>CM042138.1:43287033-43323330 GCA_023376005.1 Doryteuthis pealeii
CGGTACCTGAAGTACACCAAAAGGGGAATGCCGACGGGAACCAAGTATATATATATATATATATATATACCGCACAGTTCCCTGTGCTACTCATAACGCTGAGTTGGCGAGGACCGGTATCGAAATCACAAGGTTCCTAGTTCGATACCGGTCCTCGCCAACTCAGCGTTATGAGTAGCACAGGGATCTGTGCGGTAAAGTAAGTAAGGAGCTGATGGTAGGTGTGGTGCTCCACCTTAGATACAAAAACAATCTCCTTGGTCTAGCGCTAGTGAAAAGGGGATAGACTCCCTCGCTGATTGGTTGATACTGACATTAGGCCACGCCGACGACTTTACATTATATATATATATATATATATATATATATATTGCACGAGCCATCGCATGAGCTTTGATTTCTGCGTGACTCTCCACATTAAAATGGCCTTGTGTCGATTCCGGCCTGGTGGGAGGTCAGGAAAATAGCTTCTCCTCTTTCATCAAGATAATATTAAATACAACTAAAACAATTCGACTCGTCTATTCTTTAAGCCCACCCTCCGGGGGTAGAGTTACGTACTTGAAGGAAGTCAGCATGAAAATGTAAGGAGTAAGAAGGGGTGGAGGAAGGAGAGTGCTACCCCTCTCCCCTAGCCCCGACCGTTACTCTTTCTTCCATCTTCCTGTCCCCAATTTATCTCCCCCCCCCGCTCTCTCTCTTTCCTTCTTCTCTCTTTCTTCCCCCTCTTTCTCTCTCTCTCTTCCCTTCCTCCTTTCTCTCTCTTCCCCCTCTCTCTCTTCTCTCCTCTCCCCCTCTTCCCCACCCTCTCTCTCCCCCTCTCTCTCTTCACCCCCTCTCTCCCCCCCCTCTCTCTTTGGCAAGTGCGAAGCCAGAAAGCAATGTAAACATGACCTTTTGTTGGCACAAACAGTCAAACAATGAGAGGCTAGCTCTTTGGTCGACCACGATGCATGGAGGAGGACAAATTAGATGAGAAAAGGGGATGAAGAACGCAGCGAATGATGCTTGCAACCCCACCCCCATCTTCCCTCATTGCACAAGCACACACAAAGACCTTACTCCACCTTTTGTAAGACGCATTTAACCCATCGTAACCAAGAGGTCAGAGTTAAAAGAAAAGAAGAAAAAAAAAATGAAAGCGGAAAGGAATAAACTTTGACACACTTAACCTACTGTACATGGTCAGGATATTAATAAAATAAAATAGTATAAATAGATTTTTGAGAGCGAGAGAGAGAGAGAGAGAGAGAGAGAGAGAGAGAGAGGGAGAGAGAGAGAGAGAGAGAGAGAGAGAGAGAGAGAGAGAGAGAGATTCTTGGCATATTAACCTTAGCCATTAAATAATAATTGTAGTGTAGTACTCTTACACAGTTAATTCCCCCTCTTTCATTCTCTCTCTCTATCTCTCTCTAGAGAGAGAGAGAGGAGTATAGCGATAGATAGATAGATAGATAGATAGATAGAGAGAGAGAGAGAGAGAGATGGGGCTATAGCTGTGTCACATTACACTACAATTATTTTTTTAACGGCTAAGGCTCTCCGCTGACTTTACTTTTTACTTATATATATATATATATATATATATATATATTATATAATATATATTGTTTATTTAATAATAATAATACTTTGAATCGTGTACACATAGATAAACTGACCGAAACACATGTGTAAGTGATATTGATTAAATTCATCTTTTATCATCCATTCTGTACTTTCTTTTCTTTATTCATTCTTCCTCAATATATATATATATATATATATATATAATATATTATATATATACCGCCGTAAGTCACTTTTTCCACAATACCACACACACACACACACATATATATATATATATATATATATATATATATGTGGTATTTGTGGAAAAAGTGACTTACTGGTGAAAATGGTCACAGTGGTTAGTTGATTCAAGTTTCACAATGATAAGGCAGCGATATAACAAATATAAAGTGCTCAATACGTTAGTAGAGCAAATTTATTATCGTAAAGGTACACGGTAATAACCTACTCGAGTAGAATCAACTGTTTATCGCGAAAAAACACACATGTGAAATCGACTGCAATTAATCAGTATCTTGATTAATCCAGTGGATTTAACCCTGAAGATCCTTATGGTGAAACTCGAGTAGGTTATTACCGTGGACCATTAAGATAATATATATATATAAAAGTAAAAAGTAAAGTCAGCGGAGAAGCCTATTGTCAATATCACCCAGACAGCGAGGGAGTCTATCCACCTTTCACTAGCACTAGTTTTTGCATCTGAAGTGTATCAAACCTGGAAACTTCTGATTCCTAGGCAGATGCTCTACCAACTGAGCTAAACCGGCTCTTTGTTATATACTTATATAGTTTACTTTATTTATAAAAGGGAAGTCCCCACGGCATAGTGACTAATGAACTGGACTGCGACAGACATCATAGTGAGTTCAAACTCCAGTCACTCTATGTATTCCTTTCAGACTAATACCCTTGGGAAAGGTATGAACTCCATCACCCCCAGCTATAGTTTAAATAGTAATGGGTAATTCCATGTCAAATCATCCAGAAAAAAGTAAAATTGTCACCCACCCACTTCAATTTTTATGAAATTCTTTCCAGATGTGGATTATGTAACGTTAGACAATCCCCAAAATTTGAGCCTCCCATTCCAAAAATTGGCAGAGTTATGTTGATTTTTAGCACTCCAAATTTGATGGGGTTTGTGAAAAATGGCGTCATTTTGTAATATATTTTTGTCTATAAAATGAGTTCTAGAGCTTCCCTACTACTACAAATTGGTTTATCAAAGCATTTTTGCCCATGGAACCTAAAAATGCTATCAAAAAAGTCTTAAACTTAACTTTAACATAATCCACACTTGGACAAAATTTCAGAAAAATTGAAGGGGTCGGTGACATGGCCTAAATGATTTGACATAGAATTACCTTAACACTAATGTTCTTCTAGAAGGATGCCTTTGACATTAAATAACCCACAAAGATTGATATGCCATCAAACAAAGAAACCAAACCGAAACCAATATTTATAAATAAACAGTGCTTAATATCAGTGATAGAGTATATGTAGATCTAAGTTTGATTGTATTACAAAAGAGTCAACCCTGCTATATGACTGCCAGTTTCTTGTCTATACAATCATAAGTTGTCGGGGGTGGCCTAAAGTCGGTATCAGCTGGACAAGAAGGGAGTCTATCCCCTTTTCCCTAGTGCTAGACCAAGGAGATTGTTTTTGCATCTGAAGTGGAGTGTCATACTTACAATCAGCTCCTCACTTTACTGCACAGATCCCTGTGCTACTCATATGCTGAGAGGGCGAGGGCCAGTATTGAACCCGGAACCTTGTGGTTCTTAGTCAGATGAATCTCTGTATGAAAATAATAACCATATATTAATTCTAAGTTAATTAATTGTGTATTCTCAAAAAGAAAAAAAATAGAGTAAATTTATATTATAAAGTTTTATATTTTATATATATTTATATATTATATATTAATTTATTTCTATATCTATAAAGTTTATATTTATAATTTCTATATTTATATATATTTCTATATTTATAAAGTTATAATTTTATATTATATTATTATATTTCTATATTAATTAAAGTTGCATATTTTATATTATATATATTTATATAATTTATTTTTAATATATTTTATATATATTTCTATATAATATTTATAAATTGTATATTTATATTATATTCTATATATTTTCTATATTAATTTAAAGTTGTATATTTTATATTTTCTATTATATTTCTATATTTATAAAATTGTATATTTTATATTATATTTTTATATATTTTCTATATTAATAAAGTTGTATATTTATATTTATTTCTATTATATTTCTATATTTATAAAGTTGTATATTTTATATTTCTATTATATTCTATATTCATAAAGTTATATTTTATATTATATTTTTATATTTCTATATAATATAAGTTGTATATTTTCTATTATATTTCTATTATATTTCTATATTTACAAAGTTGTATATTTATATTTCAATTATATTTCTCTATATTCATAAAGTTTTATATTTTATATCATATTTTATATTATATTTCTATATATTTCTATATTAATAAAGTTGTATATTTTTATTATATTTCTATTATATTTCTATTATTTATAAAGTTGTATATTTTATATTATATTATATTTCTATTATTTATAAGTTGTTATTTTATATTTATTATATTTCTAATTTATAAAGTTGTTATTTTATATTTATATTTATATATTCTATATATATTTATATTTCTATTATATTTCTATAATAAAGTTGTATATATTTATATTATATTTTATATATTTATTTTATTAATTTCTATATTATAAATTGTATATTTTATATTTATTTCTATTATATTTCTATATTTATAAAATGTATAATGTATCAAAGTCACTTAATCCCTTGCACATTAACAGAAAGAAGGTGAATTAGAGAGATTAATTGTAGAGTCATGTTGACTGGATTATCTGGATCACTTATTTGTCAAAAATATTGCTTCTTAAAGCAGATTAAATTGTTAATCTTTGTCATTGGCAGATTATTGGATTAAATTCAACGTTTAATTTTTTTTGTTTTTTCAAAATTGTCAAATCTTATTATAATAGAGATTGTATGTTTTTCTGTCTGTAACTGAAACTATATCACTACTCAAGTCACAATTCCCTTAATTATTTACATCACATTTTCCAGGATTTTATTTGATTTAAACCTCAATTATTAATAAAATTATTTTACATTATTAATAATGTTCGCCATATCTACACACTAATATCATTCAATTGTATTTATATATACAACAAAATAGTGGTTTACGGTGTGAATGGGAAGGCTAATTTGCATATTGATATTAACAATTTGATTTTAATAAATATATGCATAGTATTATTGATTTCTAATTGTTTGGTTTTATCTTAATGAATATAAGCAAAAATCTCAGGGATAAATCTTAAAGGAAATCCATTAACAAGAAGAAAAAATTGTGATTTTATTCTTTACTTCCGATTTTAACAAAATAGTTAAATTAGGAAAATTTGGCAATGAAAGACGGGAGTGATGGAAGAGTAAGTTTCAGTTCTATTTTTCTATTATACCCACCTCTGTTTCAAATCTTTTTATCTGCATTCTTATTTAGTTTCATTAGCCTTTCTAATTTAATATAATATTTTATTACATTAAAACTTAAATACTTGCATCCGGATGGTGCATATATTTGCTAGCGCCTTTAATGTCAACAATAGAATAAAGATGAATTCAGCAAGGGTCTCTTGTGTGGACTTAAAACTCAGAAAAAATAGGATGCAAAAATGGAGATAGGATGTAGAGGAGGATGTGGAGGTGGGTGGTATAAGTAAAAAAAAGTAAAATCAACGGAGTGGCCTATTGTCGGTATCAGCCAGACAGTGTGGGAGTCTATCCCCTTTTCACTAGTGCTAGACCAAGGAGATTGTTTTTGGAATCTGAGGTGGAGCGCCACACCTACCATCAGCTCCCCACTTTACCACACAGATCTCTGTGCTACTCATACGCTGAGTTGGTGAAGGCCAGTACTGAACCTGGAACCTGGAAGAACTACCAACTGAGCTAAACTCAAATCCTGAATGGCTCTCTCTCCTCTACAATCCTACCGTAAACAGCTCACAGCGGCTTTTGCATGTGTCACTTGTTTACACTTAAAAAATCACTATGGGAACACCTTTATTTGAATAGAATGAGTTCTGAGGTGAATTGATAGTGAACTTTGAAATATCCCATTTTCCCTTACCGTCTCCTCTTTCCTCCCTCACCTTCTAATTACAGTCAAGCACTGGTTCCAGAGAGATCACTGAAGTTAGGCAGTGATGAGCCCATTCAAATACTTGATTGGGTTGTTGGGTTGTCTTCTCTTTGCCTGGAAGAGTTATCTTCTCTATGGGTACCCGTTTTTGTCCAACAGGGTTTTTTTTGTATTTAAGCGCCTGTTTTGAACTTTCGGCCTCTTCTTCTTCTTCTACAGCACCTCACGCACATGGCTTAGACTTTTATGTCTACACCCTTCTCGTGTGGGGGCTGTAGTAAGTGATATTGCCCTATGAACTCTCCATAACTATCCATTACTTCTATATGTACATTTAGGTATCTCTTGTATACCTCCTTATTGTATCTCTATTCTTGAATGTGTCCTTTTTTATATCCTATGTATTTCTGTTATATGGATCATGTCCATATTCTTGTATAAAAGTTCTTTTGTGTATTTAACACTCGTGTCGGAGTTGTTTTGTTTAAACTTATTATAACTTTGAACCTTACAGGATGAACATTTAAGCAACAGCAGGTACTGTAAACAACCTGAGACCTTGTTTTATCAAAATGATATAATTTGGCATTAAATGACCCGAAAAGGATTGATATGCCATAAAACAAACAACCAGCCAACCAACCAACCCCACCTTCTTTTTCTTCTCCCACAGCATATTTAAGAGCTCTCTCTGTCTGTCTGTCTGTCTGTCTGTCTGTCTCTCTCTCACACACACACACACACACATCTTGTTAAAGTGTTTAGTTTTACAAAATCAAGCAGCCAAATGTACATTTATAAATGAAAGCGTGACACACATGTGTGACGGGTAGTTAGGTAGGTAAGTGCATAATTACAAACAAGCATATTGATATATAGATTAAACTACTGCAATCTTAATGCTCCATATGAAGAATTTATCTAGTGTGCAACCACCACAGTCTTTTTAATAGATTGAATGAAGAAAACCAGCACAGCTACCTGGTGAGGATAACGCACAGACGTCATTACTTTCTTGCATAAAATAACAATATATTAGATGTGTGAAAAGGTTCACAGCACTCCTTTTTGAAAACTAGAGACTAAACACAAAGTTTTAAAAACTTTTTTTTTACAGGAAAATTTTGCACACACCTTAACTTTGCCTACGTTAAACTGCTCGCTGCATCTCTCCCACCGCTGCAATCCTACTGTAAGTGGTTGGCAGCAGGTCCGACACATGACACACTGGAAAATCACTATGTGAACACCCTTGCTATCTTTATTTGTTTGGTTTGTTTTGTTTTACGGCATATCAACCTCGGTGGGCTATTCAATGCCGACAAAGTTGTGAAATAAATTCATTCTTAATGCATAATACAATTCTGTTTATCAACTCATGTTTTTCTATTTAACACATAGATGGGACCCTAACAGGTACTACCACTCCGGGTCAGAGTGGACCAGGGAGCAATGGTGATGAAGGGGTGCTCCACATTCCCCAAACCTCCAAAACTGGAACCTCACCATCAGATAGAGTTTAACGTCATTCCCAGGACATGTGGACCTTCAGTCACCGCCTTCTAGCACCCATATGATAAAAAGGGGTTGGGGCTTGTCATAAGGGCAATAGGGTTGGGAAAATTATATAGGTGCTAGGGCTTGACGTGACCAGCCGATTGATCGGAGGGGACCTCTCTGACCGCCCGTCTAGCCCAAGATAGGGCCAAAGTGGAGTATTGCAAGTCAGAAACTGCTCAGCCACCTGGGTTCTATCCTTAAGCATCATGGGTCGCCACCCACAGCCAACAGGTGGCCCCATTGGGGGAGTCTTACCCCTCTGCGGAGGTGCAGTCAGTGCATTCTAACGCCCCAGCCGACAGGGCGGGTCTTTATTTGATTAGAATGAGTTCTGAGGTGGATAGATAGTGAACTTTGAAATATTCCATCATACAAGTGATAAATAGCAAGGAAATTTGGTAGAACCATTGGGGAAATTTGGTAGGCAAAGAGTTAATATATCTAAGTTTTCTTACTTCCTGGTTAGTTATATTGTGCTTTTAGAAGTTTAAAATTTTGTGTATACTGATGGATGAAAGTACTGCTTCCCACAAGATCATAGCAGTTAAGCAATGATGACTCTTTTCAGTATTTAGGCGGGCAATTACTTAAACAGTTCAGGAGGAGGAAGAGGGGGAGCTCTCAAAATAGTTTTGACTAACAAGAAAAGAGCCCTTTTGGTTTGAGTTCAGAATTTTCCTTCTCCTAGACCAGTTGCCATATCAAGTTTAAAGAGCCCATATATATATATATATATATATATATATATATATATATGGACTCTCTCAGCAATTTTCGACGCATGAGGGTTCATACAATGAACAACCAACACAGTGATTTGTTTATAGTGGTGAAGGCTTGTGTAGGACCATTCCGCACTTTTTGGCACAGTTGATAGGAAAGAATTGGTGCATAAGGAATGCCACAAACCCAATCAACGACTGACCTCAGGAATTTTGAATTCAGAGTTTTCCCTCTCCTAGACTGGTTACCTTAAAAAATGGCTGAGTGTTAAAGCTTGGTTTTATTTTATTTTTTTACATCAGGGTCTTGTGTTCACAATTGGTCATTTTTTAAGTAAAGTTTAGCAGGTTTATTTATTTATTCATTTATTTTTTTTTTACATCAGAGTCTCGTGTTCACAATGGGTATTGGCTGAAGACGAAATGGGCAAAAAGTCATGATTTTTATTTACCTAACCCATCCTCCTAAAAAAACTAACAAAAACTGACCCCTCAGTGGTTGCAAGGCTTTATACAGAGACCAGAAATAGAAGACTTTCTTTAAACTCACAAGATTAACACCTGCCAATAAGATCCTACAACTCATGTATTATAAGGAATGAAGCAGAGTCAAATTATTGTTTCTGTACAAACAATGAGGAAATCATTGAACATCTAATATCTGGATTATTTGCCCTAGCCCCAAATGAATTTACAAATAGGCACAACAGAGTAGAGAAATACTTATATACCAATCCTATAATTGCATTTCACTTAGCGCTAATACCATTTTTTAAGGATTTGAACTCGTCTTGCTGTGTTCATTTCCTATGACACTGACCATTACACCACACACCTCCAACATAACAATAGTACTGAAAGCAACTACACAATAACTACACTACCTAATATAATTGTATCGATGCTCTAAAAGATTACTTCTCTTATCACTATTTCCAAATGTGGGGTAACATTGTGGTTGATATGCTGTTAAACAAAACAAAACAAACAAATATAATTTCACATATAGGCTTTTGGTGTATAAAAAACCCCCAGAGCTGATGACACTGGGGCTTGCTTAGCGTAACGGTTAATGTCATAAGAAATTGAATCGGCAACCAGAGTTCAAATCCTTGACAAGGCTATTTGTGTTTCATTTGGCATCAGTTTCAGCCAAATTTTTATAAATTATAAGGGTACTTGAATTGGTTTATAATCAAGATTATATTTTTATCTAACAATTACACACTGATAAAAAACCAAGAAAGTCTGGTGGTATTATAAGATACAGCTGGGACACTGATTTAGTCGTAATGGTGTTTCAGTTCCAAAATAAAGCCTGACCATAATACATAATCACATCCTGCCTGTGGCCAATAACTACATGGTTACCCAACCTCTTGGCAATGATCAGGATGTAACACAAGGTCAATTTTTAAGCAGAATAAAGCTGGTTTGAATTTCGAGTTTTTCTTCTCTTAGACTGGTTGCCTAACCAAAGCTAAAGAACCCAATCTACTGTCAAGCTGACAGGCAGGGACTCTAACCATTACACTAGCTAGCCAATTCCACATTCTTCGTTCGTTTTGAAACTTATTTATATTCCACTTTTTATTGACTTCTTACACGACAGTATGAGGTTAAGTAAACAAACGTGTTTATTTTTATATGGCTTTAAGCCGACAATTTTTGGAGGATATGTGCTTAATTGAAGTCGTACCTAATTTTGAAAATTAATTAGTTAATAATTAATGAATTTTAGGTGGGCATATATGTTCAAATGTAAGGCTAAATGAATCGAGAAAATGTCAATCCCTGAATGTACATTTCGACCTATTAGGTCTCATCAGCACACAGAGCTGTCTCCCATGTCTATAACCTTGCTGATGAGACCTAATAGGTCGAAATGTACATTCAGGGATTGACATTTTCTCGATTCGTATATATATATATATATATATATATATGAAAATTAATTAGTTGATAACCCAATCTACTCTACTATCCTCCCATAGCCATGGGATATGATATTGATTCATGCCTTTTCAAGGGGCATTAGTACTGAAATGAAACACAAATAGCCTTGTCATGGATTTGCTGATTCAATATCTTATGACGATAACCGTTATGCTAAGCAGGCCTCTCGGGGGGGGGGTTTCCAGTGGCTTCGGCCCTGGACTGTTGCTACAATTAACAGCGTTGATCCCAGGGGGCTATCCCCCCAGGCAATATCTTCCTCCTTGATTTAAAGGGGCAGGACTGGGTTTATTGCCCAGTGCCTGAGCCCCCCCCCTGAGGGGGAATGCCGACAGGATCAATGCATTTTTTGCACCCACCGCCCATGAGTGGTCCCACATTAATAGGGCCTTGTGCCTAACCCGTACACGTGGGGTACGTGGTAAATATAGCATGCCTCAGTGTCATCAGCTCAATTGTTTGTTTTTTATACACCAGAAACCTGTATGTGAAATTATATATGTTTGATTGTTTTGGTTTGTTTTACGGCATATCAACCACAATGGGTCATTTAATGCCGGCAAAGTTTTGAAAGATTCGTAGCGATAAATTGGAAGAAAACTTTTTAAGCTCAATTTTTGTTTTTGTAAACAAATTTTCTATTTAACCCATAGTGGGACCCCAACAGGTATTACCACTCCGGGTCAGAGCAATGGTGATGAAGGGGTGCTCCCCAGACCTCCAGAACTGGAACCTCACCATCAGTTAGAGTTTAATGTCATTCCCAGGACACAAAGACCCTCAGCCAGTGCCTTCTAGTACCCATATGATAAAAAGTGTTGGGGTTTGCCATAAAGGCAATAGGGATGGGGCAATCATATAGGTGCCAAGGCTTGCTGTATGCAAAATTATATTTGTGATAGAAAGATCTGACGACACTTGGAGAGAAAAGTCACAGTTGGGAAAGACCACTGTGTGGAGTGACAATGGTTAATAACTCGATTCACGATGTGCATTCTCAAGGGACCGCAACACCACACGACCATGTTACAGATAAATGGGATGTGTTCCCATGATGACCCTAAAGGGTGGAGCAGGGTGGGGGGTGGGGGGATGAAGAGAATGTGAACATCATCACGTCAAGCAAGGAATGCTGAACTATCACACTAGAATTTGTTGCCCAAGTTGACAAAGGCATAAATTTCAGACAGAGAAGAATAAATCAATTAGATGGAACCCAGAAGTGGGAATATAGCGTTTAGCAAAGGATTCCTTTGTTTGTTGGAACAAATACCAATTTTGAAAAAAAAAAAAAAAAAAAAAATTAAAAAAAAGAATTTTAAAAAAAAAAGAAAAGAAGAATATAAAAGATGATTGCTTATTTCAGATTGGACAGAATCTTCACATTGTGTCATCTGGTCGGTTAATTCAGATCTCACGTCATTAAATTAACATTTAATTTCTGGACTCATTAACAATGAACATTGAGTTGAAAAGTGGAGAATACAAAAAACATATGATGATGATGATGATGATGATGATGAAGAGGAAGAGGAGGAGGTGGAGGTGGAGGAGGATATATTTTTTTTTTTTATCTCTGGCATTCTCACAGAAAAATCAACAAAGCCTGAATGGCATCAGAAGAAGATATGGCTGGGTCACACTAGGTTAGTGTTAATGAGGTTTCAGCTATGAAACCAAGCCTGACCCTCAACATAATCATCAGATGAAGGCTTTGTTGGTGGCACATCTGTTTTTTGTTTCAGTAGCATATATATGAAATATATATACATATATATATATATATATATATATATATATATATAAGGTGTGTCATAAAAGTGCTGAGTTTAAAGCTATATTTACCAAGATAGAATTGAACAATGAATGAAATGTTAATTTTTTCAGAGTACAAGGTGTATCAAAAAGTACAAAAAATCGATTCTTTTTTGACACATCTTGTATATATATATATATATATATATATATATATATATGTGTATTTGTGGAAAAGGTGACTTACCGCTGAAAATGGTCACGATGGTTAGTTGATGCAAGTTTCACAATGATAAAACAGCGATATAACAAATATAAAGTGCTCAATACGTGAGTAGAGCAAATTTATTATAATAATAATGCTACACAGTAATAACCTACTCGAGTTTCACCATAAGGATCTTCAGGTTTAAATCCACTGGATGAATCAAGATATTGATTAATTGCAGTTAATCAATATCTTGATTAATCCAGTGGATTTAACCCTGAAGATCCTTATGGTGAAACTCGAGTAGGTTATTACTGTGTATCATTATTATTATAATATATATATATATATATATATATATATATATATATATATATTGTGTGTGTGTGTGTGTGTGTGTGTGTGTTAGGGTAGAGAAGACATAAAGCCAATGGCACTTGGTAACTGTTGAAAATCCCATAGGTGAAAAACTGTCAGTTACCAAGTGCCATCGACTTTATGTCTTTGCTACCCTATCAATATTGAGCACTCTTTACTTATAAATATAGCAAAATCTATTACCTATCTATGTAAAAATATAGAAAAACAAAGTATTCAAAAAAAAGATAAATTTATACATGAATACACAATTAGAGCAAATTTATTATAACTAGCAAATATATGCACCCTCCGGGTGCAAGTATTTAAGTTTTGATATAATAAAATATCATATTAAATTAGAAAGGCTGATGAAACTGAATAAGAATGCAGATAAAAAGATTTGGAACAGAGGGGGTATGATTGAAAAATAGAACAACTTTGAAACTAACTCTTCCATCATTTTTCGTTACTTCCGTCTTTCATTGATAAATTTTCCTAATTCAACTATTTAGTTAAAATAGGAAGTAAAGAATAAAATTACAGTCATTTCTTCTTGTTAATGGATTTTTTAAAATATTTATCCCCGAGATTTTTGCTCATATTCAATAAGATAAAACCAAACAATTAGAAATCAATAATACTAAGCATATATTTATTAAAATCAAATTTCTAATATCAATATGCAAATTAGCCTTGCCATTCACACTGTAAACCTCTATTTTGTTGTATATATAAATACAATTGCATGTTATTAGTATGTAGATACGGTCAACAGTCTTAATGATGTAAAACAATTTTATTAATAATTGAGGTTTAAATAAAAATAAAATCATGGAGAATGTGATGTAAATAACAAAGGGAATTGTGACTTGAGTAGTAATATAGTTTCGGTTACAGACATACAAACCCACAATCTCCATTATAATAAGATAATAATAGTATTAGCACGATGTGAAAATGTCCATTTCCTATGACAATAATCATTACACCACAAATGCCTCTACTGGGTTCTGTATATTTACAGCATATAATTATAAAATAACTGTAGCCATGAAAATTTCACAAGTGCTGAAAATATAATTATTATCTCTCACTATCTGCACAGTTCCAAATCCCACCAGCTGTGAGTCTTTTATTTCTGTGTGCCTGGTATAATAGTCATCAAGCCAGTTGAGCAGACCATTGTTAGTGATTTTTTTTTTATTTTCATACTATTGTCCTCATTTCTCTGAATGTTTGAGATGAGGCTTGATGATTAGTATTATCTACGTTATTCAGACTATTGTCCTCATCTCCATTGTTATCTGTACAACATTTCGGCTGATCTGCCCTCCGGCCTTCTTTAGGTATTACTTTTCGGACTCGGGAACCTTCTTGGACTGTGGAACCTTCTTTTCGGACTCAGGAACTTTCTTGTCGCATTCGGGAACCTCCTTGTCGTAATTGGGAGCCATCACGGAACTTCGAACCTAACCTTTTATTCAATCCAGCAGTAACATAGAATAATAATTAACACAGCTTAACGCCTCTACCCCAGCTATGGTTAGCGGAATGAGAACAGGATACCTCCGTGGATTGAATAAAGGGTTAGATTCAAAGTTCCGTGATGGTTCCCAATTACAAAAAGAAGGTTCCCGAGTCCGAAAAGAGGGTTCCCGAGTCCAACAAGAAATACTTGAAGAAGGCTGGAGGGCAGATCGTCCGAAACGTTGTACAGATAACAATGAAGATGAGGACAATAGTCCGAATAATGCAGATAATACTATTGTCCTCATCTTTATCATGATATATCATGACACTTCTCGTATTGATGGGAATGCAAAAACATCGACATCATTTTTTGATTGAAATCTTCATAAGTTATTCAACACCTTGTTTGCTCAAACAGACAAACTATTCAAAATGATTTCCAAAGTTGATTCATTGCTATGCTTAGGTGGACATGGTTTGGTTTGTTTTACGGCATATCAACCTCGGTGGGTCATTCGATACCGACAAAGTTTTGAAATAAATTCATTCTTATTGGATACTCAATTTTTTTATAAAGACATTTTACTATTTAACCTAACAGGTAGTTGTTGAGAATTTATTGATATAAGGTGTGTGTTAAATGCCCGCTCTTACTTATAGACTAGGCCGGAATCATGTGATCTAACTCTTGGCCAATCACTGGCAGTACTCTGAGGTTGATACAATACTTAAACCGACACTACTGGTCATAATTACATCGACACTCTTTGACGATGGACATAGGATTAAATCACTGGAGCTTTACCAATACACAGGATAGGACTTATACGCTTACCAAAATAAACTTTTTACACTTATTTTATTTTATTTTCCTATCCCAATTCTTTTCCTGCATTCCATCCACCCCCCCCCACTAAATGAAAATCCAATATATAATACACATCACAGGATTTTAAACACATTAATAAAATGAACTATTTTGAGGTAAATCTATCTCGGCTAGACCTTAACAGAGACATTGTTAATAAATAAGATTCTAATTATGATTAAATAACGATTATTTTAATAATCATTGAGAATATAATTTAAATAACTAAGGGAATTGTAACATTGGTGCTGATGTAATTTTGGTTACAGACAAACAGATACACAATTATAATAAGATGAGATCTTCATAAGTTATTCAACACCTTGTTTGCTCAACAGACAAACTATTCAAAATGATTTCCCAGATTGAATCATTGCTATGCTCGGACGGACAAAGTACAACTAAAGAAGAATGGAGAGTACAATGGCTGAAACGTTGCATTTTCATATATCATGATAAAGATGAGGACAACAGTCAGAAAAATCTAAATGATACATATCAAGCCTTATCTTTAAAGTTCAGGCAAATAACATTGTTAGTGCTTTCATTTCTCATTGGGTGCTCCATACTTCTGGCCTTGTACCATGCAAGGCTTATTTATTTTTAAGTGTGTACAGGTTAAATAATGAGGATCGAACTCGCAATTCAGTGGATCTGCAAGACTAGCTTGCTAACCATTACACCATATTAGGACCCCCTCGCTACCCAACCTGTTCACAGTGAGTAGGTTGTGACTCAAGGTCACAAGTATGGGGCATCCAGCAAGGATTGAACTCAGTATTCAGTAACTGTGTATCTGTGAGACTAGCTTGCTAACCATTACAACACTATAGGATGCCCTCTCTACCCAACCTGTTTGCCACTGGTAGGTTGTGACTCAAGGTCACAAGTATGGGGCATCCAGTGAGTATGGAAATCGCTAAAAATAGAAAAGTATGTAAGTCATGTCTATCTTTGGGATTATGATTTGGACAACCTAAGAAAAGAAAGATAAATATATTAAAAAAAAAACAACCCCCAAAAAACCCCACTCCACAGATTTGGTTTAAAGGAATCTGACCATTCAGACTAAAAAAAAAGTGCTTATCCAATGTGTTAATTGTAGCCAGTCAAAAAAAGAAAGAAAAAAAAACAAAAGAAAGAAAAAAACAGATGAATAACAATACTAATTCTGCTACTTAGAATAATCAGTTGAGAAATTGTTTGCAGCTGTGGTGCCAGCCGGTTCAAAGTACAATTCAAATGTTTTCACTTGTGGGTTTAGCCTAGTGGCAGGGAGGCAGATTGTCAGCCAACAACGAGGCTGATGAAGATCTTACAACTATTTACACCGAAAAGAATAAAATAACAAAACAAAAACAAAAAAAAAAAAAAACAACAAACAAACTTGTAAATACGAAATATTTGAATATCTAAAATACGTATATATTTTCCCTTTTTCTTTGCAATTTTTTCTTGCAAACGTGTAAAAGTGCTCAAATAAAAAGAGCTAAATATCTATTAATAATGGAGATTCGCTTCCGGTTTTGTCTGTAACAGAAACTATGTCACTGCTTACGTCACATTACCCAAAATCTTCATAACATAGAATAAATACACTCAAAATTTGAACATGCAGCATTAGACAGTCCTCATTGTTTTTTAAAACAAGTTTTAATAAATACATGACTGGTATTATATATCTATATTATTAGTTTGTTTTTATTTTTAATACATATTTAAAGTTTACGTTTCAATATGTTTTATTTTTTAATGCCTTTTAATGAATTTGATGATTTTACTTACTTAGGGTACAAACTCGCTGACATTGAATTTTTTTACTCCCACCCTCAGGGGAATATGTCAAAAATTCTATTTTTACATCGCCCGGAGGGTGTTTTTTATTGTACTGGTCATATTAATATAAAATATAGATCAAATCTTCATAATTTTCAACACGAAATGGAAGACCTGGTGATAGTGAATGGTATATATATTTACTTTGTCGTTAATTGTTTTATTTTCGTAGTTTCTTCCGGACATACATACACACAAGCTGCCCTTTATATATGCATTTGATAAATATCACTAGCAAGAATATGTGGCCCTCCACGCATTAGTATTTAAGTTTTAATATAATGAAAAATATTCAAATTAGAAAGACTTAACGAAAAATAAATAAGAACGCTTATAAAAAGATTACACTTATTTTTACTTTATTCTAATTAATTTCAATATAGAATTATAGCATAGGATTGATTTTGATATGTTTTGAGAATTAAGCAATGATACAAGAAATCAATAACACCAATTAATATTTATTAAACACGGTTTTATTAAAACCGGTATGCAAATTATTCACACCATATATTATGGTAAACATTTTTTAATGATGTATAACAGACATCACAGGATTTTAAACACATTAATAACCCGTCCTTCGGGGGGAGGGATGGGGTCCAGTGTGCTTCGACCACTGAACCGGTGTGTTAAATTAATAGCGTCAATCCCAGGGGGCTATCCCCCCCAATACCTGCCCTCTGATTTAAAGGGGCAAGGCTGGTTTTATGCGCAGTGCCTGAGGCGCACCTTAAGGGGGAATGCCAACAGGATCGACGCATTTTTGTGCTACCACCCATGAGCTTTGGCTTGTGGGTGGGCCCACATAAAAAATGTCCTTGTGTCACGCCCTCATAAGTGGGATGAGAGGCAAATACCCATTAATACATGTCCTACGGCGTGGGCCGGTGTGCTTCAGCCACTGGACCGGTATGTGTAAATTAAAATCCCCCCAGGCAATACTTTGCCCCTTGATTAAAAAAGGGCAGGGTGGGTTTATTGCCAGCGCCTGAGGTGCCCTCCTTGAGGGGGAATGCTGATGGTGTAGACGCAATTTTTGTTTGGCCATGTAAAAACGAGACCTTGTGTCCAACCCATACAAGTGGGGTATGAGGCAAATACCCATTAATGGGCTGTTTTGTTGAGGCAAATCTATCTCAGCTAGACCTTGATAAAGACATTGTTAATAAATAAGATGCTAATTAAGATTAAGTAATGATTATTCAACAGCCATTGAGAATATAATGTAAATAAATAAGGGAATTGTGACATTGGTGGTGATGTTGTTTTGGTTACAGGACAGACACACAATCCTTTATTATAATAAGATTTCTTTTAAAAAACAACAAAAAAAAACAATCTTGTCAGGGTTTATTGAAACTAAATATCAAAAGCTCCATTAAGCCCCTAAAAAAAAACAGAAAAAAAAAACCCTTTATATAATGAAAAAAAATCAATTATTATACAGGGAGGCGTGTTGGGTCACATGATCATACTTTCAATCTTAATGGAGGCATACTAAGCATAACAGTTATGTTTGAAGGTAGTTGAATCAGAGGCCCGATCCTGGACAAGGCTGTTTGTTGTTTCACAATATCCTTAGAAAAAGCATGATCCATCTTTTCCCCAAGCTATGGGTATATAGTAGGTCAGACTGCGTTCTTGAGCCTTGGTAAAGACAACCAATCTTCGGAGAAGGAAAACTGAATTCAAACCAGCTGTAGTAAAGTAAGTAAAGTCAGCAGAGTGGCCTAGTGTCAGTTATCAGCCGGACATCGAGGGAGTCTATCCCCTTTCACTAACACTAGACCAAGGAGATTCTTGTTGCAACTGAGGTGGATTGGCCACACCTACCACCAGCTCCTTACTTTACTGCACAGATCCAAGCTGTGTTACTGAGGGACAAGGGCCGGCCTTGAACCCAGAAACCTTATGGTTCTAAGATGGTTGCTCTACCTACAAAGCTAAACCAGCTGTAATTTGCTTAAAAAATGACAGAAACCAAGCTGTGCTACTCATGCGCTAAGAGGACCAAGGGCCGGTATTGAACCCAGAACCTTTATGGGTTCTAAGACAGAAGCTCTACCTAATGAGCTAAACCGATAGAAATCTGTTTAAAAAATGACAGATCCAAGCTGTGCTACACATGCGCCTTATGGACAAGGGCCCAGCATCGAACCCAGAACCTTTTGGTTCTAAAGAAACAGAAAAGCTCTACCTAATGAGCTAAACCGATATAAATCTGTTTAAAAAATGACAGATCCAAGCTGTGCTACACATGCGCTTAGTGGACAAGGGCCAGCATCGAAACCCAGAACCTTTTAGTTCTAAGACAGAAGCTCTACCTAATGAGCTAAACCGATAGAAATCTGTTTAAAAAAATGACAGATCCAAGCTGGCTACACATGCGCTTAGTGGACAAGGGCCAGCATCGAACCAGAACCTTTATTCTAAGACAAGAATCTCTACCTAATGAGCTAAAACCGATAGAAATCTGTTTAAAAAATGACAGATCCAAGCTGTGCTTACACATGGGTGCTTAAGTGGACAAGGGCCAGCATCGAACCCAGAACCTTTTAGTTCTAAGACAGAAGCTCTACCTAATGAGCTAAACCGATAGAAATCTGTTTTATAAAAAAAATGACAGATCCAAAAGCTGTGCTACACATGCCGCTTAGGACAAGGGCCAGCCATCGAACCAGAACCTTTTAGTTCTAAGACAGAAGCTCTACCTAATGAGCTAAACCGATAGAATCTGTTTAAAAAATGACAGATCCAAGCTGTACACATGCCGCTTAGTGCGACAAGGGACAGATCGAACCAGAACCTTTAGTTCTAAGACAGAAGCTTACCTAATGAGCTAAACCGATAGAAATCTGTTTAAAAAATGACAGATCCAAGGCTTGTGCTAAACTATGCGCTTAGTGGACAAGGTCCAGCATCGAACCAGAACCTTTTAGGTTCTACAAGACGAAGCTCTACCTAATGAGCTAAACCAGCAAATCTGTTTAAAAAATGACAGATCCAAGCTGGCTACACATGCGCTTAGTGGACAAGGGCCAGCATCGAACCCAGAACCTTTGGTTCTACACAGTATGCCCTACCTAATGAGCTAAACCCATAGAATTTGAATTAAAAAAATGACAGAACCAAGCTGTGTACTCATGCGCTTAGTGACAAAGGGCCAGCATCGAACCCAGAACCTTAGTTCTAAACAGAAGCTCTACTAATAGCTAAACGATAGAAATCTGTTTAAAAAATGACAGCATCCAAGCTGTGCTACACATGCGCTTAGTTGACAAGGCCAGCATCGAACCCAGAACCTTTAGTTCTAAGACAGAAGCTCTACCTAATGAGCTAAACGATAGAAATCTGTTTAAAAAAATGACAGATCCAAGCTGTGCTACAATGCGCTTAGTGGACAAGGGCCAGCATCGAACCCAGAACCTTTATGGTTCTACACCCGGATGCCCTACCTAATGAGCTAAACCAGCAGTAATTTGCAAAAAATGACAGAACCAAGCTGTGCTACTCATGCGCTTAGTGGACAAGGCCAGCATCGAACCAGAACCTTTTAGTTCTAAGACGGAAGCTCTACCTAATGAGCTAAACCGATAGAAATCTGTTTAAAAAATGACAGATCCAAGCTGTGCTACACATGCGCTTAGTGGACAAGGCCAGCATCGAACCCAGAACCTTTGGTTCTAAGACAGAAGCTCTACCTACTGAGCTAAACCAGCTGTGCTACTCATGCGCTAAGAGGACAAGGGCCTGCATTGAACCCAGAACCTTATGGTTCTAAGGCGGATTCTCTACCAACTGAGCTAAACCGGTAGTAATCTGCTTAATAAAAATGACCTTGTGTCACATCCTGTCCGTGGCGGAGGGTTGGGTAATTACATACTTTCAATCTCAACATAAACAAGTTGGAAAAATCTCATTTTCGATTATTTTTCTTTCATCTGATGAGCATTTTTTTTATTTATTTATATTTTTTTTTTTTTACTCTCGATAAATTTGAAAAGATCATTATGCAGGGGGGTGTGTGTGTGAAAGATTTCTATTAAGATCACACCCAGAATATGAGACCAGGTACAATATAATCTTATCTAAAGGTTATTTTATTTATTATCATTTTTCCGCTATATCTCTCTCTCTCTCTCTCTCTCTTTGTCTCCCTCCTCCCCCCTCCTCTCTTTCTTTTCTAGCAGCTTTCATCATTACCCAGGTTTTCTCGAGCCTCCTCATTATACTAATTACTCTACTGTACTTACTTAATATATTTATTCTTATATTCCTTTTGTTGTTTTCTTTTGGTCTGGTTTTGTTGTTGTTTGTGATTGAAAAGAAAGAAAGAAAGAAAGAAAGAAAAAAAAAAGAAAAAGAAAAAGAAATAGAGAGAAAAAACAAACAAACTACAATCTTTACTACAGCTGTTCCGATTCCAGTTGTAGTGGAAAATATTTAATTGCACGAGATAGAAATGAAGTGGAGAGAGGAAGGGGGCAAGTGGGTGAGAAAAAAAAAAACTCAAGTAGTTTTCATGCCAACAGAACAAATGGCGTGAATAGATAGGCTATATACAAATATATATATATATATACTTACTTGTATGCACGTATATACAACATACACAATATACAATATATATATACAAATATATATATATACTACTTGTATGCACGTATATACACATACACAATATACATATATATATACTTACTTGTATGCATGTATATACACATACACAAATATACAATATATATATACTTACTTGTATGCACGTATATACACATACACAATATACATAATATATATACAAATTATATATATATATACTTACTGTATGCACGTATATACACATACAACAAATATCAATATATATATTACAAATATATTATATGATACTTACTTGTTATGCACGTATATACACAACAAAATATACAATATATATATACAAATATATACTATATACTTACTTGTATGCACCTCACTATACCACAACACATATCACCAACCTATATAACCTAATCATAACGCTATACCTTCATGACATCACAGATACCAGAACGCACCACACACATAACTAACTATATCCACTAGCTAATATGTGACTATCGTCAGACTACCTATCACGCCAGCTACAAGTAAGTAAGTATTAATCATTGTATATTGTGTATGTGTATATACGTGCATACAAGTAAGTATATATATATTATTTGTATATATATATTGCTATATTTGTGTATGTGTATATACTGTGCATACAAGTAAATATATATATATATTTGTATATATATATTGTATTATTGTGTATGTGTATATAGTGCATACAAGTAAGTATAATATATATATATTTGTATATATATATTGTATATTGTGTATGTGTATATACGTGCATACAAGTAAGTATATATATATTGTATATTGTGTATGTGTATATACATGCATACAAGTAAGTATATATATATTGTATATTGTGTATGTGTATATACGTGCATACAAGTAAGTATATATATAATATTTGTATATATTATATTGTATATTGTGTATGTGTATATACGTGCATACAAGTAAGTATATATATATATATATTGTATATAGCCTATCTATTCACCCATTTGTTCTTTGGCATGAAAACTACTTGAGTTTTTTTTTTTTCTCACCCACTTGCCCCCTTCCTCTCTCCACTTCATTTCTATCTCGTGCCAATTAAATATTTCCACTACAACTGGAACGGAACAGCTGTAGTAAAGATTGTAGTTTGTTTGTTTTTCTCTCTATTTCTTTTTCTTTTTCTTTTTTTTTTTCTTTCTTTCTTTCTTTCTTTCTTTTCAATCACAAACAACAACAAAACCAGACCAAAAGAAAACAACAAAAGGAATATAAGAATAAATATATAAGTAAGTACAGTAGAGTAATTAGTATAATGAGGAGGCTCGAGAAAACCTGGGTAATGATGAAAGCTGCTAAGAAGAAAGAGAGGGAGGGAGGGAGGAGGGAGACAAAGAGAGAGAGAGAGAGAGAGAGATATAGCGGAAAATGATAATAAATAAAATAACCTTTAGATAAGATTATATTGTACCTGGTCTCATATTCTGGGTGTGATCTTAATAGAAATCTTTCACACACACACCCCCTGCATAATGATCTTTTCAAATTTATCGAGAGTAAAAAAAAAAAAAATAAATAAATAAATAAAAAAATGCTCATCAGATGAAAGAAAATAATCGAAAATGAGATTTTTCCAACTTGTTTATGTTGAGATTGAAAGTATGTAATTACCCAACCCCTCCGCCACGGACAGGATGTGACACAAGGTCATTTTTATTAAGCCAGATTACTACCGGTTTAGCTCAGTTGGTAGAGAATCCGCCTTAGAACCATAAGGTTTCTGGGTTCAATGCAGGCCCTTGTCCTCTTAGCGCATGAGTAGCACAGCTGGTTTAGCTCAGTAGGTAGAGCTTCTGTCTTAGAACCAAAAGGTTCTGGGTTCGATGCTGGCCCTTGTCCACTAAGCGCATGTGTAGCACAGCTTGGATCTGTCATTTTTTAAACAGATTTCTATCGGTTTAGCTCATTAGGTAGAGCTTCCGTCTTTAGAACTAAAAGGTTCTGGGTTCGATGCTGGCCCTTGTCCACTAAGCGCATGAGTAGCACCACTTGGTTCTGTCATTTTTTTAAGAACTATTACTGTGGTTTAGCTCATTAGGTAGGCATCCGGATGTCTAGCAAAACCATAAGGTTCTGCGGTTCGATGCATGGCCCTTTGTCCAACTAAGCGCATGTTGTAGCAACAGCTTGGATCTGTCAAATTTTTTTAAACTAGCAATTTCTATCGGTTAGGCCCTTCGATTACGGTAGGAGCTCTGTCTTAGAACTAAAAGGTTCTGGTTCGATGCTGGCCCTTGTCCACTAAGAGCGCATGTGAGCCAACAGCTTGGATCCTGTTCATTTTTTAAACAGAAATTTTTCTATTCGCGTTTAGCTTCATTAGGTAGAGCTTCTGTCTTTAGAACTAAAAGGTTCTGGGTTCGATGCTGCAGCCCTGGTCCACTAAGCGCATGAGAGCCACAGCTTGTTCTGTCATTTTTTTAAGCAAATACTGCCTGGTTTAGCTCATTTAGGTTAGAGGCATCCGGGCTTAGAACCATAAGGTTCTGGGTTCGATGCTGGCCCTTGTCCCACTAAGCCGAGTGTAGCACAGCTTGGATCCTGTCATTTTTTAAACAGATTCTCCTATCGGTTAGCTCATTTAGGTAGGCCTTCTGTCTTAAGAACTAAAAGGTTCTGCGGTTCATGCTTGGCCTTGTCCACTAAGCGCCAATGTGTTTAAGCACAGCTTGGATCGGTCATTTTTTAAACAGATTCTATCGGTTTAGCCTCATTAGTAGAGCTTCTGTCTTAGAACTAAAAGGTTCTGGGTTCGATGCTGGCCTTGTCCACTAAGCGCATGCTGTAGCACAGCTTGAATCTGTCATTTTTTAAACAGATTTCTATCGCGTTTAGGCTCAAGGTAGAGCTTCTGTCTTAGAACTAAAAAGGTCTGGCGTTCGATGCTGGCCCTTGTCCACTAAGCGCATGATGTAGCACAGCTTGGATCTGTCATTTTTTTAAACACATATTTCATCGGTTTAGCTCATTAGGTAGAGCTCTGTCTTAGAAACTAAAAAAGGTTCTGGCGTTCGATGCTGGCCCTTTGTCCACTAAGCGCATGTGTAGCACAGCTTGGATCTGTCATTTTTTAACAGATTTCTATCGCGTTTTACGCCTCTTATAGAGCTTCTTGTCTTAGAACTAAAAGGATTCTGGGTTCGATGTGCGCCCTTGTCCACAAAGCGCATGTGTAGCACAGCTTGGATCTTGTCATTTTTTAACAACAGATTTTCTATCGGTTTAGCTCATTAGGTAGAGCTTCTGTCTTAGAACAAAAGGTTCTGGGTCGATGCTGGCCCTAGTTCCACTAAGCGCAGTGTAGCACCAGCTTGTATCTGTCATTTTTTAAACAGATTTCTAATCGGTTTAGCTCATTAGGGTAGAGCTTTCTGTCTTTAGACACCAAAGGTTCTGGGTCGATGCTGGCCCTTGTCCCACTAAGCGCATTGTAGTCAACAGCTTGGAATTCTGTCATTTTAAACAGATTTTCTATCGGGTTTAGCTCATCTACCTGGTAAGTTCTGTCTTTCAGAACCATAAGGTTCTGGTTCGATAAACTACCGGCCCTTGTCCTCTTAGCGCATGAGTAGCACAGCTTGGTTCGTCATTTTTAAGGCAAATTACAGCTGTCTTAGCTTAGTAGGATAGAGCAACCATCTTAGGAACCATAAGGTTCTGGGTTCAAGGCCGGCCCTTGTCCACTCAGAACACAGCTTGGAATCTGTGCAGTAAAAGTAAGGAGTGGTGGTAGGTGTGGCAATCCACCTCAGTTGCAACAAGAATCTCTTGGTCTAGGTAGTTGAAAAGGGGATAGACTCCCTTCATGTCGCTGATACTAGACACTAGGCCACTCTGCTGACTTTACTTACTTTTACTACAGGCGTTTGAATTTCAGTTTTCCTTCTCGAGATTTGGTTGTCTTTACCAAGGCTCAAGAACGCAGTTCTTGAACCTACTATATACCATTAGCTGGGAAAAGATGGATTCATGCTTTTTCAAGGATATTGTTGAAACACAAACAGCCTTTGATCCAGGATCGGGGCCTCTGATTAAACTACCTTCAAACAATAAACTGTTATGCTTTAGTATTGCCTCATTAAGATGAAAGTTATGATCATGTACCCAACACGCCTCCCTGTATAATTAATGATTTTTTTTCATTATATAAGGTTTTTTTTTTCTCTGTTTTTTTTTTTAGGGCTTAATGGAGCTTTTTGATATTTAGTTCATATAACCCTGACAAGATTGTTTTTTTTTTGTTTGTTTTTTTAAAGATAATCTTATTATAATAAAAGATTGTGTGGTCTGTCTGTAACCAAAACAACATGCACCACCAATGGTCACCAATCCTTATTTATTACATTATATTCTCAATGGCTGTTGAATAATCATTACTTAATCTTAATTGCATCTTATTTATTACAATGTCTTTATCAAGGTCTAGCTGAGATAAATTTGCTCAAAACAGCCCATTAATGGGTATTTGCTTCATGACCCCACTTGTATGGGTTGGACACAAGTCTCGTTTTTACATGGCCAAACAAAAATTGCGGTTCTAACACCATCAGACATTCCCCTCAAGGAGGGCACCTCAGGCGCTTGGGCAATAACCCAGCCCTGCCCCTTTAATCAAGGGGCAAGTATTGCCTGGGGGATTTTAATTAACACACCGGTCCAGTTTGCTGAAGCACGACCGGACCCCCACGCCGTTAGGACAGGTGTTATTAATGGGGTATTTGCCTCTCATACCCACTTTGAGGGCGTGACAACGAAGGACATTTTTATGTGGCCACCCACAAGCCAAAAGCTCATGGGTGGTAAGCAACAAAAATGCGTCGATCCTGTTGGGCATTCCCCCCTAAGGTGGCGCCCAGGCACTGCCAACGCAATAACCCAGCCTTGCCCCTTTTAAACTCAACGGCGGCAGTATTGCCTGGGGGATAGCCCTCCTGGGAGTTGACGCTATTTAATTTAACACACCGGTTCAGTGGTCGAAGCACACTGAGACCCCCACCCGAAGGACGGTTATTAAATGTGTTTAAAATCCTGTGATGTCTGTTATACATCATTAAAAAAAAAATGTTTACATATATATGGTGTGAATAATTTGCATACCGGTTTTAATAAAACCGTGTTTAATAAAATAATTAATTGGTGTTATTGATTTCTTGCTATCATTGCTTAACTCCAAACATATTCAAAATCAATCCTATGTATTAATTCTTATATTGAAATTAATTTTAGAATAAAGTAAAAAATAAGCTGCTAATCTTTTATAAGCGTTCTTATTTATTTTTCGTTAGTCTTCTAATGTTGATATTTTTCATTGATATTAAAACCTTAATATACTAAGCGTGGAGGCCACATATCTTGCTAGTGATATTTATCAATGCATATATAAAGCGGCAGCTTGTGTGTATGATATGTCCGGAAGAAAACTACGAAAATAAAACAATTATCGACAAAGTAAACTATATATACACATTCACTATCACCAGGCTCTTCCATTTCGTGCTTGAAAATTATGGAGATTTGAACTATATTTTTTATATTATATGACCAGTAACAAAATTAAAAACACCCTCCGGCGATCTTGTAAAAATAGATTTTTTGCAAACATATTTGCTTGAGGGGTGGGAGTAAAAAAAATTCAAGTCACGAGTTATGTACCAAGTAGAGTAAAATCATCAAATTCATTAAGGATTAAAAATAAAACAAGAAACGTAAACTTTAAATATGTATTAAAATAAAAACAAACTATTATATAGATATATAATACCAGTCATGTTATTATAAACTTGTTTTAAAAAAACAATGAGGACGTCTAATGCTGTCATGTTCAAATTTTGACGTGTATTTATTCTATTGTTATGAAAGTTTTTGGGTAACGTGACGTAAGCAGTTGACATTAGTTTCTGTGTACAGACAAAAAACCGGCAAGCGAATTCCATTATTAATAGATATTTTAGCTCTTTTTATTGAAGCACTTTACACGTTTGCCAAAGAAAAAAATTGCAAAAAAAAAAGAATACTATTACGATTTTAGATATCAATATTTTCGTATTTACAAGTTTGTGTTTTTTTTTTTTTTTGTTTGTTTTTGTTATTTTATTCTTTTCGGTGTAAATAGTTGTAGAATCTTCATCAGCCTCGTTTGTTGGCTTGACCCAATCTGCCTCCCTGGCTGCCACTAGGGCTAAAACCCACAAGTGGAAAACATTTTGAATTGTACTTTGAACCGCGCTGGCACCACAAGCTGACAAACATTCTCAACTATTATTCTTAAGTAGCAGAATTAGTATTGTTATTCATCTTTGTTTTTTTCTTTCTTTTGTTACTTTTCTTTCTTTGACTGGCTACCAATTAACACATTGGATAAGCACTTTTTTTTTAGTTCTTGAATTGGTCAGATTCCTTTAAACCCAAATCTGTTGGAGTGGGGTTTTTTGCGGCGGTTGTTTTTTTTTTTAATATATTTATCTTTCTTTTCTTAGGTGTCCAAATCATTTAATCCCAGATAGACATGACTTACCATACTTTTCCTATTTTTTAGCGATTTCCATACTCCACTGGATTTTGCCCCATACTTGTGACTGTGAGTTCAACAACCTACCAGTGGCAAAGGTTGGGTAGAGAGGGCATCCTATAGTGTTGTTAATGGGTTAGCAAGCTAGTCTTCACATGATACACAGTACTGAATACTGAGTTCAATCCTTGCTGGAATTGCCCCATACTTGTGACCTTAGTCACAACCTACTCACTTGAACAGCGTGGGTTAGCGAGGGGTCCTAATATGGTGTAAAATGTGTTAGAGCTAGTCTTGCAGTCCACTGAATTGCGAGTTCGATCCTCATTATTTAACCTGTACACACTAAAAATAAATAACCTTGCATGGTACAAGGCAGAAGTATGGAGCACCCAATGAGAGAAATGAAAGCACTTAACCAATGGTTATTTGCCTGAACTTTTAAAGAAAGCTTGATATGTATCATTTAGATTTTTCTGACTGTTGTCCTCATCTTTATCATTGATATATGAAAAAATGCAACGTTTCAGCCATTGTACTAATCCATTCTTCTTTAGTTGTACTTTTGTCCGTCCGAGCATAGCAATGATTTCAATCTGGGGGAAAATCATTTTGAATAGTTTGTCTGTGAGCAAACAAGGTGCTTGAATAACTTATGAAGATCTTCACTTATTATAATTGTGCTATCTGTTTGTCTGTAACCAAAAACTTACATTCAGCCACCAATGTTACAATTTCCCTTAGTATTATTTAAATTATAATCTCAATGATTATTAAAATAATCGTTATTAATCATTAATTAGAATCTTATTTATTAAACAATGTCTCTGTAGGTCTAGCCCGAGATAGATTTACCTCAAAATAGTTCAATTTTATTAAATGTGTTTAAAATCCTTTGTGATTGTGTATTATATATTGGATCATTTAGTGCGGGGGGGGTGGATGCGGAAATGCAGGAAAAGAATTGGGATAGGAAAATAAAATAAAATAAGTGTAAAAAGTTATTTGAGTTAAGCGTTAGTCCTATCCTGGTATTGGTTAAAAGCTCCAGTGATTATAATCCTAGCTCCATCGTTCAAAAGAGTGTTCGATGTAATTGACAGTTAGTGTCGGTTTAAGTATTGCTATCAACCTCAGAAGTACTGCCAGTGATTGGCCAAGAGTAGATCACATGATTCCGCCTACGTCTATAAGTAAGAGCAGGGCATTTAACACACACCTTATATCAATAAAATCTCAACAACTATCCGTAGTAAATAGTAAAATGTCTATAAAAAAAGTTGAGTATCCAATAAGATGAATTATTTCAAAACTTTGCGTATCGAATGACCCAGAGGTTGATATTGCCGTAAAACAAACCAAAACCATGTTCACCTAAGCATAGCAATGAATCAACTTTGGAAATCATTTTGAATAGTTTGTCTGTTTGAGCAAACAAAGTGTGAAAACTTATGAAGATTTCATATCAAAAAATGATGTCGGATGTTTTGCACCCATCAATACGAGAAGTGTCATGAATACAGAAAAGATGAGGACAAAGTATATCTGCATTATCGGACTATTGTCCTCAATCTCATGATCGACAACGTCGGGACGTATCTGCCCTCCAGCCTCTTCAAGTATTTCTTGTTGATCCGGGAACCTCTTTCGGACTCGGGAACACCTTCTTTTTTATTGGGAACCATCACGGGGAACTTTTTGAACTTCTAACCCTTTATTCAATCCAGAGGTATCCTGTTTCTCATTCCGCCTAACCAAGCTGGGGAGAGGCGTTAAGCTGTGGTTAATTATTATTCTATGTTACTTGCTGATTGAATAAAAAGTTAGGCTTCGAAGTTTCCGTGATGGCTCCCAATTACGACAAGGAGGTTCCGAATGCGACAAGAAAGTGTCGCTGAGTCCGAATAGAAGGTTCCACAGGTCCAAGAAGGGTTCCCGACGTCCGAAAAAATACAAAGAAGGCCGGAGGGCAACAGCCGAAAGTGTACAGATAACATGGAGATGAGGACCAATAGTCTGAATAACGGTAGATAATACTAATCATCAACCTCATTCTCAAACATTCAGAGAAATGAGGACAAATAGTATGAAAATAAAAAAAAATCACTAACAAGTCTGCCTCAACTGCTTGATGACTAATTATTTACCAGGCACACAGAAATTAAAAAGACTCAACAAGCTGGTGGGATTTGGAAAACTTGTGCAGTCAGTGAGAGATTAAATAATTATATTTATTCAGCACTTGAAATTTTCGGATAGGCTACAGTTATTTTAAAATTAATATGCTTAACCCTATACAGAACCCAGTTAGAGGCATTGTAGTGTAATATTATTTTCGTTCATAGGAAAATGCGACATTTTCACATCCGTGCAATACTATTATGTATCTTATTTAAAGGAGATGTGGTTTGTATGTTGAACCCGAAACTATATTACTACTCAAGTCACAATTCCCGTATTTACATCACATTTCTCCATGATTTATTTTATTTAACCTCAATTATTAATACAAATGTTTCACGATCATTAAGACTGTTTGACCGTATCATACATTACTAATAACAGCAATTGATAATATACAACAAAATAAGAGGTTTACAGTGTTGAATGGCAAGGGCTAATTTTGCACTATTGATATTAGAAATTTTTGATTTTAATAAAAATATATGCTTAGTATTATTTGATTTCTAATTGTTTGCGTATATGAAAGAGCAAAATCTCGGGATAAATATTTTAAAAAATCCATTAACAAGAAGAAATGACTGTAATTTATTCTTTACTCCTATTTTAAACTAAAATAGTTGAATTAGGAAAATTTATAATGAAAGACGGAAAGTAACGCCAAAAAGATGGGAAGAGTTAGTTTCAAAGTTGTTCTATCTATTTTTCAACATACCCCCTCTGCTTTCCAAATCTTTTATCTGCATTCTTATTCAGTTCATCAGCCCTTTCTAATTTAATATGATATTTTATTTATATCAAAACTTAAATACTGCACCCGGAGGGTGCATTATTATTTGCTATTTATAATAAATTGCTCTAATGTGTATTCAGTATAAATTCCTATCTTTTTTTGAAATACTTTGTTTTTCTATATTTACATTAGAAGGTAATTAGATTTTGCTAATTTATAAGTAATAGGAGTGCTCAATAATTGATAGCCGGTAAGCAAAAGACATAAAGTCAGATGGCACTTGGTAACTGACCAGTTTTCACCTATTTGGGATTTTTCAACAGTTTACCACAGTGCCATTGGCTTTATGGTCTTCTCTACCCCTAACCACACACACACACACACACACACACACATAATATACTATATACTATATATATATATATAACTATATATATATTATAATAATAATGATAACAGTAATAACTACTCGAGTTTCACCATAAGGATCTCAGGGTTAATCCACTGGATTAATCAAGATATGATTACGCATTAATCAATTATCTTGATTCATCCAGATGGATTTAACCTGAAGATCCTTATGGTATGAACTCGAGTAGGTTATTTACTGTGTAGCATTATTATTTATAATAAATTTTGCTCTACTCACGTAACTTGAGCACTTCTATATTTGTTATATCGCCGGGATGTCTTTATCATTGTTTGAAACTTGCATCAACTAACCATCGTGACCATTTCAGCGGTAAGTTCACCTTTTCCACAAATACCACATAATATATATATATATATAATATATATATATATATACAAATGTGTCAAAAAAAATCGATTTTTGTTTACTTTTGATACCACCTTGTACCTTGAAAAATTAACATTTTCATTTCATTGTTCAATTCTATCTTGGTAAATATAGCTTTAAACTCAGCACTTTTTTATGACCCACACCTTATATATATATATATATATATATATATATATATTATATGTATATATATTTCATATATGATGCTACTGAAACAAAAAACAGATTGTGCCACCAACAAAGCTTCATCTGCATGATATGTTGCAGGGTCAGCTTGGTTTCATAGCTGGAACCTCATTAACACTTAACCTAGTGTGACCCAGCCAAACATATCTTTCTTTCTGATGCCATTCAGGCTTTGTTGATTTTTCTGTGAGATGCCAAGAAGATAAAAAAAAAAAAATATATCCTCCTCCACCTCCACTCCGTTCCTCTTTCCATCTTCATCATCAATCATCATCATTTCATTCATTCATATGTTTTTGTATTCTCACTTTTCAACTCAATGTTCATTTGTTAATGAGTCCAAGAAATTAAATGTTTAATTTAATACGTGAGATCTGAATAACCGACCAGATGCACAATGTTGAAGAGTTCTGTCCAATCTGAAATAAGCAATCATCTTTTTATCATTCTTCTTTCTTTTTTTTTTAAATCTCTTTTTTAATTTTTTTTTTTTTTTTTTTTTTCAAATTGGTATTTTTGTTCCAACAAACAAAGGAATCCTTTGCTAAACGCTATATTCCCACTTCTGGCGTCCATCTAATTTGATTATTTCCTTCTCCTGTCTGAAATTTCCTTGTTCAACTTGGGCAAAACAAATTCTAGTGTGATAGCCTTCAGCTTCCTTGCTTTGACTTGATGATGTTCACATTCTCTTCATCCACCCCCACCCCCCCACCCTGCCCCACCCTTCTAAGGGTCATCATGGGGAACACAATCCCCATTTATCTGTAAACATGGTCGTGTGGTGTTGCGGTCCCTTGAGAATGCACATCGTGAATCGAGTTAATTAACCATTGTCACTCCACAAAGTTGTCTTTCCCAACATGTGATTTTCTCTCCAAGGTGTCGTTCAGATTCTTTCTATCACAAATATAAATTTTGCATTACAGCAAGCCTTGGCACCTATATGATTGCCCATCCCTATTGCCTTTATGGGCAAACCCCAACACTTTTTATTCATATGGTACTAGAGGCACTGGCTGAGGTCTTTGTGTCCTGGGAATGACATTAAACTCAAACCTTGATGGTGAGGTTACCAGTTCTGGAGTCTGGGAGCACCCCTCATTCACCATTGCTCGACCCGGAGTGGTATACCCTGTTGGGTCCACTATGGCGTTTAATTAGAAAAAAAATTTGTTACAAAAACAAAAATTGAGCTTAAAAAGTTTTTCTTCCAATTATCGCTACGAATCTTTCCAAACTTTGCCGGCATAAATGACCCCATTTGTGTTGATATGCCGTAAAACAAACCAAAACAATCAAACATATATAATTTCACATAACCAGGTTTCTGTGTGTATAAATAACAAACAATTGAGCTGATGACACTGAGGCATGCTATACTTTTCCACGTACCCCACGTGTACGGTTTAGCACAAGGCCCTATTATGTGGGAACCACTCATGGCGGTGGGTGCAAAAAATGCATTGATCCTGGTCGCATTTCCCCCTCAGGGGGGGGGCTCAGGCACGGGCAATAAACCCAGTCCTGCCCCTTTAATCAAGGAGAAGATATTGGCCCTGGGGGATAGCCCCCTGGGATCAACGCTGTAATTGTTAGCAAACAGTCCAGGGCCGAAGCCACTGGAAACCCCCCCCGAGAGGCCCTTAGCTAACGGTTATCGTTCATAAGATATTGAATCAGCAATCCATGGACAAGGCATATTGTGTTCATTTTTCAGTACTAATGCCCTGAAAAGGAATCAATACATATCCAGCTATGGGGGAGGATAGTAGAGTAGATGGGTTATCAACTAATTAATTTTCAATAATTATATAATATATATATATATATACGAATCGAGAAAATGTCAATCCCTGAATTGTACATTTCGACCTATTAGGTCTCATTCAGCAAGGTTATAGACATGGAGACAGCTCTTTGTGCTGATGAGACCTAATAGGTCGAAATGTACATTCAGGCATTGAATTTTCTCGATTTTCATTTAGCCTTACATTGAACATATATGCCCACCTAAAATTCATTAATTATTAACTAATTAATTTTCAAAAATTAGGTACGCCTTCAATTTTAAGCACACATTATCTCCAAAAAATTGTCGGCTTAAAGCCATATAAAAATAAACACGTTTTGTTTACTTAACCTCATACTGTTCGTGTAAGAAGTCAATAAAAAGCTGGAATATAAATAAGTTTCAAAACGACGAAGAATGTGGAATGGCTAGCTAGTGTAATGTTAGAGTCCCTGCCTGTCAGCTTGACAGTTAGATTGGTTCTTTAGCTTTGGTTAGGCAACCAGTCTTAAGAGAAGAAAAACTCGGAAATTTCAAACCAGCTTATTCGCTTAAATTACCTGTGTTACATCCTTGATATTGCCAAGAGGTTGCGGTAACCATGTAGTTATTGGCCACAGGGCAGGATGTGATTTATGTATTTATGGTCAGGCTTTATTTTGGAACTTGAAAACACCATTACGGAACTAAATTCAGTTGTCCCAGCTGTATCTTATAATACACCAGACTTTCTTGGTTTTTTATCAGTCTTGTAATTGTTAGATAAAAATATAATCTTGATTATAAACCAATTCAAGTTACCCTTATAATTATAAAAATTTGGCTGAAACTTGATCAAATGAAACACAAAAGCCTTGTCAAGGATTTGAACTCTGGTTGCCGATCAATTTCTTATGGACATAACCGTACGCTAAGCAAGCCCCAGTGTCATCCAGCTCGTGGGGTTTTTTTATACACCAAAAGCCTAATGTTTTTTTTTTATTTCTGAAATGAAATTATATGTTGTTTGTTTGTTTAACAGCATTATCAACCACAATGTTACCCACATTTGTAATAGTGATAAGAGAAGTAATCTTTTTAGAGCATCGATTATAATATATTAGGTGTGTATTATTGTGTAGGTTGCTTGTCAGTACTATTGTTATGTTGGGTGGATGGTGTAATGTCAGTGTCATAGGGAAATGAACACAGCAAGACGAAGCTTCAAATCCCTTTAAAAAATGATTAGCGCTAATGATAATGCAATTATAGGAGTAATATAGACCTACTCGTGTGCCTATTGTAAATCATTGTGGGGCTAGGGCAAAAAATCCAGATATTAGAATGTTTCAATGATTTTCCTGTCATTTGTTTTGTACAGGAAACAATAATTTGACTCTGCTTCATTCCTTCATAATACATGAGTTGTAGGATCTTATGGCAGGTGTTAATCTTGTGAGTTAAAGAAAGTCTTCTATTTCTGGTCTTCGTTTATAAAGCCTTTTGCAACCACTGAGGGCGTCAGTTTTGTTTAGTTTTTTTAGGAGGATGGGTTAGGTAAATAAAAATCATGACTTTGCCCATTTCGTCTTCAGCTAATACCCATTTGTGAACACGAGACCTTGAGTAAATAAAAATAAGAATAATAAATAAACCTTGCTAAACTACTTAAAAAATGACCAATTGTGAACACAAGACCTATGTCTAAAAATAAAAAATAAAACCAAGCTTTAACACTCAGCATTTTATTTTTTTTTTTTGTACCAGTCTAGGAGAGGGAAAAACTCTGAATTCAAAATTCCTGAGGTCAGTCGCTTGATTGGTTTGTGGCATTCCTTATTGCCACAATCTTTCCTATTCACTGTGCTCAAAAAGTGCGAATGGTCCTACACAAGCCTCACACTAATAAACAAATCACTGTGTTGGTTGTTCATTGTATGAACCCTCATGCGTCGAAAATTGCTGAGAGAGTCCATATATATTATATATATATATATTATATATATATATATATGGCGCTCTTTAAACTTGATATTGCAAACTGGTCTAGGAGAGGAAAATTCTGAACTCAAACCAAAGGGCTCGTTTTCTTGTTAGTCAAAAGCTTATTTTGAGAGCTCCCCCTCTTCCTTCCTCCTGAACTTGGTTTGAAGTAATTGGCCCGCGCTAAATACTGAAAAGAGTCATCATTGCTGTAACTGCTATGATCTTGTGGGAAGAACAGTACTTTCATCCATCAGTTATACAACAAAATTTTAAACTTCCTAAAAAGCACAAATATAACTAACCAGGAAGTAAGAAAACTTAGATATTATTAACTCTTTGCTTACCAAATTTCCCCAATGGTTCTACCAAAATTTCCTTGCTATTTATCACTTATGATGGAATATTTCAAATTCACAATCTATCCACCTCAAACTCATCTAATCAATAAAGACCCGCCCTTGTCGGCTGCGGGCGTTAGAATGCACTGACTGCACCTCCGCAGAGGGGCTAAGACTCCCCCAATGGGGCCACCCTGTTGGCATATGTGGGTGGCGACCCATGGATGCTAAGGAAGCAACCCAGGTGCTGAGCAGTTTTTGATTGCAATTTACTCCACTTGGCCCTTATCTTGGGCTAGCCACGGGCGGTCAGAGAGGTCCCCCCGCATCATCGGCTGTCACGTCAAGCCCTACGCAACCCTATATATTTTTCCTCAACCCTATTGCCCTTATTACAGCCCCAACCCCTTTTTATCAGATGGTGCTAGAAGGCCGGTGACTGAGGTCACTGTCCTTGGAATGACGTAAACCTATTGATGGTGAGTTGAGTTCCAGTTTTTGGAGGTTTGGGGAATGTGGAGCACCCCTTCATCACCATTGCTCCCTGGTCCACTCTGACCCGGAGTGGTCCACGACCATGTTAGGGT
>CM042138.1:43325930-43328430 GCA_023376005.1 Doryteuthis pealeii
GGCATTAAATGACCCACCGAGGTTTGATGCCATAAAACAAAACAAACAAGCAAATATAAATCAATATTTACTAAATAGTGGTTAGTCCAGCACAAGATCAAATACACGATAGGAAAATAGTGTTGCACCAATCCTCCAAATGGAGAGGAATTATCTGCCTTCCTTGAAGATCAGCATTCAAATTCTGTCTTTTATCTTCGTTTGAAATATACAACTGTCTTCATAGGAATATACAACTATCTTCATAGGAAATATACAACTATTTTCATAGGAAATATACAACTATCTTTCATAGGAAATGTACAACTATCTTCATAGGAAATATATAACTATCTTTATAGGAAATATACAACTATCTTCATAGGAAATATATAACTATCTTCATAGGAAATGTACAACTTTCTTTATAGGAAATATACAACTATCTTCATAGGAAATATACAACTATCTTCATAGGAAATATACAACTATCTTCATGGGTAATATACAACTATCTTCATAGGAAATATACAACTATCTTCATAGGAAATATATAACTATCTCATAGGAAATATACAATTATCTTCATAGGATATAAACTTCTTCATAGGAAAAATATAAACTATCTTTATAGGAAATATACAACTATCTTCATAGGACTATACAACTATCTTCATAGGAAATATACAATTATCTTCATAGGAAATATACAACTATCTTCATAGGAAATATACAATTTATCTTCATAGGAAATATATAACTATCTTCATAGGAAATATACAATTATCTTCATAGGAAATATATAACTATCTTCATAGGAAATATACAACTATCTTCATAGGAAATATATAACTATCTTTATAGGAAATATATAACTATCTTCATAGGAAATATACAACTATCTTCATAGGAAATATACAACTATCTTCTTAGGAAATATATAACTGTCTTCATAGGAAATATATAACTATCTTTATAGGAAATATACAACTGTCTTCATAGGAAATATACAACTATCTTCTTAGGAAATATATAACTGTCTTCATAGGAAATATATAACTATCTTTATAGGAAATATACAACTATCTTCATAGGAAATATACAACTGTCTTCATAGGAAATATACAACTATCTTCTTAGGAAATATATAACTGTCTTCATAGGAAATATATAACTATCTTTATAGGAAATATACAACTATCTTCATAGGAAATATATAACTGTCTTCATAGGAAATATACAACTATCTTAGCCACCAAGCAGACTTTGAAATAATACAAAGGATTAGATTTGCTTCAAAAATGGATTCGAAGATGAATAGATCCCATTTGGTTTAGCTAAGTCGGTAGAGTGTCCGACTAGGAACCGCAAGATTCCGAGTTCAATACCAGCCCTTGCCAACTCAGCGCATAAATAACACAAGGATCTGTGCTGCAAAGTGAGAAGCTGATGGTAGATGTGGCATTCCGCCTCAGACGCCAAAGCAATCTCCTTGTTCTACCACAAGTAAAAAGGAGATAGACTCCCTCGCTGTCTGGCTGATACCGACAATAGGCCACTCTCCAAACTTTACTTACTTGTTTATAGTAAGTACACTTAGTGTGTATTACACTCATTCAGAATAGCAAATGAGACAGAGCTTGTTAACCATTGCACTAAGCCCAGTGCTCTTTTTTTTCTTTTTTTTTTTACAAAGGATATTATATATCAAAGCATCTAGTGATTCACAACTGCAACATTTATACAATAATACTTAAATGCAGATGTTATTAGTCAACAATAAAACAAATCTTTACACAATGGCTGACTGTCTGTCTATCTCTGTGTGTGTATCTCTCTCCTCTCTCTCTCTCTCTCTCTCTCTCTCTCTCTCTCTCTCTCTGTTTGCTGTCAGCGGGGAATTATAACATGGTAGATATTTGCTTCAGTTAGTTACATCTATATATATATATAAAGGGCAGTTGTGTGTATGTATGTCCAGAGGAAACTACAAAGATAAAACAATATATATAGTACACATTCACTAACTAAAAGATTGAGCCTGCATGGGGACTTGAACCCCAGACCCTCAGATTGCTTCAATTGTTTTATTCTTAAAAGTCTGATGCTCTACCGACTGAGCTATGCGGGCCGTTCTCTCATAATGTAAACTAATAAATATGAGCGTGGAATGAAAAAATAAATAAAATTATATAACTAAAAGATTAAACCCGCATGGGGACTCGAACCCCAGAATGCTTGGATTGTGTGCGTATCTCTCTCTCTCTCTCTCTCTCTCTCTCTCTCTCTCTCTCTCTCTCTCTCTCTCTCTCTCTGTTTGCTGTCAGTGGGAATTATAACATGGTAGATATTTGCTTCAGTTAGTTACATCTATATATATATATATATATATATATATAAAGGACAGTTGTGTGTATGTATGTCCAGAGGAAACTACAAAGACAAAACAATATATATAGTACACATTCACTATCACCAGATCTTGTATTTTGAGCAAAAATAATTAAGATTTGATTTATAT
>CM042138.1:43343150-43345650 GCA_023376005.1 Doryteuthis pealeii
AAGTTTTTTGGTGGTACCCAATGACAGTTTAATTACAGTCTATGAATTAACATTTTGCGATTGGGTTACGGTTTTAGGGGATTAAGGTTGTTTTTAATTACGTATTGCTTAAAAAAATAAAAACAAAAAAAAACAAAATTACCAAATTACTATACATTTAATGTTGAAAAATATTTTTTAAACTAAGTTTAATTGAAATTATACATTGTAATACTAACACAAACTGTCTCAATAATAGATTCAATAATTGATTTCAATGGTTAATTAAATGTATAGTAATTTTTTTGTTTATTTTTTTTTAAGGCAATACGTAATTAAAAACAACCTTAATCCCCTAAAACCGTAACCCAATTCGCAAAATGTTAATTCATAGACTGTAGTTAAACTGTCATTGGGGACCACAAAAAACTTTCCGTTTTAATTTTCCGACCTAAATCAGAAGTCAGACCATTTTTCTTCTCCCCATATCTCTGCTCTCTCTTCTCAAGAGCGCACTTTTACATCCTCTCTCTGTCTGTTGTCTGTCTGTCTCTGTCTTCTGTCTTGTCTCTCTCTCTCCTTCTCTCTCCTCTCTCTCTCTTCTCTCTCTCTCTCTCTCTCATTCATTTACACAATTTCTTTATCGAACTCTTTTCCCAGTCTTTAAATTCTTTTCACAGACTCTCCCTTCCCCCATTCCCTCTCTCTCTCTCTCTCTCTCTCATCTCTCTCTCTCTCTCTCTCTCTCTCTCTCTCTCTCTCTCTCCCCCCCACACACACACACACACACACTCTCCCCTCTCTCTCCCTTTCCTGGACTGTAAATAACCGTCTGTACCTCTTTAGACTGGTAATACCCCCCCCCTATAATTAGGCCACTTGTTGCCGTGCGTGGTGACCCGTGTTGGCTGGGCGGAGGCCTTGGACCCGGTACTAAGTGGTCCTTGACATGTAATACGCCACTTCAGCCGTTATCTGGGCTAGAAATGCCACATCCGATCAATCAGCTGGTCATTTCAAGCCCTAGCACCTATATGATTATCGACCGTATCTTCAAATAAATTGCTCTTTTATCATATAGCTGCTAGAAGGTAAACTTGCAAATCATACTCAAAATCCCATAACCAGAAAACAGAACCCAAATTTTTGTAATAAACTTGTTATTTTTAAACTAGGGGGTAGGGTTGAGGGTATAGGTGTTGAGTTGGGTTTAGGGTTACTTTAATGGGAAAATAAATAAATAATTTGGTCTACTTTTTTTCTGGGTTAGCGTGTATACAGGGTGACCAGAAAAAAAACCCAACAAATTTTGTAATAAAACTGTTTAATTTTAACTAGGGGGGGGGGTAGGGTTAGTGGTTTAGGGGGGTTAGGGTAAAGTTTAATGGAAAAATAAATAGATAATTTGGGTTTGTTTTTTCTCGGGTCACGCTGTATACTAGGGGGACCAGAAACAAGACCAGAAAAGCTCACATTTGTAATAAAACTGTTAATAGGGGAGTTTAGGTTAGGGGTTAGGTTAGGGTTAGGGTTAGGGTTGGGGTTTAGGCTTAGTTTAATGGGAAAATAAATAAATAATTTGGGTTCTGTTTTTTTTCTGGTCACCCTATAATATCGGGATTTTGAGTATGATTTGCAAGTTTTACTGAAATTTATTGATAAAAATGAAATAAAAACTTTCCGTTTTAATTTTCCGAACTAAATCAGAAGTCAGCTGGAAAAATGATCTAAATAAAGTGGGAGATAATTCAGGTTAGTCATAATATAATAACAAAGTCTTTTCTTGTGATTAAAAAATATCTACTTTGGTACAACTCTTCAAAAATGAATAAGCTCCTTTTTTTCCTACGTATTTCAAAATATATATCTATGTAATAACAGAAAAAACAATAAGCCGTTCAAAAAATAGAAGAAGATAGAAAGTATAGTTAATATATAAGAAAATTAGTAAAGTTAATTAGGAATATGTAAAAGTAGGAGATTAAAATTCCAGTAAAAGAAGCCAGCATTTGCGAACTATATCAAGGCACACAACTAATAATAAAGATTGGATATTAAGTTATTTTTTTTTGATTACTTTGCAGAAATAATTCTGGCTGCTGCTTGTCAAGATCTATTACAAACCATCTGTTCTGCCTCCTCTATTCATATATGTATTCTGTTTCAATCTATTGTATGCCTTCATAAAGTAGGTAGAAGAGAGAGAGAGATGAGTAGAGAGTAGAGAGATGAGAGAGATGGTTGTGGGGGAGAGGGAATTGAAAAAAAGGGGGAGAGAGGAGAGAGAGAAAGAAAGAGAGAGAGAGGAAGGGAGGGAGAGGGAGAAGAAAAGGGAGAAGAGAAAGAAAGAGAGAGGGATGGGAGAGGAAAGAGAAAGAGAAGAGAGTGGGAAATGAAGGGAGAGAGAGGAAAGAAAGAGAGAGAGAGTGGGAAGAAGGGAGAGAGAGAGAAAAGAAGAAAGAAGAAAGAAGAGAGGGAAGGGAGAGGGAAAGAAAGGGATGAAGAGAAAGAAAGAGAGAGA
>CM042138.1:43350650-43355650 GCA_023376005.1 Doryteuthis pealeii
AAATTAATCCGACAGTATGTGGAGAAAGGTAGTCAAACACGGGATGTTGTACAAAATGGATGTTTATTGTCCGATAGCAAAAACTCAATCCAACGTCCTAAAGAAGGTCTAACAGACCGAAACGTTATAACGTCGACATCAATACCTACAATAAACATCCATTTTGTACAACATCCCGTGTTTGTCTACTTTTCTCTACACACACACATATATATATATAGTGTGTGTGTGTGTGTGTGTGTGTGCGTGTGTGTGTGTGTGTATGGCATTAAATAACCAACCAACCAAACTCTCTCTCTCTCTTCTCTCTCTCTCTCTCTCTCTCTCTCTCTCTCTCTCTCTCTCTCTCCCACATTTTGTCCCTCTTGCACTGTTTTATTCTTTCTTCCCTCTTTCTATATTTCACATACATACACACACACACACACTCTCTCTCTCTCTCTCTCTCTCTCTCTCTCTCTCTCTCTCTCTCTCTCTTCTACACACTCACACTATATTTTACACACACACACACACACACACTCACACACACTGTTTTATTTTCATTCTCCCTCTTGTATATTTCTCCCTCTCTCCCCTCTCTCTGTTTCTCTCTCTCTCCCTCCCCCCTCTTCTCTCTCCTTCTTTCCCCCCCCTCTCTTTCTGCTTCTAATTATTTGGAGAAAAAACAAAGTCTCCCTCGATTTCTTTGTTTTTAATTTTTCCTTCCTCTTTTCTTAATTTTATTTCCTCCAAGTTCAACTCAAAATCTCTCAGAAATAACAAACTTATACAATTCCATCCAATGATGACATTGTTTAAATCTTACACTTTTAGAAGGACTATTTTTTTAAAGCATTTGGTTAATTAGTTGAGCATTTTAATTAAGGGTGACATTTAATTCATTTAACAGATGATGATTTGATTTTAAGCACTACAGCTTCTAACTGATTTATTCAGCTTCAGCTAAGTTTGGCATAAGGGCATGTTTTGTCAGAAATAAAACTATTTTACCATTTGTCTGAATTTATTTAGATAATGTGATGATTTGCACATGTCCTAGTTCGATACCGGCTCTCGCCAACCCAGCGTATGAGTAGCACAGGAATCTGTGCGGTAACGCAAGGAGCTGGTGGTGGGTGTGGCGCTCCACCTCAGACGCTAAAACAATATCCTTGGTCTAGCGCTAGTGAAAAGGGGATATATTCCCTCGCTGATTGGCTGATACCGACTTTAGGCCACCCCGACGAATTTAAATTTTTTTACTTATATACCCTAAAAAACTCGAGTATATAATGGAGAGAGAGAGAGAGAGAGAGAGAGAGAGAGAGAGAGAGAGAGAGAGAGAGAGAGAGAGATGATTATAGTTGATATATTGAATAACTTGAATAACCTTCCAATGAAAGTAAACTGTTCCAATATGTAAACACCTCTCTTAATGATTAGTAAACATCCCCCTCTCTGCATACATTCTACTTTTAGTTAATGATCATCACCGGATGCCCCACACTTGCGACCTTGTGTCACATCTTATCCGTAGCAAACGGGTTAGGTAAATACCTAACTTACTCTACCGTCCCTGACGCATAAAAATCTAAAAGGACGCAGTAAAATCATATCCATGCGACCCAGTGTTTTTCTCTTTTCTTCCCTCACCATTTCAATCTAACTGTAAATACATTTAGATAGTTTCTTAGAAACGAATTACACAGGATAGGTTACACGGTAGGGGTTAGGCGGCTTTATATAGGACCCATAAATTTTCCGAGGGACTCATTCAAAGCAAATATGTGCGTCCAGGACGCACTAAATTAAAAAGCTATCAGCATCACTATCTCTCTCTCTCTCTCTCTCTCTCTCTCTCTCTCTCTCAATCTCCCTTTCTCATCTGGTTTAATTGTAGACAGCTGTATTCTCTCATCTGCCTGGTATTCAAATCTTTACAATGATTAAAATAATAATAAGATAAATTAAATATTTTTTATATTTATTATCGAGCTGGGAATAAAATTACTTCCAAAAATTGATTTTTAATTATCTTTTGATTTTATTTTTTCAATAATTATTTCTATTATCATTTATTTCATTTTATTTTTATTTTTTTACCGACTATCTTGTGGGTTTCACATACTATTAGAAATCCACGGTGGACCACTTTTTCAGAACTGGAGTATTGAATTAACAGCTATCACCTGTCAAAAAATCTTATTCATCTCCAGGGGTCTATGTGGACCACTTTAAGAAGCCCTGTGTATGATATCTGGCAATTAGACTGCATGATCTAATGAATGGACCCCTATGCTTATATTCTTCCAGCCAAAATGTTATTCATCTCCAGGGGTCTAGGTGGACCACTTTAAGAAGCCCTGTATATGATATCTGACCACTAGACTGCATGATCCAATGAATGGACCCCTATGCTTTTATTCTTCGAGCCAAAATTTTATTCATCTCCAGGGGTCTAGGTGGACCACTTTGAGAAGCTCTGTGTATGATATCTGGCAATTAGACTGCATGATCTAATGAATGGACCCCTATGCTTTTATTCTTCGAGCCAAAATTTTATTCATCCCCAGGGGTCTAGGTGGACCACTTTGAGAAGCCCTGTGTATGATATCTGGCAACTAGTCTGCATGATCCAATGAATGGACGCCTATGCTTATATTCTTACAGCCAAAATTTTATTCATCTCCAGGGGTCTAGGTGGACCACTTTAAGAAGCCCTGTATATGATATCTGGCCACTAGACTGTATGATCTAATGAATGGACCCCTATGCTTATATTCTTCCAGCCAAAATTTTATTCATCTCCAGGGGTCTAGGTGGACCACTTTAAGAAGCCCTGTATATGATATCTGGCCACTAGACTGCATGATCTAATGAATGGACCCCTATGCTTTTATTCTTCCAGCCAAAATTTTATTCATCTTCGGGGGTTAAGGTGGACCACTTTAAGAAGCCCTGTGTATGATATCTGGCCACTAGACTGCATGATCTAATGTATGGACCCCTATGCTTTTATTCTTCCAGCCAATATTTCATTCATCTCCAGGGGTCTAGGTGGACCACTTTGAGAAGCCCTGTGTATGATGGACCCTTATTCTTTTATTATTCGTTAAAATTCTATTCACCTCCAAAGGTCTTTATGGACCACTTTGAGAAGCTCTGTGCTGGCAACTACTCTATGTGTTCCAGTGATTTTTTTTCTTCTCTTTTTATAAAGGGATTTATAAATACAAACTAGTAAATTCACCCCCCGTGAGCCCCCTTGCCAAAATATTATGGTAATCAGATATCATACACCTAGTACAATGTTCCTGGTTCGATAGCATCCCTCGCCAACTCAGCATATGAGTAGCACAGAGATATGTGCAGTAAAGTGGGGAGCTGATGGTAGGTATGGTGCTCCACCTCAGATGCAAAAAGAATCTCCTTGGTCTAGCGCTAATGAAAAGGGGATGGACTCCATCGCTGACTGGCTGATACCAACTTTAGGTCACCACCATGACTACTTGCTTTACTTGTAGATATATAATGTAGAGACATTGTTAAAGGAGGAATGGAATTGTTTGTGGTCAGGAATTAAGGGTTGATTGACTGATTGATTTTAATGGTATCTCAATCTGTCTGGAGTTATTTTATGCCCAAAGGTTAGGGAATCACACGCATTGTACATTTACATTTACATTTTTTAGAGTACTTGTTTTTAAGTTATTTTTGCACACAGTTATATGATATCAAGTAAGTTAAAGTAAAGTCGTCGGGGCGACCTAACGTCGGTATGAGCCATACAGCGAGGGAGTCTATTCCCTTTTCACTAGTGCTAGAGCAAGGAGATTATTTTTAGCATCTGAGATGGAGCACGACACCAACAATCAGCTCCTCACTTTACCGCACAGATCCCTGTGCTACTCATACGCTGAGTTGGCGAGGGCCGGTATCGAACCAGGGACCTTGTGATCCTTAGCCAGATGCTCTACCGACTGAGCTAAACTGGCCCTCAAAAATATCAAGTACTTATATTTAATTATACACAATTATACAACAGTTTCAAGTAACCACTTCTATTTAATAATGATCATTTGTTTGCACACAATTATATGGTTTTAAGTTACTAGTAATAATAAACCTATTCTTAATCTATTAATAATGGAGATTCGCTTCCGGTTTTTGTCTGTAACAAAAACTACGTCACTGCTTACGTCACATTTTCTTGCATTATTTTACATTTTACACACATACACACTCTCTCTCTCTCTCTCTCTCTCTCTCTCTCTCTCTCTCTCTCTCTCTCTCTCTCTCTCTCAATCTATCTATCTATTTTATATATATATATATATATATATATATATAATATGTGTGTGTGTGTGTGTGTGTGTGTGAAATAAAAGGAAATTAATCCGACAGTGTCAATTTGATATATTGAAAAAACAAATTATGTTTACAAATGCATGGGATCATCAGGAGAGAATGTGCACCGTTTCGGGGCCTTCCTCTCAACGGTTTTAACTGCACATCGCCCCCCCCCCTCACTGATGTGAGGTCCCTCAAAATATCTGTATCGACCGTATTATGAACAATTTTGATATCTTAATATACACTCTTTATACAATTATACACTTTTTTAAACAATTTTAAATCAGGCTCGTTTGAGTCTTATTATAAACTGTAATGCTTCTGATTTTAGATATTAAAAATAAAATTCATTTTATTTTTAAATAAAATTCATTTTATTTTTAAATAAAATTCACAATTTTTTTTTGAAAAATTCCAACTTTGACTAACAGCGTTCTGTTTGCGCATTCTTCTTCTAACGGTCATTTCATCCCGTTTTTACTTTTGTTGAAGACCGATCTATTACATACGGTCGATACAGATATTCCGAGGGACCTCACAACAGTGAGGGGGGGGGTCGATGTGCAGTTAAAACCGTTGAGAGGAAGGCCCCGAAACGGTGCACATTCTCTCCTGATGATCCCAAGCATTTGTGAACATCATATATATATATATATATATATATA
>CM042138.1:43360650-43373150 GCA_023376005.1 Doryteuthis pealeii
TGTCATGTGCAATGTTAGATAACTTTGCTGAAAGTTCTGCACTTCCTCAAAAATTCCAACATATCTCTGATGTAATATGGAAGATGTACACCTGCTTCTTGCAAGTTCCACACTCTTAAATGGCCACCTATCATAAGATGAATATATAATGATAATCTATTTTTCTGCATTTATACTCAAACTGTCTATGTGTACAAACCACTGGTACACAATTCACGTATATTTCTTATGCAATATGGGAATGAGAGTTTTACACCTGCTTTTAGAAAATTTAACTCTCTTAAAAATCTCCATTTATATTCCTATGTGATCTCGAAGATTCAGAATTGATATTCACCATATATGATGCCAATAAGCATTTTTGCTATTCTATGATAAATTCATAATGTTCTTCCATTTCCCCAGAAGCTGAAGATTTTAGATCTTAGAGCCTTGCTTGGTGCAGAATCAACTTACTGGAAAAATGTACAGTATTGCCAGAATCGATGACTCACACGATTTTAGATCTTAGAGCCTTGCTTGGTGCAGAATCAACTTACTGGAAAAAATGTACAGTATTGCCAGAATCGATGACTCACACGATTTTAGATCTTAGAGCCTTGCTTGGTGCAGAATCAACTTACTGGAAAAATGTACAGTATTGCCAGAATGGATGACTCACACGATTTTAGATCTTAGAGCCTTGCTTGGTGCAGAATCAACTTACTGAAAAAATGTACAGTATTGGCCAGAATGGATAACTCACACGATTTTTCCTGTACTTTTCCATCATGCAGTGTTCATTTATTTCACACATAATAGATTCATATTGATTGGTCAAATTGGATGACACATTGTTTCAGGTGGGATTTAGTTGTGATTTGAAGTGGGGTTTAGCTGTGAATTACAGTGATACAAAGTGTGGTAATAGTGACTATGCCTGGTAACCACACTTTGTATCACTATAATTCACAGCTAAATCACATTTCTAATCATAGCTAAATCCCACCTGAATGAGAATGTGCAATAAAAATGAATATTCTTTGATCAGAAAAAGAATGTGACATCCAATTTGACCAGTCGAAATGAGTCTATCACATGCAAAATGAATGAACACTGCATGATGGAAAAGTATAGAAAAAATTGTGTGAGTCATCCATTCTTGCCAATACTATATATATATATATATATATATGCTATTACCTCTATTCGTGCTTGATGCATTGGTATTTAAAAAATACACAGTATTCCACACATTCCAACCAAATCACTTGGTTAATTTTCTTTCTTATGCACTAGTGTTCATTCATTCCACACATAATAGATTCATTTTGATTGGTCAAATTGGATGACACATTGTTTTTGTCAATCAAAGAGTATTCGTTTTTATTGCATGTTCTTCTTCAGGTGGGATTTAGTTGTGATTTGAAGTAGAGTTTAGCTGTGAATTACAGTGATACAAAGTGTGGTTATAGTGACTATGCCTTGGTAACCACACTTTGTATCACTATAATTCACACTAGCCATATGAACCCATGGATGGTGGGGACCCTAACTGGCATCTTTCTCCCTCTTCCTCTGTGTCGAACTGCAGCACCAAATAACTCTCTGAATATGCAGTATTGGCCAGAATAGATGACTCACATGAGTTTTCCTGTACTTTTCCATTTACACAGTGTTCATTTATTTCACAAGTGATTGACCCATTTTGATTGGTCAAATTGGATGACACATTGTTTTTGTCAATCAAAGAGTATTCATTTTTATTGCACATTCTTCTTCAGGTGAGATTTAGTTGTGATTAGAAGTAAGATTTAGCTGTGAATTATCGTGATACAAAGTGTGGTTACCAGGCATAGTCACTATTACCACACTTTGTATCACTGTAATTCACAGCTAAACCCTACTTTTATAATTTAAAAAAATCTTTTGAAATCCGTCAAGAGGTGAAACAGTCAAAGAGCATTTTTGACTTTGACACTTCTGGATGCTAGCAATGACACCTAGTGCTTAACGGGAGAAACATAGGAAGTAATCATGTAAACTATTGGATGATTCACATGATTTTTCACTGTACTTTTTCATCTCGCAGACTTCCTTCATTTCACACATGATAGCCATAATTTTTACAACTTTTAAAATTATTTACCTACAATTAAAAATGTAATTATGTCCAGGTAATATTTAATGTTATTTTTCAGTATCATTTGACCAAAGAACTAAGCTTGTTCTATGCCATGCTAGAATATGTTGATTGTGTAACGTAGCGGCGGCGTCACGGTACCAAATAGATATATCTGTTACGTAGTGCCTTTTCTTTGACGGCACTAAATATCTATACGTTGTATACTTCTTACGTCTTACTCTGGTCTATTCTTCCGGCTGTCTTCTGATCGTCTAGTCTTCTGGCCTGTATATCTTCTAAGGTCTCGTCTGGTCTTCTATTGAGGGTTCCGTGTCTGGTTCTGTTGGGATCACTACTTATCAAAAGCCTTGTGCTATTGTTAGCTTTTAGTAATAACAACAAGACTTCGATTTACAATGATGTTACTTTATTCATGAAACCCCAGACCAGACAATCACGCAGTGAGCTCACATCTTCCTAGCTTCGCTTCTAAGTCCTAACTCTCAACTGACTAACTGAGTTGCTTACACCTTAAACCGGAAGGGCTTCTATTGACTTCCATTCTCACGTTCCATCCCCAGAACGCAAGGTGAGAGTGAGGTCAAGCATTGTCACTCACTCTCAAGGCCATCAGCTGTACTGATCGCCATAAGGATTTCTATACTACCTTAAAAAGATATTAGGGATCCATAATTATGTAACAATTGTATCCCCTGTAGAGGGATAAGACTACTCCAAAAAGAGAGTATGACACTGGGTATGACACTAAACTGCATTTGTTGAGGTTCCAATTCTGTGGAGTGTGGAGTACCCCTTCATTGCTATTATTCCCAAATCAATTCTGACTCTATGGTAGGGTCCCATCTATAGGTTAAATGGGTCTGTTTGCAAATTATTTGTATTAACATTTTTCATTTTTCATTTTTCACCCTTACAAAATTTCTTTTGCATTGTCTTGATGAAGGTTTATCATAAACCGAAATACTTAAGTATAGACATATAAAATTTTTCCTTTGATCGTAACATCCTGTGTCTGTTATTTTTTTGAAAACATTTTCTTCACATATTGTCGGATTAATTTCCTCATCGTATTTCCACATTTATATTTACATTTTGTTTCTGTGTGTAGTTTTTTTGGCACATTGAATAGAAATCATTTTTAAACTGATTTATTTGACCCACAGATGGGATCCTTGAAAGGTACTACCACACCAGGTGAGAGTGGACCTGGGAGTAATATCAATGAAGAGGTACTCCTCAGATCTCCAGAATTGGAGCCTCATCATCAGATGTAGTTTAGTGTCATATCTGGGAAATTCCTTTTTGGTGGGAGTCTTATCCCTCTGCAGAGGACACAATCAGAATATTCAAAGGGCAATGCTGAGAACTTTTGAATCAACCTGTATATTAGTCACTAATCTTATTTTTTGTATTTATTAAACTTTGTATTCTTTAACTCTTTACCTACTTTAAGCTGCTCACAGAAGCTCTCCCACCATTGCAATCCTACCATAAATTGCTGGCAGCAGCTCTCGCAAATGTCACTTTTTTACACTGAAAAATCACTACATGAACGTCTCTGCCATCTTTTGTTTTGTCTGTGAACCAACGTTGAGACTGGTACTTGATCTTTTTGCAATAGGGAACCAGAAAATTTAGAAAAAATGAACTCTTTGCCTACTTTAAGCTGCTCACAGCAGTTCTTCCACCTCTGCAATCCTACCGTAAACTACTAACAGTGGCTCTTGCACATGTCACTTGTTTACACTGAAGAATCCCTATGTTAACACCTCTACCATTTTTTGTTTTGTCTGTGAACCAATTCTGAGACTGATATTTGATCCTTTTGCAATATCCCAGTTGAAAGAAAAAATACAAAAAAAATTTGGTACAGCTGTGTTTGAGTTTGAGTTTTGTTTAACGGCATATGAACCTCTGTGGGTCATTTAATACCAGAAGAGGTTGTATAGAATATTTTTACGTATGGATTTCAGTCTTACAGCTGTGGGTGAAATTTGAGAGGCAAAGAGTTAAAGACTGACTACCTAACTTTCCTGAGTAATTCACCTACATCATTATTAACTCTTAACATCCTGTTGTGAATTTTCCAAGTCCAGAGCCCCATTCCTATAAGGATTTATTAAAAAAATGGCTAAAAATGGCCTTTTCATTTAAAGCTACCTGAGATATTTCCCTTAAATCAAAGACTTCTAAATTTTATTATAATGGAGATTGTGGGTTTTTCTGTCTGTAACCGAAACTATATTACTATACAAGTCACAATTCCCTTTGTTATTTACATCACATTCTCCATGATTTTATTTTTATTTAAACCTCAGTTATTAATAAAATCGTTTTACATTATTAATACTGTTGACCATATCTACATGATATTTTCCACGTACCCCACTTGTACGGGTCAGACACGAAGGCCCTATTTATGTAGGACCACCCACAAGCCGAAGCTCATGGGGTGGCGGGTGAAAAATTGCGTCGATCCCGTCGGCATTCCCCCTCAAGGGGGGCGCCTCAGGCACTGGGCAATAAACCCAGCCTTGCCCCTTTAAATCGAGGGGGCAGGTGTTGCCTGGGGGGATGGCCCCCTGGAATCGACGCTGTTAATTATATCAATGGTCCAGAGGCCGAAGCCACTGTTGACCATATCTACATACTAATAACATGCAATTGTATTAATATATACAACAAAATAGCGGTTTACAGTGTGAATGGGAAGGCTAATTTGCATATTGATATTAAAAAATTTATTTTAATAAATATATGCTTAATATTATTGATTTCTAATTGTTTGGTTTTATCTTAATGAATATAAGCAAAAATCTCGGGGATAAATCTTAAAAGAAATCCCTGAACAAGAAGAAATAACTGTAATATTATTCTTTACTTCCTATTTTAACTAAATAGTTAAATTAGGAAAATTTACCAATGAAAGACGGGAGTAACGGAAAATGATGGAAGAGTTAGTTTCAAAGTTGTTCTATTTTTCAATCATACCCCCTCTGTTTCAAATATTTTTATCTGTATTCTTATTCAGTTTCATTAGCCTTTCTAATTTAATATGATATTTTATTATATTAAAACTTAAATACTTGCACCCGGAGTGTGCATATATTTGCTAGTATGTTTAATATTACATTTGCTCCATTTATTTTAAAAAATGTCTAAAAATGTCCTTTTCATTTAAAGCTACCCAAGATAGTTCCCTTAAATCAAAGACTTCTAATTATGTTTAATATTACATTTAAACAAAGGCTATCATTTGGGGCAGATTAGGAAATGTGACTTCTGGCCGGGTGGAATGAAGCAGTATAGAAGGGTAAGAGTTAAAACTGAAGCCACGTGGACTTTTAGGGGTTATGAAAGCCTAAGGGAGAATAATAATAAAAATAATAATAGTATAATAATAATAATGAGGGTAAAATTAAAATAGGTGATATGAATGACATTTCAACTGAAACCTGAAGTGCTATGCAATGTTTTCATAGCTGCTTATATCATTAACGAAGGGTTGATTAATAATGTCTGTATAAATGCTGAGAAACAATAAATCATAAACAATTAAGAATAATCAACTCATGTTCAATAATTATTCTGACAGAGAAGTTGAAGGCTGTTACTTAAAAAATGGATTTGATGTGAGTAAAATGTTTTCAGCACTTGGAAATATTTTGAAATATCCTTAAGGTTATGTAATTACTAGGAAGTGCACCATGTAATGAAATGTCTCTGCTAATTAATTGCTATATAATTAATCATAATTATTAATTAGAATTAGATGATTTTGCATTGATGTTGCCACTTTGACAGCGAATTTTGAAATAAAAGTAGACAATTGGGATGATAAAGTTTTTAAGTAATTGTAAGGTATTTCTTGTATTCTATTAGATATGTTAACCCTTTGGTCACATAAAACTGATATTTCAGGTATTCTTGAATTTGAATAAAGTTTTAAGTAATTGTAAGGTATTTCTTGTATTCTATTAGATATGTTAACCCTTTGGTCACATAAAACTGATATTTCAGGTATTCTTGAATTTGAATAAAGTTTTAAGTAATTGTAAGGCATTTCTTGTATTCTATTAGATATGTTAACCCTTTGGCCCTATAAAACTGATATTTCAGGTATTCTTGAATTTGAATAAAGTTTTAAGTAATTGTAAGGCATTTCTGTATTCTATTAGATATGTTAACCTTTGGTCACATAAAACTGATATTTCAGGTATTCTTGAATTTGAATAAAGTTTTAAGTAATTGTAAGGTATTTCTTGTATTCTATTAGATATGTTAACCCTTTGGCCCTATAAAACTGATATTTCAGGTATTCTTGAATTTGAATAAAGTTTTAAGTAATTGTAAGGCATTTCTTGTATTCTATTAGATATGTTAACCCTTTGGCCCTATAAGACTGATATTTCAGGCATTCTTGAATTTGAATAAAGTTTTAAGTAATTGTAAGGCATTTCTTGTATTCTATTAGACATGTTAACTCTTTGGTCCTATAAAACTGATATTTCAGGCATTCTTGAACTTGAATTTGTTTCTTGTTTGAAAGTGACATTAACAATATGCATTGAATTTTTCGTTTATTTTCATTTTGTTTATTTTGTTTATTTTGTTTCAAAACAAAAACAAAAAAAACTATATTTAGATATATATTAGTTTTTGGATATATATTTAATTACATGGATGTTTATCTGTGACCTTTAGGTTTCATGCACATCTTTACATGGCAATCTTCAGGCAGGAAAAGAAAAATTCTGAGAAATCAAAAAATTGAAAAGACAAAAGAATTTTATGTTAGTGTGTTGAAATCGAATATCAGTATGCATATGCCTTTGAATATATATATATATATATATATTATATATATATATATATATATACAAAATGTGTAAAAAAAGTATCAAGATTTTCGGTACTTTCTGACACACCTTGTATTCTAAAAAATTAACGTTCATTCATTCTTCATTTCTATCTTGGTAAATACAGCTTTAAAATCTGTACACTTTGACACACCTTGTATTCTGAAAAAAATTAATGTTACATTTATTGTTCATTCCTATCTTGGTAAATACATCTTCAATCTCCATACTTTTTTGACACACCTTGTATATATATATATATATACATATACATATATATGTATATTTATATATATATATGTATATGTATGTATATACATATATATGTATATGTATATATAAATTTAGGATAGTTGAGTCACAGTCAACAGCACTTGGTGAAAGAAAAGTATACATGTATAAAGGTTATTGTTTTTATCAGTTACCCCATAAAATAACATTTCAGTGACCAATAATGAAACTAAAATAAAAGATCACCAGTTTGAAATATAAAACTGAGAATAAGAACCTGTCATGAATTGCATAGCAATGTTGTTATGATTTTAATTAACAGGTCGGGGGCTAAAAATAGATTAGTTTTCGCTTTAAGAATTTTAAAGTGAATGTGCAAAGAACTGGAATAATTGACAGAATTTAATTTAACGGCACGACAAAAACAAATTCCAGAGATCAATATAAGAATTAGAATTTGGTTGTGAATAAAAGAGTTGAACAGAAATTGAACCAGGGACTGAAGGGTCAAGGATGCAGGATTGTTTGTGTAAGTCATCAATGACTGCCACGAATTCAATTCCATTAATAAGTAGAACTTTAATCTGCTGGAAGTTGACTTAATGGCCCAGGCCACAGGGGCTGGAAAATCTGTGGGACTCAATGGACCAGGCCACAGGGACTGGAAAACCTGTGGGACTCAATGGGGGCCACAGGGACTGGAAAATCTGTGGGACTCAATGGCCCAGGCCACAGGGACTGGAAAATCTGTGGACTCAATGGCCCAGGCCACAGGCACTGTGGGACTCAATGCCCAGGCCACAGGGACTGGAAAATCTGTGGGACTCAATGGCCCAGGCCACAGGGACTGGAAAATCTGTGGGACTCAATGGCCCAGGCCACAGGGACTGGAAAATCTGTGGACTCAATGGCCCAGGCCACAGGGACTGGAAAATCTGTGGGACTCAATGCCCAGGCCACAGGGACTGGAAAATCTGTGGGACTCAATGGCCCAGGCCACAGGGACTGGAAAATCTGTGGGACTCAATGGCCCAGGCCACAGGACTGGAAAATCTGTGGGGGAAAATCTGTGGACTCAATGGCCCAGGCCACAGGGACTGGAAAATCTGTGGGACTCAATGGCCCAGGCCACAGGGACTGGAAAATCTGTGGGACTCAATGGCCCAGGCCCAGGACTGGAAAATCTGTGGGACTCAATGGCCCAGGCACAGGGACTGGAAAATCTGTGGGACTCAATGGCCCAGGCCACAGGCTGGAAAATCTATGGGATTCAATGGACTAGGCCACAGGGACTGGAAAACCTGTGGGACCCAATAAAACATTTTGCAGTCTCCTAAAATGAGCAGTTCCTGTAACAGTTTCTTTGATTCTTGATCATCAACAATTCCTCACTTTCCTAAGAGAAACCCTCTTGTCCTCCCCAGGTAGGGGGTTAATAGTACCACTACTATTCTATTACAAGAATGGCTTTGGCATTAAATAACCCATGAAGGTTGATATGCCATTAAACAAAGAAGTGGATTTATGAAATAAAATCACACTCATGGGTTAAATAGTACCACTATTCTTCTTATACAAGTGTTGCTTTGGCATTAAATAACCCATGAAGGTTGATATATCATTAAATTAACAAAATAAACCTTTACTGATTTTAAGTGGATTTATAAAACAAAATCACGCTCAGTACATTTCTCTCATGAAATCATTAGCAGTTCATTTACGCTTCTTGAAACCAAAGTGGTTAAGAATATATTAATCTCGGCAATTAATAGTTAATTTATTTCTGAATGCTATTAGAGTTATCAAATTTAATAGCATGAATATTGAAACAAAAAAAAGAGGGTTCTTTTTTAATATGGTGAAAGAATACAAGGTGTGTTTAAAAAAATACCAAGGCATTTAACGAAATGTTAATTTAAAAAAAAAAAAAATAGTTCCCTTGGCATTCAACTCACCTATTCCAATGAGTTTTTCATTGTTCAAGGGACCACTGAAATTCCTTTTTGGTATGGTATGATGTTGTGACATTGTATTTGTTTTTATCTACTCCACCCACAAATCTTACCCCCTGATAGCAACACCCCCTTTTTTATCATATATGTGCTAGAAGGCAGTGGCTGAGTGTCTTAGTGTCCTGGGTATGATGTTAAACTGCATCTGTCTACTTCCAATTCAGGAATATGTAGTACTCCTTTATCGCCATTACTCCCAGATCCACCTGGACTCCAAAACAACATATATATATATATATATATATAAGAAGTGCGTGGTGTAATGGTTAAAGTCATGGGAAATGGACACGTCGCCCCGAGTTCAAATCCTGGACATGGTAATTGAATTTCACTTAGCACTAATACTCTTGGGAAAGGTATAAAGCCTACCATCCCTCCACCTATGGGTAAACAGTAGGTTAGGCAACCGGTCTAGGAGAAGGAAAACTCTGAATTCAAACCTGTTAAACTCTGCTTAAGAAATTGACCTTGTGTCGCATCCTGCTCGTGCGGAGGGGTTGGTAAATATATATATATATATATATATATATATATATATATATATATATATGAGTATAGATAAAAGGATATGAAAACAACACAATATGCTGTTAAAGTGAAAAGATTTTATATCATATTCATAGCTAATATTGAACAATATTTCGATTTATAAAAATCATCTTCAGAGCTTCTTTATACTCCGGACTTATCAATAGCGGAGACGAAAATAATATGAATTTAAAACGAAAACATTGATGTTGCAAAAAATTATGCGGTAGTTTCAGATATAAACACGTCCGCCTACGCTTTTCACAGTCAGCGACAGCGATATGAATATGATATAAATCTTTTCACTTTAACAGCATATTGTGTTGTTTTCATATCCTTTTATCTATACTCATATCATTGGATTCATTTCCTTTCTCTTAACTTATATATATATATATATATATATATATAGTATGCTTAAGTGTAGGGTAGGGTTCTGATGAAATCATTTGGACTGAAACCATGGTAGACCCTGAACTCTTTTCCGCTACTATTATATATATATATATATATATATATATATATATATATATATGATAAGTCATCCACAGATACAGTGTTTCGGCGTTTCACGCCTCTTCAGTGTGGCTAGACACAACAACTACCTATGGCCTGGATTGAAATCCGACTGACTTTCTGTGTATCTGATTTCTTAACCTCTCGGCCATTTGACAGCTGCCGTAAAGGGGTGGTGTTTTAAACTATTAAATACATACGTTTGTTTATATATTTTACGATCACCAGAGAGATCCAGTCTGTGTACAAATGATCATTGCTTTATATATGCTGGTTAATTTCATATATATATATATATATATATATATATATATATGTGTGTGTGTGTGTGTGTATATATATATAAAATATATTGTAGGCATATTTTGCTGAAAATAACAGACAAGGATTTAGTGTTTAGTTTTCGTTGTTGGCTAACAAGATGTCGTAACTATAGTTCTAAGCAGTTTTTAAAAAAACTGTCCAAAGTCAGTTATTTCCTATAAGTCTAAAATAAATAAAGGGGAACCACTCTTGACTGATAAATTATTTATTTATTTATTTATTGATCTCCTAGGGAAAAAGAAGACAGGTTTAGGGGTTAGGGTTAGGGTTAGGGTTAGGGTTAGGGTTTTGGGTTAGAGTTAGGGTTAGTTTAATGGGAAAATAAATAAATAATTTATCAGTCAAGAGTGGTTCCCCTTTGTTTATGTTAGACTTAGAGGAAACAACCTCAAAGTCTTTGTTAGTGTAGTCTGAGTATGGGTACTTTCAACCATCTTAGGTTATTGTCAATGACGTGGATGCTTTTGTGTTAGGGGAGTGCTGGATTTTTTTCTGTGTTCAAAGAATTTTTTTAAGTGGGCATGTTCATCATGTATGAGTGATTCAAAAGGGATTGAAGCATGTTTTTTCATAAATTTTATTTTAACTATTCTAAATCTAAAAACTATTTTTTGGGTAATTTATGAGGAAGTGCGTCCCGGTCTCCTGTCTCAGAAATTGCTACCCGGTGACTATTAAATTAACGTCCCCAGCTATGTTGTTTCAGCAGTTTTACTTGAAAGAAAACAACCAACTTGGGGGCGTTAAATGTATTTTAGAGGGGGTGGGCTTCTCTTTATGAACAAATGGAGATGGGTGGATAGATATATATTAACAAAGTAAAAAATGAACAAATTGAGGTAGATAGATAGATAGATAGATAAATAGATATCCATCTTCATATCTAAACAAGAATTACGACAAATTTCTATAAATAAACAAGAATTACAACAAATTTCTATAAATAAATTTCTCAACAAATTACGATAAATAAATAAGAATTACGACAAAAAATAAATAAAATAAATTACCATTTTTTGAGATTGATTCATGCCTTTCCCAAAGGCATCAGCATGAAATGAAATGCAAACAGCCTCATCCCAGATTTCAAGTTGGCTGGCTGAGTTCGTTTCTAAATTTCTAATAATCATTAAAACACAGATACCTACTCTCTCTCTCTCTCACTCTCTCTCTCTCTCTCTCTCTCACTCTCTCTCTCTCACTCTCTCATCTATATATATATATATATATATATATATATATATGTGTGTGTGTGTGTGTGTGTAGAGTGAAAACAAAAATATTTCAATTCACCAGCTTCACAAACCTTCACTGACAGCAGTCATCACACACTAACTTACAACCAGGCTACCAAATTTCATCAATGGCAATAAATGACCCCATAAAAATACCATACCCCACTAATTAAACCCACCCCCTTCCTTTTCACTTCCCCTCTCTATAGCACATACCAAACCCTCCCCTTATCCATCTCATACCCCCCCCCCCAAATACATTTTCAGTATAAAAGTAGACTATAAATAAATTTTGAAAAAGCTTCTCTAAACACCAAGGCGAAATATCAATTGAATTTAGTTGTTGTCTTGTTATATACACCTTTTCCTCTATTTTCTACCATATATATATATATATATATATATATATATATATATATATATACATATATCGCCAGTTCAAAAGGATAGGATTTCCTGAAATATACCAAATCATTTTTTTTTTTCAGATGCTTCATTCCCAACTGTCTTTAATTATAAATACATTATATTCTTTTCAGCACTTTAATTTAGTTATTAATATTAGCTGAATATGCAGGTCATACCATATTAATCAAATATATATATATATATATATATATATATATATATATATATATACTAGTTGGCTTGCTGAGTCCATTTCAATAAT
>CM042138.1:43378150-43393150 GCA_023376005.1 Doryteuthis pealeii
CGTCGGGGCGGTCTAATGTCGGTATCAGCCAATCAGCGAGGGGGTCTATCCCCTTTTTACTAGCGCTAGACCAAGGAGATTGTTTTTGCATCTGAGATGGAGCGCCACACCTACCATCAGCTCCTTACTTTACCGCACAGATCCCTGTGCTACTCATACGCTGAGTTGGCGAGGATCGGAATCGAACTAGGAACCTTGTGGTTTCTAGCCGAACGCTCTACCGACTGAGCTACCAACATTTAAAAAAGCTTGATTGTCTTACTACAATATATAGAAATATTTTAGTAGATCATACAAAAATACTTCATACTGACAATGATATCAAAAAATTTTAAAATCCTTGAAGCTCTGTATATAAAATTTAGACAAGACACTTATGAACAGAATTAACTTTGTAAATGTTTAGAATAGATAAAAGCAATTTATTCTAAAATGCTTAAGATAGATAGATAGATAGATAGATAGAAGAATTTTTATTCTAAACATATTTACCTAGCTTAATAGAAATATTTAAAATATATAAACTGCCACTGTTGCTTAGCATCACCTTGGTGATAAAAAAACAATTACATTAACATTACTTAAACAGTTTTAATAATGAAAGACACACATACTCTATCTTGATAATGGTTCGGGTATGAACCGAAAGTACTTGATCTGGCAAAAATGGCTCTTTTGGATAAATCATTAATGCTTTTCAAGATTGTAAGATCAAGTTAGCGTAGCATGGACATGAAATCAACAGCGCTTGGTTACTGACAGTATCTTGCCTATTGAGATTCTCAAATCAAACTTGGTTGAGCTATCAACTATATTGAGCACTAATTACTTATAAATATAGCACAGTATATTATCAATACTAGTTAAATATCACTTACAATATCAATTCCGCCCTGTCGTTTGGGGCGTTAGAATGCACCGACTGCACCTCTGCAGAGGGGTAGGACTCCCCCAATGGGCCCCCTGTTGGCCGTGGGTGGCGACCGTGATGCTTAAGCATAGAGCCCAGGTGGATGAGCAGTTAATGACATGCAATACTCCACTTTGGCCCTCTCTTGGGCTAGACGGGCGGTCGGAGAGGCCCCCTCCGATCAATCGGCTGGTCACTTCAAGCCCTAGCACCTATATGATTTTATGGCAAGCCCCAGCCCCTTTTTATCGTATGGATGCTAGAAGGCGGTGGCTGTGGGTCTACATGTCCTGGGAATGACGTTAAACTCTATCTGATGGTGAGGTTCCAGTTTGGAGGTTTGGGGAATGTGGAGCACCCCTTCATCACCATTACTCCCTGGTCCACTCTGACCCGGGTGGTAGTACCTGTTAGGTCCCATCTATGGGTTAAATAGAAAAATGTATTTATAAAAAAATTGTATTATCCATTAAGAATTGATTTATTTCAAAACTTTATCGGCATTAAATGACCACTGAGGTTTATATGCCGTAAAACAAAAAAACAAAAAACAAAAAACAATATCAATTCTAATACAACTGCTTTAATCATTTGTATTTTTTTAGATATTAGTCTAGTTAGAACACATACACTGGCATATTTATGCTTAAAAAAACAGTATTTTTATTATATATATTATATATATATATATATATATATATATATATATATATATATATATATTATATATATATATAATATATTATATATATATATATATATATATATATATATATATATAGTTGAAACAGTCTGTACGATGTTCTACACACCGAATAATTCTTTGCGAAATTCACTTGTCATTATTATCTTCTATAATTATCGAATTTTATGTGATATGCGCATTGTAATTGCCTTCAAGCAAAAGATATAAATATATATATATATATATATATAATATATATATATATATATATATATATATATATTCTCTAGGTATGTGTTATTAAACAACACGGAGTATTCCTTTTTCATTTTTTTTATTAATATTTTTCCAGTCTTCTGGCGATCTTTTTTGAGTCTGTATCAAATTGATTTATGATATTTCCTATCAAATTTAACTTAATTAAAAAACACCCAGAAAAATCCACCTCCCCCGAAATTAGGAAAATCTTAAACGAAAATACTAAAATGATGTACAAAAATAATAAGAAGAAACGCCTACAGATCCTAGAAGCCATATGAATAAAAAATAAAAACCTAACATTAACAAAATAGCATTAAAGTCGGAGACAACGTATTAAATATCTTTAATAACTAACACTTAACTTACACCCCCTTCTTAAAAAAATAATAGACTCTGCAAATTTGATAAAAACATAGATAAAAGAACTAAAAAAATGAACTAATACCAAATTATGTAACCCCATGATGACGACTGGCGAAACAGTCGAAAGCGCTCAGGATATAAGTATGGGAAATATCATAAATCAATTGGATTCAAACTCAAAAAAGATCACCAGAAGACTGGAAAAATATTAGTCCAAAAAATGAAGAAGGAATACTACTAAGTCTTCTTAGTAATTAGAAGAAATGAATTACACCAGAATCCTGGATAACATGCCCATGTTGATATATTTTCTGAGTTTAAGCCCAATATTGATGAACTTATTAAAAGTCATCAGCTTCACCCATCACATTAAGAAATGTGCTTCCTTGGTAGTTATTAAGTTAGTATTAAATATTTACAGTTATTTTTTTTTTACATGTTATGCTTACTTTACTGTTTATTTTACGGTTATATTACAATTAACAGTTTTATATAAACGTTTGTACAGAATTCATTAATTGCATAATTGGTATCGGAAAACTGATAGTGAATTATCTCCCCCTGCCGCTAGAGGGCGAACCGCCAACAGGAGGTTGGCGCCAAATCCAAACCACGTTACTTATCACGGAGCAGTCACTGAGGGAAGTCGCAAATAGGCGATCCCTAGACTTCACTTATCACGGAGCAGTTATCCCGGAGAGACGCGAAAATAAGCGCCTCCAGCCATCTCTCCCATAACCAGCAAACTTTCATGGCATTGTATCAGCAAACGTTCTAAGGCTGATACAATAGCATACTAACAGAAGGCTGAAGAACGAGAAACGACCTGACGAAGAGTCTTAACAACATCCAACCAGCGACCAGAATTCCCCTGTTATCACCACTTCTCCAACGAACAGTATTTAACCTCACAGATAAGTCTTGTAGCAAATACCAGTGTCTGCCTTTTGTATTGTATTTGTTTCTTTCTTTCGTCCGAAATAGCCAACTACGGAGAATAAGGGTGTAACGTAGGTTCAAAGTTATATACTTGATATACAAAAGTCCGACGAAGGTTAACAGACAAAACATTTAATACATACAGCACATGGATATGAAGATACAATGTACATAGTAAAAGAGTACATAAACAAGGAGTACACAAATAAAGATGAAGACACATTCATGAATGGTACAAGATAACATATAAAAGTACAGACATGAGACTAGAGATAGTCCATGCTGTAAAGAACTTACAGTAATGTAAGGGGGGCGGAGCCCCAACGAGAGGGGTTAGATAAAATCTACCCCATGTGGCTCGTAGTTGCTGAAACAGGAAAAGAGCCCGAAAGGGTTTGTACCCGGCGCTTAAATACTATAGCACCCTAGCGGGCACCAGCAAACTAAAGCGGGCAGACAACTCCACCAGGCAAATACAAAACCAACGCTACAAGGGCTCCAACGAATCCCCGTAAATACTCTTATTGGTTGCAACAAAACAACTGCAGGGTGGACTGGGGTATATAAGGAGGGGACCCATGGGGTCTACGGACTTAAAAGTTTGAGCACCTCTGATTTAGACAAACCATGTCTTAGAGAAGATGAATTCTCTCTAATAATAAGAAAGATCAATAGTGTTTGATTGGTGAGTGTTACCAAAAATAGAGTTGAATCTAGTTTTGAGATTTACTGAAGGAAGAATTGGCAGATGGTCATTCTGTCTAAACATTTGTGAATATCTGTAATCATTTCAACAAACAGGAAATCCAAAAATATTGGTTAAACTATCTGATGGTGAAGTTCCAATTCTGGAGCTCTGGGAAACGTGGAGTACCCCTTAATCAACATTACTCCCAGCTCCACTCTGACCCGGAGTGGTAGTACTTGTTAGAGTGTCATCTATGGGTTAAATAGAATAAAATTTGTTTTAAAGAATTGAGTAAAAATAAAATTGAGTCTTTGGCATAAAATAACCCAATGGTTATTTCATGCCATAAAATCCAACCAACCAGCCACCCAACCAATTAAAAATATTGAATATGTCCAGACTGACATGACATTTAGTATATTTGGCAAAGCATATCACCAAGTCTTTCAACGTTCCTCGCCACAGTCTAAATTTGGCTCACTGGTACTTCTGTTGAAAGGGAAGGATTTCAGACAGTGGATGCGATTAAGGAGAATATGACTGATGGAGAAAAAGATATAAGGATGAGTATATATATTTTACCAACCCCTCCGCATGAATAGGATGTGACACAAGATCATTTTTTAAGCAGAGTTTAACAGGTTTGAATTTAGAGTTTTCCTTCTCCTAGATCGGTTGCCATACCAAGGTTATAGAGCCCAGTCTGCCCTACTATTTGCCCATAACTGGGGGATAATAGTTGGATTCATACCTTTCCCAAGGGTACTAGCGCTATATGAAATGCAAACAGCTTCATCCAGGATTTGAACACATCTTGCCATGTCCATCTTCTACGGCGGTAACCATTACACCACGCGCCTACAGTTAGCCATTGAGTGGACCTCTTGGCTTCATGATGTCACCCTGGCACAACACCATGAAGCCAAGAAGTCCAGAAGAAAGTGGCGGCGGCAAAGCACTGGCACATCAACATCTTCAGGGACAGTCTTCACATGCGACATTTGTGGTCGAGAATGTTTTTCAAACATTATGTTACATAATCATTGGTCCCTAATACTTATATAAGGTAGTGTAGAAACATAATGGCGATTAGTGCAGCTGATGGCCTTGAGAGTGAGTGACGGCGCTTGACCTAACTCTCACCTTGCCTTCCGTGGATAAATCGTGAGAACCGGAAGGCATAGAAGACCCTGTTCTGGTTTAAGGATAGTAAGTAACTCAATCAGTTAGCAAGTAGAAGCCGAGCTCGTAGGATGTGCGCAGATGTCTGGTTTGGGGATTTACAAATAAAGTAACATCAAAGTAAATCGAAGTCTTGTGTTTATTACCTAAAAACTAACAATAACACAGGGCTTCAGATAAGGAGAAATCCCTAACAGAAACCAGACCCGAAGTCCCCAAGAAAGTCCAGACCTTAGAAGAATAGATGTTCAAGATATAGAAGCAAGTAAGAAGTAAAGAAGTAATGAAGGGTATACAACAATTAGACTTCACAGTCACAGGAGGCAGTGTAACTTCAGGAGCACAAGAACTATATAGTCTTCCGAGACTGCAATGCCGATGAGTGAGGATGAGTATTTGAGGTATCAAGAAGAGTACTTTGAAGGGGACTACGGCACCCTTGCTCCTGTGTAGGCTACTCATTTTTCTTAATTTGAAGTGTCTAGATCATTTCCTGACACAACTTGAATATACAATTTCATCATACTAAATCAATTAAGCAAATGAATTCAGTAAGAATTTTCTTGAAAAATTTCTAATTAATTCGGAAAAATTTGAATTCTTCTTTAATCAATAAATTATTTTTCTCAATGCTAAGTTAGTTATAATAAAACCATCAAAATTTACAAATGTTTTTGATTTTTAAATTTTATTGTTAATTGATCGGCATTAAAAGTCAGAAATTTTTGAATGTTAAATTTGCTTAAATAGATTTTTTTTTTTTGTTGAAATTTTTAATTTTTGAAATAGTTTTTTATGAATTCATTCCTTATACTTTATTTTGGTATGCGTATGCACAAATATTTCAATGGTTGCATATGTGTATATGTTTGTGTTTACATATATGTATGTACAAATGTCTGAGTGTATATATGTGTATTTGTATGAAAAAGATATGTTTGTGTGTGTATATATGTGAATTTCTCAGCGTAAGATAAGTGTTTGTGTGTGTGTGTGTGTGTGTCCATTTTCATGTATGAAATATGTTGTACGTGCGTGTATATATGTGTTTGTATATGTGCATTTCCATATGTAAATATGTTTGTATATGTGTGTATTTCTCTGTGTAAAATATGTGTTTGTATGTGTATGTCCATATATGCATTTCCATGTACCATGTTTGGATGTGTGTGTGTATATATGTGCATTTCTATGCGTAAAATATGTGTTTGTAAGTCTATCTATGTAAACATGTGCTTGTTTGTATATATAAATGCTTGTGTGAAATATATATATATATATATATATATATAATATTGCCGCTTCTTCACAGAATAAGGCCATTTCTACAAGTAGTTCAGTTGTGAGCAGTTGTGAGCACGCAGATGGCCCACGGATCCAGCTTGTTTTATATACCCTGTCACACATATGAAACCCTCGACATACAGGCCCTGCCACACAGGTCAGACTTCAAATGTAGGAAATGTTTCCATGGCGTCTGTCATGTGTCGCTTCAGAATGGAGGGCTCGAGTCACCTTACCTCAAACTTCTTACAGCTACCATCGGCCTGTCTTTCCATGAGGATGTGTATCGTCAATCGAATAGATACACTCAAAATTTGAGCATGCAATGTTAGACAGTCCTCATTGGGTTTTTTAAACAAGTTTTAATAAATACATACCTGGTATTATCTATCTATATATAATTTGTTTTATTTTAATATATATCTAAAGTTATCAGAACTAAGTTTCCATTTCAAATTTTTTATTTTTTACTCCTTTAATAAATTCATTTTATTTTTTACTCCTTTAATAAATTTGATGATTTTACTTTACTTATGATGCAAACTCTCTGATATTAAATTTTCAACTCCCATCCCCTCAGACAATATTTATTTTACGTCGCCCAGAGGGCGTTTTTTTATTTTGCTAGTATATATAATATGTGATTATATATGTTGTGATGAGGATTAACAAAGTCATGGGAATCTAAATAATTTTACGAAAGGCATTGATGAAATCTCCTTCCTATAAAAAAAATGAAAGTGATTCTGAGAAACATAACAATGGATAAATAAAATGGTTGATTGCTGACTGTTTTTAATTTAGTCATACTAAATTAAATTGCTGTTTTCCCAGATTTTATCCTCCCTTCTTCAAATTAATATTGATTAAAAACCAACATGTTCTTCGGAACAAGCTGTAATTTATCCCTAATCAAATGGGGGTATGATCTAGTTGAAGATAAAAAAAAGCAGGTCTTATTACCTCACTACAGACTTGGCTCTGGCATGGCTCCAGCCAGTCTGTTGAAATGTAGCCAGTGTCAGAGGGTCAAGTTTTTTTTACTAAAGCTAGTTGATGTTCTGGGGGCAAAGAATGCCAAAGACATATGTAGATATCTGTCTTTTCAACACTAAAATGGGTTTGAAGACCTGAACTTTAAAAAAAATGCACAACTCTGAGTTCTTTGCATATCTCTCTCTCTCTCTCTCTCTCTCTCTCTGTGTATATATATGTATATATATTTACCAACCCCTCCGCACGATCAGGATGTGACACAAGGTCAATTTTTTAAGCGGAGTTCAACAGGTTTGAATTCAGAGTTTTCCTTCTCCTAGACCGGTTGCCTAACCAAGGTCTGCCCTACTATTTATCCATAGCTGGAGGGAGAGCAGGATTCATACATTTCCCAAGGGTATTAGCGCAAAGTGAAATACAATTACCACATCCAGGATTTGAACTCGAGGCGACGAGTCCATTTCCCATGACTTTAACCATTACACCACGCACTTTCTCTGTACACACACACACACACATATATATATATATATATATATATATATATATATATATATATATATATATATATATATATATATATATATATATATATATATATATATATATATATATATATATATATATATATATATATATATATATATATATATATATATATATATATATATATATATATATTATATATATATATATATATATATAATATATATATATATATATATATATATATTATATATATATATATATTATATATTATATATATATATATATATATATGTGTGTGTGTGTGTGTGTGTGTACAGAGAAAGTGTATATATATATATATAATATATATATATATATATGTATATATATATAAGGACTTACATGAGTCAGACACTATCTTTTAAAAAAAAATTCCCCAGATGTCAGTTTGAAATTTTTATTCTTATTTTTATTTTGAAAAACTGAATTATCTGGGATTATCACACACCGGTACAGTTTAAAAGTATATATATATATATATATATATATATATATATATATATATATATATGTGTGTGTGTGTGTGTGTGTGTGTGTGTGTGTGTGTAAATGGAAAATGTAAGGGTTCCACGTATGCTTCACATATCTAATATATTGATTTTTGGAATACATATATATATATATATATATATATATATACAGAGAGAGAGAGAGAGAGAGAGAGAGAGAGAGAGAGAGAGAGAGAGATTATATAAAATAAATGTACTGGGTTCTTTTTAAGCATGAGACGATGTTGACACTAAGGATTCAAATGGGTTAACATTCAAGAAATACTAATTTTCAAATAACTTTCTAATCAAGATCCATTAACTTTAAAAACATTTTTTACATCAAGTCAAAATTAGCTACCAAACTTTCTGAACCAGAAGCCAACTATAACAGTTATTATATAAATCCCATTAGACTAGTATCATTGATTATACACATCAATATCAAAATTGTTGGCATCCTTACGTTTACGAGCGACGATGAAGTAGTGTCCAATTTTTTATGGAACTACGTAGCCTGGGTGGTTTGATATGGAGGATGAGCTGTTTCCCAAGCAGCAAACCCCCTGTTTTCACACTTCCGCTGTGATCGAAAGGAAAGGTAAGGAACCAATGCAGTTTGGCAGTGGTAGTGTCGCAGGAGTTGTTGAATGACACTGAAGTTCAGCATCACACCACCTTAGGGACTCCGGCTCCTGATTTGTTTTCAGGGCTTAACCTCATCCCAAGTAAAGGCTAGGGGTAAGAGTATTTACGGATTTCGAAGGAGCTCTTATTTCTCCGTAGTTGTAGGCAAATTGTCGGACAAAGAAGGAACTAACACGAAATTAAATGCAGACACTTGTATTGACAAAAATGACATAAAATTGTTGCAAATTTTAATGGTATTTGCTGCCGACTTATCTGAGTTAGTAATTTTCTTGGAGTAATGGTGATAACAGGGTATTCTTTTCGTCGGTAGGAAATGTTGATAAGACGCTTCGTCTCGGTAGTTTCTCGTCCTTCAGTAAGTGGACTATTGTACCTGCCTTTTAACGTATGCAGATACAATGCCTTAGAAGGGAGCTGGTTGTGGAGTTCTGTGATAAGTGGGCCCTGGTTTGGGCTTGGTAATGAGAGCTTGATGTTTTTACATCTCTCCTCCAATACTGCTATGCGATAAGTAAGCCCTGTTTTTGGGCTAAGTGATGAATGAATTGTAGGGACCGCTGTTTACGCGACTACCCTCAGTGTGTGCTCTGTGATAAGTAAAGTTTTTTGGTATTGGCGCCAACATACGATGATGGCGATTCGCCTCCTAGCGACAGGGGGAGATAATTGGTTATGGAATTTCCAATAGGGGAGTAGGTAAATATTCTGTTTTTGAACAAACTGTTAGACAACAGTTGGTAATCAATTTTGTTTTACAGGTGAATTTTTGTAGAATTCCTTTTTCTTACCTATTTAAACCACAGATTGAATGAGTTTAAAAAAATGTGTTTTTAAAAAATTGAGTTTTTTTAAAAATTGAATACCCATCTAGAATGAATAAAATAACCTAATCAGGGTTGACATGCCGTAAAATCCACCAACGCAACCAATATCAAAATAAATCCCTCAAATGAAATATAGGGATGCCCCTAACACTATTTAATGGACCTCTACAGTCCTAAACTTTAACTAGGAATACCCACCAGGGAACCACAAGGTTTCCAAAGCCTAGCACCTATATGATTGTCCCAACCCTGTTGCCTAAAGCCATGTGACATATCAAATAGCTGTTTCAGATTTTCTCCTCCATGTTAATCATATATAATTGCTAGAAAAGCCGGTGCTGGGGGTCTTATTTTCTGCGGTATATGACATTAAACCTGTCTGGTGGTGAAGTTCCAGTTCTGGAGCTCAGGGAATGTAAAGATACCCCTTGATCACATTACTCCCATGTCCACTCTGATCCGGGAGGTAGTACCTATTAGAGGTCCATCTGTGTGTTAAATAGAACAAAATGAGTTCAAAAAGAATGTGCTTAAGAATATTGAGTTTACAAATAAAAAATTGAGTACCCACTATAGAATGATAAACAAAATGGTCTTTCGGCATTAAAATGACCACAACAAGGGTTGACATGCGTAAAATTCAACCAGCCAACAAGGTTCCAGGTTGATACCAATTCTCGCCAGCTAACTTTTTACATTTCTGAAACTCTGTAAATCAATCTTCATTTTTGGCACAATTTTGTGGCAGATAGCGTGCAACGAGATAATATCACCGCCCTGCGGCTGGGCGTTAGAATGCACGACTGCACCTCTGCAGAGGGGTAAGACTCCCCCAATGGGGCCACCTGTTGGCCGTGGGTGGCGACCCGTGATGCTTAAGGATAGAGCCAGGTGGAATGAGCAGTTCATCGACATGCAATACTCCACTTTGGCCCCTATCTTGGGCTAGACGGTCGGAGAGGCCCTCCCGATCAATCGGCTGGTCACGTCACAGCCCCTAGCACTATATGATCTTTCCCAACCCTATTGCCCTTATGGCAAGCCCCAACCCCTTTTATATATGGTGCTAGAAGGCGGTAGCTGCGGGTCTACATGTCCTGGAATGACGTTAAACTCTAATGGTGAGGTTCCAGTTCTGGAGGTTTGGGGAATGTGGAGCACCCCTTTCATCACCATTGCTCCAGGGTCCACTCTGACCCGGAGTAGTAGTACTGTTAGGGTCCCATCTATGGGTTAAATAGAAAAATGTATTTATAAACAAAATTGTATTATCCATTAAGAATTGATTTATTTCAAACTTTATCGGCATTAAATGACCCACTGAGGTTGATATGCCGCTAAAAAAAAAAAACAAAAAAAAAAAAAAGATTATATCATTAGATTATGTATGAAAGCACTCAATATTTATGGAAATTACCCAAAACCTTTGAAACGCTTGGGTTAGGGTTCGTGTTTAATGTTAGGGTTAAACTACTTCGGGAGTTTCGTAATCTAATACTGTTTATACAATATCCCCCTGCAGAGGAGGATGGAGAAATGCGCCATCCCCACAAGACCTACTGTATGGCGAATTAGATAGAGGGCACCCCGACGAGTAGGAAGACCACGTCTACGGTTTAAAGATGTCTGAAAGAGGGATATGAGAACAAGCCACATCAGCATCAACATTCAACAAAAACAGTGACGCTTGTGCAGAAGGACCGTGCGACCGGGCGCCCTTATTTTCTCGCCTCTTTTCTTCCCAAAACCCAGGTCGAAAAGGAGTGACACAGGGAGACGCCAAAGAGCCGCCACGGAAAAAGAGAGGCCAGAAGGAAGGAGGGACAGAACAGCACGAACTCCAGCAAGCATCCAACTGTTCGTTTGCAATCACCACACTAGAGATTGCTTTACATTGTGAATTTTTGTAGAATCCCTTTTCTTATCTATTTAACCATAGATTGAATTGATTTAAAAAAATGTTGTTTAAAAAAAAATTGAGTTTTAAAAAAATTGAATACCCCATCAAGAATGAATAAAAAACACCAGCAAGGATTGATATCGATAAAATCCAACCAACCAATTGCCATCCACTGCACCAGAGATTGCCACTCACGCAGTTGCAGATTTTTTTGAAAATGGACACTACGCCATCGTCTTTAGTAGACGGAAGGATGCCGACATATACATTGTACAATATAGGGGGTCAAATGGGTATAGCCACATCTAAGTTAAGCTTAATAAATAACTACACGGTTGACGTGCCTTTTAATTAATCACTCTGTACTCTTAGAAGTGGTCAGTTGATTAGTAAGGATAATTTAATTAGGATTGTAAGTAAGTAAAGTCGTCGGGGCGGCCTAATGTCGTAATCAGCCAGACAGCGAGAGTGTCTATCCCCTTTTCACTAGCGCTAGAACCAAGGAGATTGTTTTTGCGTCTAAGGTGGAGGGCGCACAACCTACCGTCAGCTCCTTACATTTACCGCACAGATCCCTGTGCTACTCATACGCTGAGTTGGCGAGGGGCGGTATCGAACTAGGAACCTTGCGGTTTCTAGCCCGAACGCTCTTTAAAAAATATCGTCGGGGCGCTAAAGTCGTATCAGCCAGTCAGCGAGGAGAGTCTATCCCCTTTTCATGGCAGAGACCAAGGAGATTGTTTTTGCGTCTGAGTGTGAGCCGCCACACCTACCGTCAGCTTCTTACTTTACCGCACGGATCCTGTGCTACTCATACGCTGATTGCGCGAGGGTGGATCGAACTAGGGACCTTGTGCGTTTCTAGCCGAATGCTCTACCGTACCAATTATTTGGCCAATTGGACAAAATGTTTAATTTGACCCTTAATCTGAGCTCCAATATACCACCCTTTCCCTACAGCTAATTACAACCTTAATCATACATTATGTTTTTTAAAGTTGTAAAAACAAGAATACAAACAATCTATTGGGTGTCTGTTTCCAATGCTATTGAGTACATTTATGAACATTGGACTGTATTTAATAAAAGTTTGGAGTCATAAGAGTTTAACATTTAACTAACAACATTGATTCATTTCGGGCTATTTAAAAATTATACTTTACTACTTAGGTCTCTGGTGCTCTCGGACCTGAACAAAGGCCGTCTTAAATCCCATTAAGCTACGCCTGAACTACACCATCGTAAACAGAATGTACGGGGTGCGGCGTGAGGCTACCTAGTAAACCTATCTACACCCCTCCCCGTCTGTACCTCTCCCTCACCCTCTGTCTCTGCCTCTCTGTCTGTCTGTCTGTCTGTCTCTCCAACATTACAGCCACGATGACAGTTATATTTCAATTTTACTGATCATTGATAAACTGATTTAAGAAATTGACCTTGTGTCGCATCCTGCTCGTGGGAGGGGTTGGTAAATATATATATTTCATATTTCAAACTTTTAAAAAATATCCAAAGGAAAGTAACTGACATCTATTAATAAAATTCCCGCTTGAGTCAGTTCTCTGGCTTTAGATTGATCGATTGATTTTAATAGCATGTCAACTCGTCAAAGTTTACTGTTATGGCTAGAGGTTAAGGAATCGTGTTCATTGAACGTTCATATTTACACTTTTGGTGTAGTTTCGTAACAGTTTTTATTTCTTTATCGAATCGGTGAGGATCCCCGGAGCTGAAACCTCACCATCCGATGCACTTTAATGTCATACTCCCTCTTCAGGAGTAATGTTGGCGTATTCTAAGCCCCGCTGACTGGGCGATCCGGGATTAGAATCGATGAGGATCTCCAGAACTGCAACCTCACCATCCGATGCAGTTTAGTGTCATACCCAGAACACCCCTTTTTAAAAGGGGGTCTTACTCCCTCCTCAGGGGACACAGTTGGCATATTCTAAGCCCTCCTGGTTGGGTTGATTGGTTGGTTGTTTTGTTTTATGGCATATGAACCCTTTTGGGGTCATTTAATGCAGAGTTAAATCATTTTGATATTCGGTTTACTTACAGTACTTTAGGTATCTCCAAAATCGGGTCACATGACCAGTTTAGGCCATATTGAATAAAAGAAAGTAAATATTTTTGAACTTTGTTTTTTAGAAATCTCGCAAAACAAAAGTAACGATCATACAGAGTTATTACAAAAAAAAAACAGTTAATTCAAAGATCAAATTATCCGATTGGGAAAATTACTCACCGTTAATAAAATAAATAAAATAGATAAAATAAAATAGTCCGTTTTATATGCAACAGAGTGATTTTTCTGTAGAAACAGGGACTGTAAATTTACATATTAACACTCTTTAACAATTATACATTTAAATGTATGGGTGGCTGTATTCGACATAATTGTTTTCTTGTGCATATTCAATAACCGATTATTGGTTTTCAACGATTTTTGAAAGATTTCTTTTTTCTGGTAGTTTCAGAATAACTCCGGAATATTTTTTTAGTTGAACTTATAGTGTAACTAAAGCAAAGAAAAGACAATAAGTATTACAAATGTTGTCAGTTTTGCACTTCCGTATATTATAAGAATCAAACATTACTATTCAACAATAAAAAAAAAAAAAACTCTTAACTTCTCTTAAAAATATTAATATATCGTGGATGGGACAAATTTTTAGTTAACCTGAATTCAAAAATTAGTGTTATATTATATTTAAATATTAGTGAAAAATTCGATATGTACACTAAAATAGGATATTTTTAAATTTAAAAAAAATATTTAAAATCTCTTAACATTTTTTTTCTTGACAATTTAATAGAATATAGTACATATCAATTACAAAAGCAAAAAAAAAAGTTTTCAAATAATAATAATAATATGACATTTTTAGCACTTTTTATGATTTTTTTCTACAAAAACTACTGTCTTGAATATTATACAAATGTTTTGATATAGTCATTCAGACTCTTATCTTTATAGAGAAAAAAAGTAAGAATCGTTTTTTTTTTCAGGTTCATTTTTTCATATCTCATAAAATAAAATTTCCCCTAATATATTTTAGGAAAAAAACTATTTCAGACATATTTACGTCCAAAGGTAAATAGTTATGGTAATGTTCGTGAAAATCGGACCATTAAGTGATTTTTCATAGAAATTTTTAAAAATCCTCTTGTCGTAACTTGTTTTTGGCTACGTTAAATTTCAGTTGAATTAACGGTGCAAAAATGAAAACATTGTTTTCAATCATAATTTTCATTATTTCCGTAAGCTGAAAAAATGTTTTTTAAATCATCGGGGTTT
>CM042138.1:43398150-43444802 GCA_023376005.1 Doryteuthis pealeii
CACGCCTCAGGCAATATGTTTCAAAATTTTATTTTTACATCGGCCGGAGGGTGTTTTTTTTATTTTGTACTAGTTTTCTATTAATAATGGAGATTGTCTGTAACAAAAACTACGCCATAGCTCTACGTCACAGTTTACGTCACAATATTCTTATGCTATATACACCCAAAATTTTGAGTAAGCAATTATAAAAATTGTTTTTTACTCTCGTCCTTTTTTTTTCTATTTTTTCTACAGTAACAAGAAGTTAACTAAAAAGTTTACAAATAAATAAATACCTACGATTTTGTGTAAAATTGATGTGGAAAATAATCAAAATAATTGTTTGATTATTACATGCACGCAACATTCTATTTGAGAGGGACGGGGCTCAGTTTTCATTTCAAATTGTTTTATTTATATTTTTTACTCCTGTAATAAATATGAGGATTTGTCTTACTAATGATACAAACCCTCTGACATTGAATTTTTAACTCCCACCCTCTCAGGCAATGTCTTTCAAAAATCAATTTTTACGACGCCAGGAGGGTGTTTTCCGTTGCTAGTATAAATAAAATCTTTATTATTTTTGCTCAAAAAGCGAGATCTAGTGATAGTGAATGTGTATATATATTTACTTTGTCGTTAATTATTTTATTTTCGTAGTTTCCTCCGGACATACATACACACCAACTGTCCTTCATATATTTAGTGTTTCTTTTTATAATTATCAGACCATCATAAGTCTTTTATTAAAGATTGATAAATATTGAAGACTCATTAATTACTAAGAGGTTTAGCTAAGTCGGTAGAGTACGTAGAACCTCAAAGTTCCGGGTTCGATACCGGCCCTCGTCAACTCAGCGCATGTGTAGCACAGCCTGGATCTGTGCGGTAAAGTGAAGAGCTGAGGGTAGGTGTGGTGCCCCACCTCAGACGCAAAAACTATCTCCCTGGTCTAGCGCTAATGAAGAGGGGATATACTCCCTCACTGTCCGGCTTATACTGACAATACACCACACCGCCGAATTTACTTACTGATTTATTAGTAGATACTTATTTGAAAAGTGTAATACTTTATTTGACCTAAAAGTTATTTTAACAGGTAAGTGTAGATTTTTTAAAAAGTTATTCTAAATGTATTTTACATTGGATGCGCTTGTCGCATAATGGTTATCGCTGTCGGAATTGGACTCGGCGACCCGAGTTCAAATCCTGAACGAAGCTGTTTGCATTTCGCATAGCGCTAATGCCCTTGATACAAATACAACTATTCCCCCTCCAAGATATGACGCCTTGTTGGTCGTGGGCGGTGACCCGTAATACCCAAAAACAGAATTGTGGAGCCAGAGCGGTCTGTGACCCGGGTACATACAACATTCCACTTTGGCCCTTATTTGGGGTAGACGGGTGAAAGGAGGAGCCTTATATATGCTCTAGTCGTATTCTTCAAATCGCTTTTATGACAAACACCCAACCCTTTTTATCATGTAGGTGCTAGAAGGCGGTGGCCGAGGGTCAACCACCAGATTATTCATTTTTCTAATTTATTGATACACATAAAGTTTATGAAAATTATTTCTACCAAATAATTGATACACGTGAAGTCAATTAAAATTATTTCTACCAAATAATTGATACACATGATGTCAATTAAAATTATTTCTACAATCAATTGATACACATGAAATCAATTAGAATTATTTCTACCAATTAATTGATACACATGATGTCAATTAAAATTATTTTTACCAAATAATTGACACATGACACATGATGTCAATTAAAATTATTTCTACCAAAAATTGATACACATGAAGTCAATTAAAATTATTTCTACAAATAATTGATCACATGTCAATTAAATTATTTCTACCAAATGATTGATACACATGATGTCAATTTTATTTTATTTCTACCAATAATTGATACACACATCAATTAAAATTATTTCTACCAATTAATTGATACACATGGTCAATTTAAAATTATTTCTACCAATTAGATGAAATTAAAATTGAAATTGATACACATGAAATTCAATTAAAATTTCTACCAATACACATGATGTCAATTAAAATTATTTACCAATTAATTGATACACATTAAGTCAATTGAAATTATTTCTACCAATTAATTGATACACTTCGAAAATGTGGAGAACCCCTTCATCGCAATTACTCCCAGGTCCACTCTGACCCGGAGTGGTAGTGCATTTGAGAGTCTCGTCTATGGGGTAAATAGATAAAAACAAGTTTAAAAAAATGTGTTTAAAAAAATTGAGTTTGAAAAATAGTTTTGAATACCCAACAAGAATAGATAAAACAAAACGTCTTCAGTATGAAATAACCCAACAAGGGTTGACATGCCGTAAAATTCAACTAACCAACCAACCAACCAATGAGAATCAAATTCGCTACATTACGAGACAAGCTAGCTAATTATTTTACCACAGACAACCTCTAAAAAAATGAGACAATTCTGATAAGAATATATATATATATGTGTGTGTGTGTGTGTGTGTGTGTGTGTGTGTGTGTGTGTGTGTGTGTGAGGTTAAGTAAACAAACAAATGTGTTTATTTTTATATGGCTTTAAGCCGACAATTTTTGGAGGATATGTGCTTAATTGAAGTCGTACCTAATTTTGAAAATTAATTAGTTAATAATTAATGAATTTTAGGCGGGCATATATGTTCAAATGTAAGGCTAAACGAATCGAGAAAATGTCAATCCCTGAATGTACATTTCGACCTATTAGGTCTCATCAGCAAGGTTATAGACACACACACACACACACACACACACACACACACACACACACACACACACACATATATATATATATATATATATATATATATATATATATATATGTATATATATGAAGTGGTCAAACGATGTGTTTGAAATGGCGAAGGCCGACAATTTATATATATATATATATATATATATATATATATATATATATATATATACATTCTCAATTTTGATGCATTTTTTATTTTATTCTTTACTACGAAGTAGTCCCATCTATGGGTTAAATAGAAAAACATTGATTATCCATTAAGAATGAATTTATTTCAAAACTATGTCAGCATTAAATGACCCACCGAGGTTGATATGCCATAAAACAAACCAAACTACGTAGTAAATTACTAGACTTTGCTTGGTACTATAGAGTAGAAATGGACCGTCCCATTTAATAATTGGAGCTTTCTACGGGCAAGCATTGAACTAGAGAAGTTATCTCCTTCGAGCATATAGAAGAGCTTAATCGCCAGAAGCCATGGATATAGTATTTATGCTTGATACTGGAATAATGTAATTAAGTATCAATATTTTTTTACTTCGTTGTGGCTACTTTACAGGTACAAGTTCAGAAGTATAGGGCACCTAGTGAGAATCAAATTCACTAGCAATGGTCTGCTAGACCAGCTTGCGCTGCTCCGGTGTGATATTGAAATCCGGACTGCACCGCTCCATTAAACAGGGCTTCCACCGAGAATTTCGTCCTCTTATTTCTGTGAAGGGGTCGGGTTAGCTCAGTCGGTAGAGCGTTCGGCTAGAAACCACAAGGTTCCTAGTTCGATACCCGCACTCGCCAACTCAGCGTATGAGTAGCACTGGGATCTGTGCGGTAAAGTAAGGAGCTGGTAAGGTAGGCGTGGCGCTCCACCTCAGACGCTAAAATAATCTCCTTGGTCTAGCGCTAGTGAAAAGGGGATATACTCCCTCGCTTGCATGGTTGATACCGACATTAGGCCGCCCCGACGACTCTTACTTTTTTACTTTATTTCTGTGAAGCTGTGTTGACATTGTTTAGCCATCATACTATAGAATACTCCAAAACCTCTCGAGCTCCTTTTCCTAGCGGCTGCTCTTACAAAAAGGTGGGAGGTGGATCGGGGAGTGGGGAGGGGCGTTCCAGCTGTTATTAAGTTTGTAATTAATTAGGATTATTAGTGCCACTGACGTTGTTAAATATTGCACGAGTTTTGAGAAAAGTCATGATTTTTAATCGCTAATGCTGGTATCGAAGACAACAATGAAAAAAAAAATTTTATAACCCTTTTCCTTTTCTTTCTCACTGATTTTTGTTGTTGTTGTTGCTGTTGTTTTTATCCTTTTTTTATGAGTGCCCCTATCAATCTACGGATGCAAGAACATTAATTCTTTTTTCCTTTGGTGGAGTATTATATCCCCCCCCCTACTCACACACATGCACACACACTTTTTTTTTTTTTCATTAATATATCCCCGTCAATGAATGATAGTCGTCCGCGCGTCGTGCGTGTGTGTCCGACACTATCGGCTATTGGCATGTGTCTGGTTGATATGTTTCACAATACAAGTGACCTTTGTGCGTCTTCAAATCCGCCCCAACCCCCAACCCACATCCCACCGCACCAATCTCTTATAATCTGACGGCCTTCAGCAAATGTAACTCTTTATTTTAAAAAAATAAAAAAAGAGGGGGTTCGTTTTCCTCCATCTTGAAAAAGTTCTACTGGCCACGACCATGGTGTTTTATTATTGTCAATGGTTCTTTTGTTCGATCCCACATTTTTTTTTTCTCTTTTCTTTCGCTAGGTTTCTAATTCTTTCTGTTTCTCTTAGATTTTCTATGTTTTCTTCCTTCATTCTGTGTTTTCTTCCTTCTGGATTTTTTTTTTTTGTTGTGTTTTTATCAAATCCCAAATAGTCGTCTCACCTATCGTCCGTCTCGACGGAGTTTGCACACTGGACGATTGAATTTTTAAACTGAATAAAACATGACCCTCATCTTGTCCTTTGTTGACCTTTATTCGAATTGCTTGGCATTTATTGTCTTCTGTCTCGTTCGCGTGTTCTTCAGATACTTTTTTTTTATTCTTCTTTCTTTGCCGATTCTTAGTTATTCAAAGATTTTTTTTTTCGCTTTCTCTTTATTCCTCTTTCTTTGCGATTCACAGATATGAATATGAAACAAAGACCTCTGTTAATGATGGCTGTTGTCTTGGTGCAAAAAAAAAAAAAACGGACATTTATTGACTTGATCTTTGTTAAACTTTCTAAACAAGAACATTTATTTTACTAAAAATAAAAAATAATAATAAAGAAAGAAAATAAATACAATGATTATTGTGAGAATGAAAAGCCTTAGATTTTGTTTACGGTCAAGTCACGTTTGAAAGTATCGGTCCTGTGGGTGTTTGCTGCTTAGAGAAGAAGATCAAGTACCTTTACTTTTTAAACAAATATTCACTCTAAGTCCGGGGATGCGAGCATCATTCCAAGGGGTGCGAGAAACGTCCGTTCAAATTTAGATTAATTTTTTTCTTTTGTAATTAATATTATTTATATATTTGTTTCTTTATTTCAGATTATTATCATTACCCTTCATCATTTCGAAAGAAAAGTATATGGAATGATGACTATTATATTAGATTTAGAGGGTGAAATATATATGATCTTTTGATAAAACTGTAGTATGGATTCACATTCTATATTTTTGAACAAAAATATATATTGCAGGGTTTGCGAGGTCAGAGAAAAACACTTTTAAGTGCACGGAAATAGAAAAAGGTTGGGAACCACTGCTCTAAGCAATGATATAGCAATATGAGATATGGCAAATCTATTTTATTAATAACTAGAAACGGCTACCCAGCGTCACCTGGGTAGAAGAGAAGGGGCAAAAAAATCCCGGTGTATTGATTTGTTTCCTTTTGAGATTTGCAATTGCTGGACATTTTGATGTAGAATTTTAATGTTATTTTATTGTAAATTTAATTTTCAGTGTCTTCGAAAATACAGATTAAATCTCGATAATTTTCAGCACAAAAAATGAAGCTCTGGTGATAGTGAATGTGTGCATATATATATATATATATATATATATATATATATATACTTGTTTTAATTTTTCGTTAATTGTTTTATTTTCTTAGTTTCCTCCGGACATACATAAATACATACATATATACACACTAACTGCCTTATATATATGTATAGATGGAGATTCGGAACAAAAAATAATCCCCGTTTTCGCAACATTTAACCTAGAAATCGGTTAGAAAATTTGGTAATTTTCCACTTTAGTTGTCAAAATTCCTAGCAAATAAGGCAATTAGAGTAACCTCCCTTGACTTTCACTTTGAACTAAGCCGGTAGCTATTTTGAAAGTCTCCGCGTGAAATAAACAAATCTTAGAAACTCTTTTCGAAAACAATACAACTGCATGCTTTAACACAAAAATATCATAAAATGTGTTCTTAATAACAATTAAGTTCATTTCAGATAATGCGCACGCACAATTTTATGCTAGGAATTTTTACAACTAAAGGTGAAAATTACCGAAAATTTAGAAATTTCAATATTTAAAACAGAAAAGCTTGATATTTTAAACGAAATGAATGAATAACTAGAATTCAAATTGAAAATATGTCCCCATCAATACTGACATCTCCGATATGCAGTTATTTTACCTAAAAAGTAAGATGTAACACTGATAACATTTTAAAAGTCTAATTCCTCAAACGAAGGCAAAGTTATGAAGAAAAGTATTTTGTGTGATAATTCTTTGTTAATATGTAACTTTCGCCACGTGGGAGACGTTACAGTTCCAAAATCGACCTACCCCTACTACTCAGTAACGTGTTCCGATATTACAGTATGAGATGCGGTAAATGAATAGAAAGATTGAAGTGTTGAGAATGAACGAATATGGGAATGTGAATATATGGATTGACACGTGTGTCTCTGGATCGATAATATATTTATTGAACTTAGAGATGAAGAGATCAAAATCATATGCTGCTGTAAAACACTCCTGATGGGGGATGTTCCCTATCTCAAGTGTACTGTACCAAGGACAGAGGCTGTTTGAGGAAACTTGTGTTGATAATAAAAGATACTAGCAGGACCTGTGGATATACCACAATATGATATTTCTTTGAATGTTTGAGATGAGGCTTGATGATTAGTATTATCTGTGTTATTCGGTCTATTGTCCTCATCTTCACTGTTATCTGTACAACGTTTCGGCCGTTATGCCCTCCGAGCCCGACAAGAAATACCTGAAGAAGGCCTGAGGGCATATCGGCCGAAACGTAGTACAGATAACAATGAAGATGAGGACAATAGTCCGAATAACACAGATAATACTAAACACAATATGATAATTTAATTATTACAACGTTTGATATATTTATTTAATAGCTATTGTAGAATAGTTCAATATGTAAAAAGTATAATAATGTTGATTTATCTCTCTTTCACTCTTTTTTCTTACTTTCCTTCTTTTCATTATGTCCGATTGAAACAGATTAGCGTAATCACTTCCACGCGTTCACCCCTTCTCTCTATCCTTCCCCTACTCTTTTTTTTTCTTTCTTTCTTTCTTATTATATTTTTCGGTGTAGCATGTCATTGTTCTTCTCTTTCCTTATGATAAAAACGGAATGGTCCATTATTTAGCCGAGGTGACGACACTAATATGAAGTAAGAATTCGGCGGATTTATATTTTTTGCATTTAATTTTGGACGGTCTCATCTTTAACCAGAGGGTGTTGCAAGATGAAAACAGTCGGAAGATTAAGGAACAAGCGCATTAATGATTAGTTAAACAAAGCATGGATGTAATTCGCAAGATTTGGTAGTCTATTTTTCAATATATTTCTTTCTTTTTTTTATTCACTCGAAGCAAGACCAAATTGGCTACTGTTTCAGTTTCAGAAATTTTTTGCACAGTTTTTTTTGTTTTTTGTTGTTGTTTTTTTTTTTTTGGGGGGGGTTTTTAATTTTTTTTTAAACCTTAAAACTTTATTCTATTTCTCTGAATTTTTTAGATGAGGCTTAATAATTAGGATTATTCGGATTATTCGGGCCATTGTCCTCATCTTTATTGTTATCTGTACAACGTTTCGGTCGATGTACCCTGCGCCTTCTTCAGGTATTCTTGTCGTATTCGGGAACCTTCTCGAACTCGGGAACCTTCTTGTCGTAATCGGGAGTCATCGCGGAACTTTGAACCCAACCCTTTATTCAATCCACGGAAACAGGATACCCCCGTGGATTGATTAAAGAAATACCTGAAGAAGGACGGAGGGCACATCGGCCGAAACGTTGTACAATGTACAGATAACAATAAAGATGAGGACAATGGTCCGAATAATTCAAATAATACTAATTAAAACTTTATATACTTATTTACTGGGTTTGGCTTAGTCTGACATAAGATCATAATGGGTCACCCAGTGTGGATCAAAGTCAGTTAATGAGTCGAGTGCATTGGTCTACAAACCACGTTTGCTAATTGATCATCACGCTATGGTAGGCAACCTGTTTACAAGCTAGCTTTACTTACTTGGATTCGTGAGTAAGACACCCAGTGAGAATCGAACTCGCTAACCTACAAGACAAGTCAAGATAATTATTCTATCATAGCCGATCTCTAAAATATTTTTCAGATAATTTTGATACTAAAAAAAATTCCGATGCTTTTTTTGTGTGTATGTGTGTGTGTATTTAATAATTTTGTCTTTAATTTCTGTTTTTTTTTTAATTCTATTTTTTACCCCCCCCCCCTTTTATGTGAAATAATTATATATTTTTTCGTGTGTATGTGTGTTTTTATTTAAACATTAATTTTCATAATTTTCCATTCATTTTTTTCTTCTGTTTCTCAAACTAAATGTTTACACTTTCTTGAATTTATATCGTGTTTTCCTTGTTTTTTTCACCTGTTTTTTTTTTTATTACTTAACCCCCCCCCGTTATTCCCATTCCGTTATATATTTTATCGATTTCTTATTGTTTTGTTTTTTATTCCTTGATAGTTTTCAATTTTCTGAGTTCGTTATTTCTGTTGAGTTTCTTTAATTGTTTTTCTTTTCTATACTTCCCAAATGGTAATTATGAACTTTTGTTTAGTAAATTAGGGTGTCCCAGAAAAAACAGAACCCACAAATTTTGTAATAAAACTGTTAATTTTAACTAGGAGGGTTTAGGGTTGGGGTTTAGGGTTTCGAGTTAGTTTAATGGGAAAATAAATAATAATTTGGTTCTGTTTTTTTCTGGGCCACCTGTACAAGGTGACCCAGAAAAAAACAGAACCCAAATCCTAACTCTAACCATAAACCCACCTAGTTAAAATTAACAGTTTTATTACAAAATTTGTGGGTCTGTTTTTTCTGGGACACTCTAATTTACTAAATAAACAGTTTATGATTACCTCCCAAATTACCGCACCCCTTTAGACTACCCCCACCTAAAAAAAACTTTTTTGTTAATATATACTTAAAAAAAAAACTTCTTCCCTGTTAATCGATTTTTATTAGAATCTTTATTTCCATCCCAGACCCCCCACCTCCTTTCAACACTCCATCAACCCTTATCACTTACACCTCCCTTGATTTTAAACTCAACAATGCAATCTTTAATATCCGCCCCTGTTACTGTGAGTGGTGGCCATAAAAAAAAAATCGAACAAATAAAAAAAGCAATGTTCACAAAGTCAGACATGGCAGGCCGCACTTGTAAAGAAATAACACGATAGGGGTGTCGGAAACCAGTAAAAAAAATAAATAATAAATAAATAAATAATAAATAAATAAAAACTAGAAGTCGTGCACCAGTTATAAATAAATAAAATCCATTAAAGAAACTAATAAAAATCAACTAAACAAAACAGGGCAGTTTAGGCCCTCTTCATTTCTTTTTTTTTCCCCGAACGTCCAGCTACCAGCATATCTTTTTATTTAATCAACAATGTACAAGTATTAACTGACAATTTCGGCCTCGGATTGACACAGTCCGTACAATGTACAAGTTACTTCCTTATTGTATTCGTCAGCTTTTCAAATGAAAAGAAGTGCCTCCTTAAGTTCTAAATTCTGCCCCTCCTTTCAGCCGGGACCCTGTGCTCTGCCCATTACTGCTGTCAACAGCCACTAGGGTTAATATATTCATTTCGGTCCTTCCTCGGGATAGGGGATGGCTAGTAGTTCTGGGGGTTTAGACAGTAGGATCAGGGGCTATGAGGTATGAAATTCAAACACCTTTTCCGATGGTTGCAGATAGATAGGTCAAGTACTACACGGTATAATCGCCTTCTCTAAGTCCGGTGTGGGAGGACGGGGTGGGGGGGGGCATGTTTTTGTTTTTGTTTTATAATAGTAAATAAATTAAAGAGAAATAAATCAAAGAAAATATATTATTTTTTTGAAATCTTGTGCTAAAGTCATTAACTTTGTAAAAGTAGATGTCCATGTATGTATATTTTATGTTTTTTTTATTTTATTTATTTTTTATTCAGGGTTGGTAGATAATGAGTTTTGTGTGTTGTGTTTCACAGGTTCAAGGTATGTTTTTTAAATTAAACCTAGCGGGAGAGAGAATTCCCTATTTACCAATCATACTCTAATTTGAAATGAGAAATAAGTCAATTTTCTAGTCAAAACAATGGAATGATAGGGAGAGGGCTAAAGTTTGTTTTTGTTTTTTGTTTTTTTTTTTGTTGGTTTTTTTTGTTTTTTGTTTTTTTTTGTTCAAGATTGAATTTCTAATTTAGAAAAGCTTGTGGTATTCAAATTAAGAAAACGAAAAATTAAAGCAGTTTTGAAAATACCTTTATGAAGTATGTAAATAAATTAAAGAGAAATAAAACGGAGAAAATATATTTTTAAATTCCCCCAAATCGGTTAATTATCAGATTTTTATAATTTTGGGGGGTATTTAAAGTAAGAAAAGTTGAGACACCAAATACCAAATAGACTCGTCATAACTTGTTTTTTTCAATTGATTTAACGGTGCAAAAATGTAAACATTGTTTTTCGTTTTTAATTTTCATTATTTCCATAAGCTGAAATTTTATTTAAAAATAATCATGAGTTTATTTAATGTTTCTTCTTTCGAATGGACAAAAAATTGTCAAGATAATATTAACCTTCATGCAAGTTTCATTGTGTTAAATATAGGGGGGGGGATTTCACAGGGAGAATTGGTGGTACTTGATAATTGTTAAAAATCGCATACATTTACATTTTTTGCGTAGTTTAAGAGTTTTGTGTGCACAGTTATATGTTAGGGATGCCCAAAAACATGCACCGCCAAAGTACATTTTTTTTAAAAATTCTCCCAAATCGGTTAATTATCAGATTTTTATAATTTTGGGGGGTATTTAAAGTAAGAAAAGTTGAGGTTTCTTTTAAGACATTTTCCTCTTAATTGTTTTGTCATTAAGACAATTGCGCCACCCCCACTCATCAATCATTCTGTTAATTTTACTTTTTTTTACTGAAGGTGCAGGTAAATCATTTTTACGTTTTAACTCTTTGCCGACCAAATTTCCACCAGGGATGTACCGAATTTTCTTGGTATTTTTTTACCTGTATGATGGGATATTTCAAATTCCACTATTTATTCACCTCAGAACTCATTCTATTCAAATAAAGTCCTTCTGCTCAATTATAATGAACTAACCATCAATTTTTATACTTTGAGTATTATTGTAATCTGAGTCCTTTTTCAGTGTAAACAAGCAATATGCTGCCAGCTGTTTACAGTAGGATCGCAGTGATGGGAGAGACGCTGTAAGTGGATTAAAGTAGGCAAAGAATTAAAGATAATTGAATGGAGGATTAGATATTGTTTACATTTGTTTACATTTTTATTGTAACGGTTTGTCTATTTTCTTCGTACGGATGCCTTATTTTTGAAAGTTAAAAAACGGTAAAATAAGGTAGAATATTGCTCTTCTAGGCCTTTTTTTACTTTATTCATTTTCGTAGCTCAATCTTCTAAGGGTGTGATCAATAAGAGAAAATATTCAGGTTAAACTTTCTTTGTGTGTGCGTGCGTGTATATTTTAAGATTCCCATCCATAAATTAAACTCTTCCACTCACTGCATATGATTGGTATTTTGTTAAATAATGTAAATTACAGAATGAATAAAATTGACTGATTAAATAAAAAAAAAAGTATTTTACTTAAATACAGGGTGACCCCCCCCCCCAAAAAAAAACACAGAACCCAAATAAATTTTTAATAATCTTATCAACGTCTATAAAATTTCAAAAAACTTGTCGGACTTAAACTTCAGTCTTTGTACAATCATTCCTTAAAGTTTCAATTATCTTGGTTGTTTTAAAGCCATTCTCTGTCTAAAATATGCTCCATCCAAATGGATACCGCGGCATTGAAGGCAAACTTGCACACGACACGCAAACATTGCACCCACCCTCCGACCAGAATAAGTGTCTCTTATATCTTTAGAATTAAGATTTTGCACAGTTCCAAACTGTACCTCTATTTATATCAGATAGAGGTTGGCCATTTTCATTTACTGGTTATCAGTGTTCCAACTCGAATGTCAGCAGCGACATTTTATTCATATATGACAAATCATCATTATTCTTGTAATGTCACATATACATAATAGAAATAATAGAAGAAAAATTTAACTATATAATATATATTTAATTACAAACGAAAACAGATACATTAAGGAAAGAGAAATAAACGTAAACGAAAGATTATTACTTATCAATAATATACACACTTCAAAGAAAATAGGAAGCCGCTATAAAAAATAATTCAATGGATAAAGACTCATACAAATTATATAGTGAGAAAGATTATTTTATCTTCTTTCTATGGATATTTAAAAGATTGGCCTATAAATAGGCGATAAATTCCTAGCTGAACGGCTTAAGACTGCGAAATTTATTCACTAAAATTGAATTATATTGCTGGTAGTCGTTGTAACAAAAATTCAGGCAGCAGACAATATTTATCATCAGCAGGAGTTGGTATACGGAAGTTTCGCAATTGGGTGATTTTGGCTTAATTAATAAATATCTTACTCAGTGCGCGCTGGGCCAATCTATGATTATAAGTCATCCAATACAAGCAGCACACTACCTATTACAACATTTGATGTGTTTACTTAAGAGCTATTGCAATTTTGTTCAATACGTAAAAAGCATGATATTCTTTTTCTCTTTTCTTTTTTTTTTTCCTCATTTTTTCTAACTTTCTTTCTTTCTTTTTTTTTTCTGTTTGTTTTTATTTTCAGTCTTTGTACAATCATTCCTTAAAGTTTCAATTATCTTGGTTGTTTTGCCTTAAAGCCATTCTCTGTCTAAAATATGCTCCAAATGGACACAGCAGCACTGGAGACAAATTTGCACACGACACGCAAAATTGCACTCACCCTCCGACCAGAATAAGTGTCTCTTAGATCTTTAGAATTAAGATTTTGCAAAGTTCCAAACTCTCTGAATTTCTTAACCCAGTCAAAAATCCTGCTTTTTGATGGAGCACGGCGACATCGAAACTTTCTCCAAAAATTGGCTTGCACTACAGGGTATGATTATTTGCTAAAATAGACCTCCACACAAAATCTCCTTTTCCTTGCTTGACCAGGACATATTGGGGAAAATTATGTTTACACGCACCAAATTTACTGTATATTCTGAAAGAAAAAATAGAATTAAAATTAACAGTTTTATTACAAAATGTATGTGTGGGTTCTGTTTTTTTTTGTTTTGTTTTTTTTTTTGGTCACCCTGTAATATTTCTTTAGTCCTTGTTCTTTTCTATTTAGTGTGTTTTTTCATTGGACAATATTTTTTGTATGGAGGCCCACAAGAGAACCCATGTAAAATGAGTAATATAATAATATATTATATATTATATATATATATAATATAAAAAGAGTAAAAATTACCAACACAGGAACATGTATCATACATCAAAATGAAGCTGGTTCTCTGTGGATCATATCCCTACTTCTCCACATAGTCACCGTTTCTCTCAATATAAATGTTCCACCTTTGAATGGAGTAAACCCTCTTTCATTGGGCCAAAGAGATGATAGTCTGATGCGAACATTATGAAAAAATAAATGATAATAATAAATAATAATAGTAATATAAATATAAATAATAATAATAATAACAATAATAAATAATAATAATAATAATAATATAAAATATAAAATAATAATAATAATAATAATAATATAAGAATAATAATAATAATAAGAAGAAGAATATAAGAATAAATAAATGAATAATAATGATATAAGAATAAATAAATAACAATAATAATAATGATAATAGTATAAGAATAAATAAATGAATAATGATAATAATGATATAAGAATAAATAAATAATAAAATAATAATATAATAATAATAATAATATAAGAATAAATGAATATAATAATAATAATAATAATAATAATAATAATATAAGAATAAATGAATAATAATAATGATAATAATGATATAAGAATAAATAATAATGATGATAATGATATAAGAATAAATAAATAATAATAATAATAATAATAATAATAATAATAATAATAATAATAATGAATAAATAATAATAATAATCTGAGGAGACTTGTTGCCACTCAGACTCCAGTGAAAAACTCTCAATATAAAAATAAATAATAATAATAATAATAATAATAATAATAATAATAATAATAATAATCAGAATAAACAATAATAATAATAGCATAAATATAATAATAATAATAATAATAATAATAATAATAATAATAATAATAATAATAATAATAATAATGATATTGAATATCAAATAGGGGGAAAAGTTAATGAATAAAAAAAATTTATGAAATAAACAGAACATGAAAGGAAAAAAACAACAAAAAAACTGTAAGAAAAGAGATAGGATAAAAAAAAAAGAAATAATTATAACCAATAACAACAGGTGCTGAATTAATTTTCTTTGTAGTATGTAAGTCTTAAAAATATAACTTGGTAATAATGATAACCCCAGATGTTCTTTGTTTCTTTTTTTTTTTCTTTTTTTTGTGTTTGTCTTTTATTATATTTTATATTTTCTTTAATTCTATCTTCATAATTTTCTTCTACACCACCTCACCCCACCCCCACCACCATTTAGTACTTTTCAACCTCATTTGCTGGTGACATTTTCACTTAGAAGCCTCTCTCATTACACTTGCCCACCACCCACCCCATATGAACACCATGGTTACTATAAAAACAACCACTTAATAGATGAGGGTCTTTTTTTTATCTTTTGAAATTACTCCCCTGCCCCTGCAATTTTTTTCTTTCTATGATGTAGGGGTTGGCAAAGAATACAGTCTGTCCTTATACTGGACCCTTCTAATCCAGCCTTTTCCATATTCTTGTGGGTTTTTTAAAATTATTATGCAGGTTCTGTTCTCTGTTCCTGGTACAAATTGATGTTTTACTAATTCTCAGCTCCTGTAACAGCAAATGATTTTCTGATAGAGTTAGATGAGGAGTATCACATAGTAAAAGATGGTTGAGTTCGCTTGAGAATTGGGGGAGATATGGGGCTTCAATGTGCCCCCAAAATGCCATTTTTCAGCCATTATAAGTCTACGTATTTTGAGGAAAATGTACGTTATCGATTTTATTGTTTTTTTCTCATGGATTCTAATGCCTTATATTTACTGATGGTATGCCCTCCGGCCTTCTTCAGGTATTTCTTTTCAGAGTCGGAAACCTTCTTGGACTTGGGAACCTTTTTTCCAACTCAAGAACCTTCTTGTCGTAATCAGGAAGATTCCCGAGTCCAACAAGAAATACCTGAAGAAGGTCGGAGGGCACATCGGCGGAAATGTTGTACAGATGACAGTAAAGATGAGGACAATAGTCCGAATAATACAAATAATACTAATTATCAAGCCTCATCTCAAAAATTCAGAGAAATAGTAAAGAAAAATGGAAGTTTTTCAAATTTCAATTTTTTTAAATTTCTTGTTTTAAATTGAAATAGATCACAAAGTAGGACTGAGCATATTCTAATAGTGACCACCCCAAGCAGAGATTTAAGGGGTTTGAATTCAGAGTTTTCTTTTTCCTAAACTAGTTGCCTAACCAAGGTTAAAGAGCCCAGTCTGCCCTACTATTTACCCATACCTAGTGGGAGAACAGTTTTATTCATACCTTTCCCAAGGGTATTAGCGCTATGTGAACTGTGAAGTCATCCAGGATTTGAATTTGGGTCAACCTGTTAAAATCCGCTTGAGGTGGTCACTACTAGAATAGGCTCAGTCCTAATTAGTGATATATTTTTCACTCACTCACACACACTCACACTGTTCACTGTTCATCAGGTGAAGATCCTTGTCTGAGGATTAGTGCTGTGAAACTCTGAGTTGTGGGGAAGTGATATTTTAGTTTTTAATTATAAACTTTGCACTGCACTTTTTATGTACTGAACATTTTTTTTTTTACTATCATTTCTCGTCCTGTCGGTGGGATAGAAGAATACACCAACTGCACCACTGCAGAGGGGTAAAATGCACCATTTAACCGTGATGCTTAAGGACGGAATCCTAGTGGCTGAGCAGTCCATGACGTGGCACTCCACTTTGTCGCTTACTTAGGTGAAACATGAGGTCAGAGAGCCTCCTCCAATCAGTTGGCTGGTCACATCAAGCCCTATCATCTATATGATTGTCCCAACCCTATTACCTTATGGCAAGCCCCCAACCCATCTAATGGTGAAGTTCCAATTTTGGAGCTCTGGGGAGTGTGGAGTACCCTTCATTGCCATTACTCCCAGGTCCACTTTGACCTGGAATGTTAGTACTTTTTTGGGCCCAATCTACGGGTTAATGGAGATCCAAAAAATGAGTTTGAAAAATGTTTTAAAAAAGAATTGTGTGAAAAAATTGAATACTCAACAAGAATGAATAAAACAAAACTGTGTTCAGCATAAAATAACCCAAGGGTTGATATGCCGTAAAATCCAACCAACCAACCAACCAACCATATCAGTTTTTACAAACAGTGGATATAAAACACAAACACACACACACTTAAGAAACAGCAAGGCTCTCCTATTAAACAGATTGAGCTCTCTGGCAACGTTGACATATATACATATATGCCTATATGCAAACCTTGAGGTTTGTTTCCGCTGTCGTTTATCGAAAAAGATTTATACACACACACACACACACTCACACACACACACACACACACCTAAAAAATGCACAATGTTTCCTTTCGATACACACACTTATACCGTCCCATACTCACACTGTAAAAAAGTATATTTGACGTCATATTTCAAACCGTGTCCTTTTTTCAAACCTCAAATTTTTTAAACGGACTGAATAACAAGGACTACCACTCGCTTTCTCGTTATTCTGTGATAAAAAATTCTTATTACCTTCCATATACCAACAAATGCCATGAAGATGATCTAATTAATAGATCGAAACACTGCAGCATCGGCCATAAACTCACCACTTAACCCATTTAAACCTGTGTTTTTTTCATTTTTCTTAAAAACAAATAAAGTAACATAAACGTAAATCGAAGTCTTGTGTTTATTACCTAAAAACATGACACAGGGCTTCTGATAAGGAGTGATCCCCAACAGAAACCAGACCTGGAATCCCCATACAAGAAAGACCAGACCTTTAGAAGATATATCAGACCAAGATGTTAGAAGATAGAACCAAAGCCGACCAGAAGAAATTCGACCAGAGTAAAGAAGTAAATAAAAGGGTATACAACGTTATATAGATTTGGTACTGTGTAAACGTCAGTACGTAACATATAGAGCATGTAATTTTTGTCAAGTAGGTTTTCTGATTGCTGATAATAACAGTGAAAGTTTTCTGTATTGCAGGATGTTCAACAATATGCACAATCGTCTTTTGAACAAAGCCTAAGTCATTAATTAAAAACAAAGAAACAAACAATATTTTTTAGATATAATTTTTCAACAACTTTTTTCTTTTTGTAATATTTATTACATCTGTCAACTTTGGTTGATTGTTACTAATATATATATATATATATATATATATATATATATATTTAAGAATGGAAATGAGTAACCTACTCGAGTTTCATCGATAGATTCTTCAGGGTTACTTTTAAATTAATCGAGTTTACGATTAATCTTTGGTGTTATAAACATGCTTATAACATGTTTATAACACCAAAGATTAATCGTAAACTCGATTAATTTAAAAGTAACCCTGAAGAATCTATCGATGAAACTCGAGTAGGTTACTCATTTCCATTCTTAAATAAATTTATGCTCTACATTGTATTGAGCACTTTGTATTTGTTTTTTCTTAACCTTAACCTCTGGATATTGTGCGCTTCCAACGATCGTTCTTATACCCACCGGTAAGCTTATATATATATATATATATATATATATATATATATATATATAACTGTTTATACAGAGGCTTTAGAACATTTACCTAAGGTTTCTGGCTAATGCCTTCTTCAGAATATTGCACCTCATGTTGTTGGTAAACAAACGATTTCTGTGAGTAACTATATATATATATATATTATATATATTATATATATATGTGTATGTGTGTGTGAGAGAGGTATCCAAAACTTGGTAGTAAGGGATGATTCTATATGTGATTTCTAAGACACGCTGTATTATTATTGTATGATCCAGTATGTACAAATACAGTGAATCTTTAAATCACTACAGAGAGCTCAATGTATAATAATCTTTTCTTTTCTTTTTTTTTTTTAGGGAGAAAAAGATTCTACATTGAGAAAAATGTTTGTCATGTAATTCAAATTATCGATGATTATCCATCTGATGAGACTTGATTTGGGAGCTTTGTTAAATCAACTTAGATTTATAAAGGCCCCAATTTTGGTCGAAATAAATTTATGGAATAACGGTGTTGAGTTCTTCCTTCTTTCAAATATATATATATATATATATATATATATATATATATATATATATATGTAGTAAAGATTAGAAGAAGAAATGTGGAAAAAGGAACAAAATTCAGACAAGTATATGTAGGAGATATATTTCGCAGTGCATTGAGCTCAGCTTCATCAGTCATTATTATAATAAACAACTGATGAAGCCGAGCTCAATGCACGGCAAAATATATCCCTACATATACTTGTCTGAGTTTTGTTTCTTTGTCCACATTTCTCCCTCTATTCTTTACTACATTATGTCGGATTTACTCCAATCCTCTTATCCTCATATATATATATAAATATATATAGTTAGTCATCCACAGACACCATGTTTTGACGTATCACATCTCCTCAGTGTGGCTAGACTGCAGGCTACCCCCAACTGAACTCAAAACTCAACCGATTTATCATCAGTCAGTGTTCTTAACCACTGGGCCATCATCAGCACCTACAAGCAAATGGGAATACATATACATACTGATATATCTTATTATAATGGAGATTGTGTGTTTTTCTGTCTGTAACCGAAATTATATTACTACTCAAGTCACAATTCCCTTTGTTATTGACATCACAATCTTAATGATTTTATTTTTATTTAAATCTCAATTATTAATAAAATTATCTTACATTATTAATGCTGTTGACCATATCCACATATTAATAACATGCAATTATATTTATATATCACAAAGTAACGGTTTACAGTGTGAACGGGAAGGCTAATTGCATATTGATATTTAAAATGTGATTTAATAAATACGTGTTTAGTACTATTGATTTCTAATTGTTGGTTTTATTTTAATGAATATAAGCAAACATCTCTTCAATAAATCTTAATGAAATCCATTAACAAGAAAAGATAACTGTAATTTTATTCTTTACTTCCTCTTTTCACTAAATACTTAAACTAGAAAAAATAACAATGAAAGACGAGAGTGATGGAAGTGTAAGTTTCAGTTGTTCTATTTTTCGATTATACCCCCCGCCCCGTTTCAAGTCTTTTTATCTGCATTCTTATTTAGTTTCATTAGCCTTTCTTATTTAATACAATATCTTATTACATTAAAACTTAAATACTTGCACCCAGAGGGTGCATATATTTGCTAGTATATATATATATATATATATATAGTTTTTTGTCTGCAGGTTTAATTAATTTTGGTTGATTGGTTGGTGGGATTTTACGACATGTCAACACTTGTTGGGTTATTTCAAACCAAAAACGTTTTGTTTTATTCATTCTTGATGGGTATTCAAATTCTTTTTTTTTTAACTCAGTTTTTTTAAGTACATTTTTAAAACTCATCTTTTTCTATTTAATCCATAGATGGATTCTAATAGATACTACCACTCTGGGTCAGAGTTGACCTGGGAGTAATGGTGAAGAAGGGGTACTCCACACTCCCCAGAGCTCCAAAATTGGAACTTCGCTATTAGATGCAGTTTAACATCATACCCAAGACACTATAACCCTCATCTACTGCCTTCTAGCACATATGATAAGAAGGTTTGGGGTTTGCCATAAGAGCAATAGGGTTGGGACAATCATATGTGTTAAGGCTTGACGTGACCATCCAATTGATTTGATCGGAGGGGGCCTCTCCGATCGCCTGTCTAGCTTAAGTACTTATTTTGAATGATGACAATTATTAAAGAAATTAATATTTTCTTTCTTTTTTTTTTTTACATTTTTCTTCTTTTATTCCATTTTTCTTTTTCTTCCTTTCATTTCTTTCTCTTTTTCTTTTGTCTTTTGTTTTCCTTTCTTCATTTTTTTAGCATCTCTCTCTCTCTCTCTCTCTCTCTCTCTCTCTCTCTCTCTCTCTCTCTCTCTCTCTCTCTCATATTTATCCTACCTGTGTATATGTTTCTTCCCTTTTTTAATTCTTACTTCATCTCTCTCTCTCTCTCTCTCTCTCTCTCTCTCTCTCTCTCTCTCTCTCTCTCTCTCTCTCTCTCTCTGTCTCTCTCTCTCTCTCTCTCTCTCTCATCCTACCTGTGTATATGTTTCTTCCCTTTTTTATTCTTACTTCTCTCTCTCTCTCTCTCTCTCTCTCTCTCTCTCTCTCTCTCTCTCTCTCTCTCTGTTTCTCTCTTTCAATAAATAAATAAATAAATACTTGCATAGTGCTACTCAATCTTATACGCTGAGTTGGTGAAGGCTGATATCAAACTAGGAACCTTGTAGTTCCCAAGTGGATGCTCTACCGACTGATATATATATATATATATTGCGAAATTCACTTGTCATTGTTATCTTCTATAATTATCGAATTTATGCGATATTCGCATTGTAATTGCCTTCAAGTAAAAATATAAAATATTTGATATATATACTTTATTCAGAAATGCTTCTAAAAAAATAAACAAACATCCAAAAAATCTTATTTCCTTCGCCGAAAAGCATAAAGGCCCCGGATATGTTTGTTATTATTCACTAAGCACCTCCCTTGCCTCATATGGTAGAGACACTAGTATCATTAACAGGTTAATTTTGCAAGTATTTCTCAGTGCTGTATCGTGGCTGAAACAGTATAGTGTCTAAAACTATCCTGCTGAAGTCCCGGTTTCGATTTCTGTCGGAGGGAAATCGTTAGTATATATCGCTGATGAGACTTAATAAAGTTGAAACAGTCTGTACGATATTCTACACGCCGAATAATTCTTTGCGAAATTCATTTGTCATTGTTATCTTCTATAATTATCGAATTTATGCGATATTCGCATTGTAATTGCCTTCAAGCAAAAATATAAAATATTTAATATATATATATATATATATATATATATATATTGTGGAAAATATGAATGCTATATTTTCAAGCTGATAGTGCTCAATATCATTGATAGAACGTTTATATTTGAATTAAGGTAGCGTGGACATGGAGTCAACACCTGGTTACTGACAGTTTCTCGCCTATGCAATCATCAGACCAATTGGTCTTCCATTTTTAACATCTCTTCTTTCTCTCTCCCCCCCTCTCTCTCTCTCTCCTCTCTCTCTCTCTCTCTCTCTCTCTCTCTCTCTCTCTCTCTCTCTCTCTCTCTTAATAGATAAATAAATACTTTGCATAATTGTGCCTAACTGGTGAAGTTCAACTCCAATATCTAATCAATACAAAATTCTCTACTCAAGATATCTTGTATCTTTACAAAAGTCTCAAAATCAATCTCATAATCTCTATAATTCCTAGTCAACTTATAATTTAGATCAGTCGGTTATTTCTAAGATAGGAATCTTCTTTTTGGTTCATTAACCTTTGTAGGGACCGTTGTAGTTTGGTGAGTGTGTAGTTGAAGAGTTGAAGATCCGAGTTATGGGTCCCCACAATTTATATGTATAAGACTACAGAAATGAAGTTTCCATAGGTAACAAAAGAAGAAGACAAAATTGATAAAGGAAACAAACTTTATATACATTAATTTACAGTTGGTATATTTAATTGTTCTTTCAGTGACGTTGCAGACTGTATGTGTCTGTACATAGTTGTGTGTGACAAGTGTGACATGTATTGTTTATATTTGTGCGATTGGTTGTGTCAACATTGTAGCAGTTTTGTCTTTGATTGAATCTTGTGATTGAAATTTGTTTTTGTTGGGCGAGAGAAAGAAAATTTGGAAACGAATTTACGAGACCAACCTCATATATCATTTGTGTCTTCGGGCAGCGACTTCTCCCCATTGTGTCGATGTTGGGGGAGAACTTTCACTCCTACTGTCGAGTTAGAGGGCATTCGCCCCAACTCTGTCGAGTCGGGAAGAGCGTAAGCTCTCACTGTCTGTCTTTCCTCGTGTTTCAGCTAAAATGGGCCTTTTTATAATTTTCTTATTGTCATTGTCTATTGTGATCATTAAGCTAAAATATTCCGCAAATTCAGGTGATTTGCAATGATGCAATATCGAATGATTTGGTATCTGTGGAATTCTGGTGACATAAATTATCGGATGAATTTAAACCATTGTTTCTATTGTTTCTAAAATATTTCTAAACTAATATTCATTCGATTCTCTTTTGTTTACCTAATTCTAAACTCATGACATACCATTGTAAAACTAGTTATTTAAGAAAACTTAATTATTTTTAATTTGGTCAATTCCACATGCTGCAAAAATATAGGGGCCAATCCCTATACCTTTTATCCCAACAGACTTGAACTGTCCCTCAATAAAACTCCCTGAAGAGTTTGTCTTGTCATTTATAGTAGAGCAGGGGTTCTCAAACTTTATACAGTCTGGCCGCACTTACAGTACTACAGATACTTGATAGTGCACTGTATACAAAATATGCCAAATCCAAGTCATTTTGATATCACATTATTTATGGTCACCCATCTAAGTATTGAACAGGCTCATTGCTGCTTAACTTTGGTGATCTTGCAGGAACTGGTGCTTTCAGCATGACTTGGCTGTAAGCAGAAATAGTTATGAACCTAGATATAAAGGTTGAACCTTAGAAGTATTTCTTGTCTTTTGTTTCTTTTCTCTTCTTTAATTCCTTTTCAGCCTGACAACCCACAAGGAAGAAGGAGCACGGGTTAAAGAAGAAACTAGCAACAACTGACTATAACCAGCCTAACCCCATATAGTCCAACTACTAGTGGGCCTGGCAGTAATGGCTATGAAGGATACTCCCCACTCCATAGATCTCCATAATTGGAGCCTCACCATAAGATGTAGTTTAGTGCCATATTCAACCCCCCGCCCCGCTTTTCTTTTTTCTTTTTATAGATCACTAATTAGGACTGAGCCTATTCTAGTAGTGACCACACCAAGTGGAGTTTAACAGGTTTGAATTCAGAGTTTTCCTTCTCCTAGACTGGTGGCCTAATCAAGGTAAAAGAGCCCAGTCTGTCCTATTATTTACCCATAGCTGGAGGGAGAGCAGTTGGATTCATACCTTTCCCATGGGTATTAGCGCTATGTGAACTGTAGCTTCATCCAGGATTTGAACTCGGGTCGACGAGTCCATTTCCTACACCTCTAACCATTAGACCACGTGCCTCCAACCTTTTGAGGGGAGATCTTACTCCTCTGCTTGGGATGCAGTCAGTGTATTCGAAGCTCTCCCAACACTTCTGTTTAAGTCTTGGATAAAAATCGGTAGGATTTTTTTTTTTTACTTTTTTCTGTTTTACTGACAATTGTATGTAATTTTTCTTTCTCATTAAACACCTGACTGACTTCTCTACTCATGCAGGTGCTTCATCACTTAACAGGTGTCTACAGGTGTTTAATCTTATCATTAACAATATTAGCAGACTAATTTCCCATGCCTCATGCAATTATTCATTTGTTTTTTGTTTTGTTTGTTTTGTTTGTTTTTTTTTTTTTCCTGTGTTGTTTTTTTCTGGATAAAAACTCAATTTTTATTGTCCCTACAACACACTTATTTTTTTTAATCATTTTTTTTTTGTTTTTTTTTTTTATCCCAGCTCATATATGAATCACATTTTAGATTTGACAACTTTTAATTTCTATTCCAATTGCACCTGTTTGTTTTTCTTTGGTCAATTAATTTCATTATTTGTAGTAGTATTTCAATTTTGTTTAGATGGAACATTATTTGCTATTATTTTTTGACTACTATTTCTCTCGGCTTTCTACTAACAAAAATATTATTGTCACCGAGTTATCAAAAAATAACATTAAAATCCAGAATGGTTAACAATAAGGTTTATTACCTTTTGTACGAGGGCTGGCTAGGAATCACAAGGCTCTTGGTTCGATACTGGCCCTCGCCAACTCAGCGTATGAGTAACACAGGAATCAGTGCGGTAAAGTGAGGAGCTGATGGTAGGTGTGGCGCTCCACCTCAGACGCTAAAATAATCTCCTTGATCTAGCGCTAGTGAAGAGGGGATAGACTCCCTCGCTGTCTGGTTGATACCGACATTAGGCTGCCCCAACGACTTTTTTTTTTACCTTTTGTACAGAAAATATAACAAGAATTAGGAATAGCCAGAAAATGCACAGTCCTCTTAATAAGCACCTATTTTCAAGCAAATTCTAGGTGTTGGTTTTATTGTCTTTTCTGATAGTTTAGATTGCATTGATACCAAACAAAGCACCCAATTCAAAGAATTGGCGGAGATATGAACCTTTAAAAAAAAACTGACAGTGCCTGAAAATCACATATTTTTGTGAAAAATTTTAGATGTCGATTTTATTGGCTTTTCTGATAGATTTCGATGTGTAGATTAAAATAATACCAAAGAAATTGCTCAATTTTGGGAATTGACAGAGATATGAGGGTTCAAAGGTCCCCTAATTAGGCCTTAAAAAGTAACAGCCAATCTGTTGTCAGCAGATCACAATTCCCTAACCTTTAGGCATAAAATAACCATAGATGGGTTGACATACCATTAAAATCAATTACTTTACTGTGTGTATGTTTTATGTAAATCAACACTTGTTTTCTTTCATGTCAAGGGAAGAGTTTCCGTGGTGTACTGGCTAATGTGCTAGACTGCGACATCATAGCGAGTCTGAACTCAACTTACTTTCATTTTTAGACTAATACTCTTGGGATCGGTATGAAACCCCCACCCCCATCCCCCCAATTACAGGTTAAATAATACCACTACTGTTTTTCTAGAAGGGAGGCTTTGGTGTTAAATAACCCACGAAGGTTGATATGCCATTAAAACAAAGAAATCAAACCAAACCATAGACTCAACATAGATCTGTTTGAGATTATGTTAAAATTCATTTTGAACTACAATAACACATTGACTCTTAATACACTGACCCAACTATGGGTTAAATAGTGCTACTACTGTTCTTCTGCAAGGATTGCTATGGCATCAAATAACCCACAAAGGTTGATATGCCATTAAACAAAGAAACCAAACCAAACCAAACCATAGACTCAACATAGGTCTGTTTGAGATTATGTTAAAATTCATTTTGAACTACATTAACACATTGACTCTTAAAGAGTACTACTACTGTTCTTCTTCAAGGATTTCTTTGGCATTAAATAACCCATGAAGGTTGATATGCCACTAGAAAATGAAGATATTAATATCTAAAACTGAATTTTATTTTTCCTTTTATCTTTAGAAAGTTTTTTTCTTTTCTTTTAATTTCCTTTGTTCAACTCAAAATGACCATTATATTGGTATCAGTGTGCTAGAAAATTACCTTTTTACTAAAATCTCTAAGGATTTTTTTACAAATTATTTTCATCTCATGTTTATATCTGTTTGTTTCTCAAGTCATGTTTTTATTCATTTATTCAATTTTTTTATTTTTTTTTATTTTGTTTAGTTTGTTTTTTGCCTCTGAAGATTACTGTTCCCAAATTTGAAAAAAATTGGTATTCCTTATACTTTTATTTGTCTTCCTATTATTTGTATAATATTTTTCTATTTTAAAAATAATAACTGATAAGTGACAGGGGATTAAAAAAAATAAAAGGGAATGGAGCTAATTAAAATTTCTCTGGTTATTTCCTAGTTGAGTAACATGATATTACAGGGTGACCCAGAAAAAATAGAACCCAAATTACTTATTTATTTTCCCAATAAACTAACCCTAAATCCCAACCCTAACCCTAACCCTAACCCCTACCCTCCCCATTTGAGTAACATGATATTAGAGGGTGACCCAGAAAAAAAACAGAACCCAAATTATTTATTTTCCCATTAAACTAACCCTAAACCCCAACCCTAATCCTAACTCTAACCCTAAACCTAACCCTAAACCCTAACCCCCTGGTTTCTGGGTCAACCTGTAATATCATGTCACTCAAGTGGGGGGGTAGGGTTAGGGGGTAGGGTTAGTTTAATTGGAAAATAAATAAGTAATTTGGGTTCTGTTTTTTCTGGTTATCCTGTAATATCATGTTACTCAACTAGGAAATAACCATTTCTCTTTACAAGTTTTATTTTAGCATTATTTGGATTATTCAGACTATTGTCCTCATCTTCATTGTTATGAAGTCTGAATAATCCAAATAATACTAATTATCAAGCCTCATCCCAAAAATACTGAGAAAAGGTTTTATTTTGTTTATTTTTGTTTCCATTAATCATTTGCAGATGAAATTATCCACATATATCACCCTGTCAGCTGTAGCTGTATAAAACACTGACTGCACTTCTGCAGAGGGGTAAGATACCCACTCCATGGGGCCACCTGTTGGTCATGGGTGGTGACCTGTAATGCCTGAAGAAAGGATTGTGTTCCATGACATGCAACACTCCTCTTCTGCCCTTAGCTGGACTAGACGGGCGGTTTGAGAGGCCCAGTCTGATTAATTGGCTGGTCATATCAAGCTCTAGTACCTATATGACTATCCCAACCGTATTCTTCAAATTTCTCTTATGGCAAACAGCCACCCCTTTTTATATATATATATATAATATATATATATATATATATATATATATATATACCAGACCATCCACATGAGCAGGATGTTAATTTCTTACGTGGAGTTTAACAGGTTTGGATTCAGAATTTTCCTTCTCCTAGACTGGTTACCTAGTCATGGTTAAGAGCCCAGTCTGCTCTGCTATTTACTCATAGCTGGAGGGAGAGTAGTTGGATACCTACCTTTCCCAAGGGTATTATGCAAACAGCTTCATCCAGGATTTGAACTCGGGTCGGCAAGTCCATTTCCTACAACTCCAACCCTTACACCATGTAACTCCATAAGTTGCTAGAAGGCAGTGGCTGAGAGTTAATCACCAGTATTTATTAATACACAAGTTAATAAGAATCATTTCCTAAACAAATCATACATTAAAAAAAAAAGATTTGGCATTAAATAACCCACAATAGTTGATATGCCCTTAAAACAACCAACCAACCAACCAACCACATTATTTCAATATTTTTATTGCTTGTAAATATTTCTTTCTTTTTTTTAGCAGGGTGTGTGTGGGGGTGGCTTATTTAATTTGTATCCATTTTAGCTTGGATTCTATTTTTATTTTAAATATACTAGCAAATATAAGCACCCTTCGGGTGCAAGTATTTAGGTTTTGATGTAATATAATTTTGTATCAAATTAGAAACTATTTAGAAAATGATAAACTGAGGGGGTGTAATCGAAAAATAGAACAGCTTTAAATCTAACTCTTCCATCATTTTCCATCACTCCCATCTTTTATTTTTCCGAATTTATCTATTTAGTTAGATTAATAAAGTATTTAATAAAATTACAGTTCTTTCCTCTTGTTTATGGATTTCTTTTAAGATTTATCCCCAAGATTTTTGCTCATATTCCTTAAGATAAAACCAAACAATAAGAAATCAATAATACTAAGCATATATTTATTAAAATCAAATTCTTAATATCAATATGCAAATTAGCCTTCTCGTTCACACTGTAAACCGCTATTTTGTTGAATATATAAATATACTTGCATGTTATTAGTTTGTAGAATAATCCAACAGTATTAATAAGGTATAACAATTTTATCAATAATTGAGGTTTAAATAAAGATAAATTCATGGTGAATGTGACATCAATAACTAAGGGAATTGTGACTTGAGTAGTGATTTAGTTTTGGTTACAGACAGACAAACACACAATCTCCATTATAATAAGATTTCCATGTGTTATTTTTCGTAAACTGATTTACTTTGTTGCGACATGTTTTACCTATTTGTAAATTGATTTACCTTTTTTTGGCAACATATTCAATATGACAGGTAAACAAAACAACATCATAGTTACCTTCTTTTTTCTTTACACTTGCATTGTGATAACCTTCAAAACCAACCAACAAACCAATATAAACACAATTCTCCAAGCAAATTACAAAACCCTTTTATATTCAACTAGCAAATATATGCACCCTCCGGGTGCAAGTATTTAAGTTTTAATGTAATGAAATATCGTATTAAATTAGAAAGTCTAATAAGAAAGCAGATAAAAAGATATGTAACAGAGTGGGGTTATAATAGAAAAATAGAAATGAAACTTACTCTTCCATCACTCCTGTCTTTCATTGCTGAATTTTACTTATTTAACTATTTACTTAAATTAGGAAATAAAGAATAAAATGACAGTTATTTTTTCTTGTTAATGGATTTCATTTAAGATTCATTGAAGAGATTTTTGCTTTTATTCATTAAAATGAAACCAAACAATTAGAAATCAATAATACTAAGCACATATTTAATAAAATCACATTTTTAATATCGATATGCAAATTAACCTTCCCATTCACACTGTAAACCGCTATTTTTTGTATATGTAAATACAATTGCATGTTATTTGTATGTAGATATGGACAACACTAATAAAAAGGTGAAGCAATTTTATTAATAATTGAGGTTTAAATATAAATAAAATCATGAAGAATGTGATGTAAATAACGAAGGGAATTGTGACTTGAGTAGTAATATAGTTTCGGTTACAGACAGAAAAACACACAATCTCCATTATAATAAGATATATATTTTATATTTAGTAAATTCAGGTGTAAATTGGATCTCTATTGATCTTTTCTTTTGTTGTCTCCCAAAGGAACAACTTGTAAATTGGGTAAGTTTCATTGTAAACATTGGCTATTACTATTAGATCTGATTTTGATTTACAAGGTTCAGGTAAAAAAAAAGGTGTCCCATCATAGTGTAATGGTTAGTATGCTAGTCTTGCAGGCCTATTATTACTGAATAGCGAGTTTGATCATCGATGGATAGCCCAAACTTGTGACGAACTGGGTAAATACTTAATTGGTTAGATTATTATGTCAGCTAAAAGTTTATTTTTCTCCATGTCAATAAATTTCCAGTCTTCTTGACCAGGGGCTTTCAAAATAAGTGTCCTGAGCCTTCTGTGGGTCAAAAAATAGATAAATTGGGTCAAAAAATAAAAATTGGATTGTGAAAAGTAAATTAAGAAAAAAGTGTTGTAAAATAAAATTAATTCAATTAAACAACATCTGTGTTTTTTTTCATATCATTTTATCTATCTATCTATCTATCTATCTATCTATCTATATATATATATATATATATGTATATATATATATATATATATGTATGTATGATGAATGTTGGGAAAATTTTTTTGCCTGGCTAAGAAGCATGGAAAAATATATGTTGAAGAGTTGAGATCAGAATTAAAATTAAAAATGATGAATATTGTGTTTTTAATCTTATTTATTTTTCTTATATTTCAAAATACCTTCTCCTTTCTCAAAGGTGTATTTTATATTGACTGTTCTTTCACATATCTGTGTTCTTTTCTTTGGGGGTCACCTGATGTCAGCCTTGTGGTCAGTTGTGGCTGGTTGTCTTTGATGTTGTTAACCAAAATTCAGAGTGATGAATATTGTGTTGTTTTTAATCTTATGTATTTATTTATTTATTAATCCCAATATTTCAGGTAGACCTCTACCTTTTGTCAAAGGGTTTTGTAGAATGACTGTTTTATCTTTTCTTTTGATTTTGAATGGTCTCTTCTTTGGGGTCATGTATCAGTTGAGTGGTCCATCAAGCTGGTTGTCTTTTATGTTACTTTTATTGTCCTGTTTCTGGGAATTAGGATGTGGGTTTCCTTGCTGTCATGACTCAACTGTGTCTAGTCCTCTTTTGTGTGTGTGTGTGTTGAGTCTAAGGATCCATTTTGTTTCTTTTTGTTTGTGTGTTTTATATTGTTTTGTGTATGTCCTGGTTGATTAAAATGTTTAGCTATTGATGAGTAGGGGGGATTTTTGCCCAATAGTTTGTGGTTGTTAAATCTGAGTCTAAAAGGTGTCTGGGTTTCACCTATCTATCCATCGTTGTTGCATTTGATGCACCAAATGCAATAACAGTCTCTCTCTCTCTCTCTCTCTCTCTCTCTCTATATATATATATATATATATAATATATATATATATATATATATATATATAATGTTGGAAGCATGTGGTGTAATAGTTACCGTTTATATGCAAGAAAGCATATAAGGCAGACAATTAAAGATCTTAGGCAGTGCAGCAGTGAACTGCCGAGCTTGCCGGTCCATCTGATTGAAAGTTCCCATTCGTCCGTTTCGTTGAAGGTTCTGGTTCGTTCGTCTGAAGGTTCCTGTTCATCTGTCTGATAATTACAATACCTTTTCCAAGGGTATTAGTACCATGTGTAGTACTATCGGCCTCGTCAAGGATTTGAACTGGAAATTTTATACAAAAACAAGTTTTCAGTTTTTTCCCACTGTCAGTGCTCACTGACTTTACTACTTGTAATAAAAGAAGTTTAAGTAACACACGTAAGAGTCCCATCTATGGGTTAAATAGAAAAATGTATTTATAAAAAAATTGTATTATCCATTAAGAATTGATTTATTTCAAAACTTTATCGGCATTAAATGACCCACTGAGGTTGATATTGCCGTAAAACAAAACAAACCAAACCAAACCACACGTAAGAAACTTTTTCTTTCCTTTGGTTTTCTGTGGTTTGTCAGCTCAGATAATTTTAGTTTTGGATCATGCATGAATGAAATGCTTCTTCTTCAACCTCATTTTCATATATATATTTATCAACCCCTCCGCACGAGCAGGATGTGACACAAGGTCAATTTCTTAATCCTGCAAACAAATGAATTAATAAAATTAAATTAGATTAGTAAATTAGTGAAAATAGATTACTAATTAGGACTGAGCCTATTCTAGTAGTGACCACCCCAAGTGGAGTTTAACAGGTTTGAATTCAGAGTTTTCCTTCTCCTAGACCAGTTGCCTAAACAAGGTTAAAGAGCCCAGTCTGCCCTACTATTTATCCATAGCTGGAGGGAGAGTAGGATTCATACCTTTCCCAAGGGTATTAGTGCTCATTTCATATATGATCACTTTCCACATTCTTTTTAATCATCAGATTTCCTCCACCCCTACCCTCAGCACCCTTCCACCCCTTTCAGAAATATTTAATGTATTAGTGCAGAAAATGACGAAAGCAGAGAAACACCAGTTAACATTTAAGCACTTCTATTTCTCTTCTTGTTTAATGCAGAGGAAAAATAATCCATTTTTTTAAAAAAAAGATAGTTTCTGGTGATGGTATGTGGTGTGTGGTGTAATGGTTATCGTCTTAGGTGACCCAAGTTAAAATTCTGGATGAAGCTGTTTGTGTTTCACTTTGCGCAAATGCCTCTTGTGAGAAACATGAATCCATCTCTTCTTCCCTCCACCTAGCTATGGGTAAATAGTAGGGTAGACTGGACTCTTTAGCCTTGGTACGACAGCAAGTCTAGGAGAAGGTACACTGAACACTGGTTTGAACCAGCACTACTTTCACTGAGAAATCACATTGTGTCACATCCTGCTTGTGATGGACAGGTTGGGCAAATGCATACTGGGCATGAAAAATGAATTTGTTACAAGAATCCAAAATCAAAAAAATCCATCCTAAATCCAGGCCAGTCTACATGGACAAAAAGTCATTCTGAATGTTCGGTGGAATTCAAATGAAAATCTTTATTATAAATTGCTACGAGCAATTGGCTAGTTTAAATTACATATTTAGAATAGAAAAAAAAAAATCTTTCTGGATCTTGTGGTATAGATATTTACTTAGCATAGCTTAGATACGGCACAAGGCCAGAAGTATGGAGCACCCAGTGAAAATCGAACTCACTAACATTGGTCTGCTAATCTAGTTTGCTAACCATTACACTACATGAGGTGCGCTGACAATCCCTAGATATAGTTATTTACTAAGCTTAGCTTCGATGTGGCCACAAGGCCTGAAGTGTGGGGCGCCCAATGAGAATCGAATTCACTAACAATGGTCTGCAAATCTAGCTTGCACCATGTGAGGTGCCCTGACAAATCTCTAGATGTAAGATCTAAGTAAAATTGTCACTTCTATTTATAGACCCTACCAGCAGTGGTAGCAGCAACTTTCAGTAAAAATTGGCCAATAGGATGGCAGGACAAAAAAAGCATTTTAAGATCGTTGCACTGTTCTGAGATCACTCACTCTGGACAAATATCATGTTACTCAACTAGGAAATAACCATTTCTCTTTAGTTTTATTACAAAATTTGTAGGTTCTGTTTTTTCTGGGTCACCCTAATTTTCCAACCGATTTGCAAGTTTAGCTCAGGAATCTAACAATGTCATAAAATCCAACCAAGAGAAAGTTGACTGGATATTTTACAGGATGATGACAATTAACTTCATGTTGCAAATACAATGCAGCAAATAAAGAGTTGGAAAGAAGGAAAGAAAGAATTAAAGAAAGAAAGAAAGACAGAAGGAAACAAAGAAAGAACTAAAGAAACAGAGAAAGAAAGAAAGAAAGAAAGAAAGAAAGAAGAGAAGAGTAAAAATGAATTTTCTTATGCTTTAATAATGATTTGTGGAAAATAGAATTTTTCCACTTTGGAAAAAATTCATGTTCGTCAAATTTACATTTATCATTTTTTTTTTTTTTTTTTTTTTAATAGATTTTGTTAAAATTCACATATTTGGTGATCACAAAGTCATTACCGGTTTCTATATTTTTCATTTAGATGTATCTTTATCCTTCACAAAAATAAATATAAATGAATATAGATAAACATCTGTTAAATCTGTGTTGTCATTTTTAACATTACTTGCATTTATAATAAAAATATTTACAGGGCCGGTAAAATAAGTATAAAAAGTATATTTGTCTATTTGACCGGAACCGGCTAAATAGCTCTTCCATTTTTTTCTCTACATTTGTCACCTTTTATAACTGGTTTCATTCCATGTTGTAAAAGTTGTTGGTTGGTTGGTTGGTTGGTTGGTTGGGTTTTACAGCATATCAACCCCTTGGGTCATTTTATGCCGAATACTTCTATTGGTAAAAAAAAATGTTTAATGCTGACAAAGTTTTGAAATGATTTTATTTTTAATGGATAATACAATTTTGTTTATAAACTCATGTTTTCTATTTAACCCATAGATGGGACCCTAACAAGTACTACCACTCCGGGTCAGAGTGGACCAGGGAGCAATAGTGATAAAGGGGTGCTCCACATTCCCCAAACCTCCAGAAGTGGAACCTCACCATCAGATAGAGTTTAACGTCATTCCCAGGACATGTAGACCCTCAGTAACCGCCTTCTAGCACCCATATGATAAAAGGGTTGGGGCTTGCCATAAGGGCAATAGGGTTGGGGCAATCATATAGGTGCTAGGGCTTGATGTTACCAGCCAATTGATCGGAGGGGGCCTCTCCGACCGCCTGTCTAGCCTAAGAAAGGGCCAAAGTAGAGTATTGCAAGTGATGAACTGCTCATCCATCTGGATTCTATCCTTAAGCATCATGTGTCGCCACCCACGGCCAACGGGTGGCCCCATTGGGGAGTCTTACCCCTCTGCAGAGGTGCAATCAGTGCATTCTAACGCCTTAGCCGACAGGGCAGGTAAAGTTGTTGGGGTTGGCTTACTGTTGTATACTCTTTCTATTATTCTTCTGATCGTCTTTATTCTTATGTAGCTGTGTGTTCTCTTCTAGGTGTCTGGAACTTGTCTTGGGGATTTTGTGTCTGGTCTTCTATTGGGGGATTTCTCATCTATCATAAGCCCTGGGTCATTGGTAGTTTTTGGATAAATAACCCAAGACTTTGATTTTCTTTAGATCATATTTTATTCCGAAATCCCCACCAGACTTACTGCGCAGATTGAGTCAGCAGCACACTTAACGCGACTTACTACCTCCATGGTTTGGCCAATCTGACTAAAACTAACTCTTTCTAATCTAAACTGGAAGAGGCCTTCTCCACTGATTCTCACGGTGTCCACCAGAAGGAGGATCAGGGTGAGGTCAATCCGTGTGAATCAATCCTTCAAGGCCGCCGGCTGTACTCATTCAGCCAGTTCCTACACTAACTGTACATAAGTGTTAGGGTACTAACAATTATGTAACATTACTAGTTTACTATGACGTCGCAAGTTTAAGTTGGTGGAGTCTCCCAAAGTTGGTATCAGCTAGTCAGCGATGGAGTCTATCCTCTTTTCACTAGCACTAGAGCAAGGAGATTGTTTCGGCATCTGAGGTGAAACGGAACACCTACCATCAGCTCCTCACTTTAACACACAGATCCCTGTGTACTTGTATGCTGAGTTGGCAAGGGCCGGTATTGAACCAGATGTAACATTGTTTATCTGATTTGTGGTTCCATTAAAATTAGAATTATTCTTATATGAAGGAGGGTTTCATTCTGAAGAACAGTTTCTGGTTTGTGCATATACCATTTTGTTGCATGGTCAAAATTTAGTTTTTTGCATAATTCCCAGTGGATCAGCTTCCCAACTGAGTCAACTTTGTATTTTTGTTGTGCTAGTTTGCTACATCCACTTAATACATGGTTTATGGTCTCATCTCCACACGCTCTACATTTACTGTTTTGTTGTGTCTTATCAATTTTTGCTTTGATATGAATTGTTCTTATGGTATTGTTTTATGCAGCAATTATTGGCAATTCAGTTTCTCTTTTGAGGTGTCCTTTTCTTAACCATGTCCATGTGCAACCTCCCCAATTTGTTGAAAATGATTATTTTTTGAAAGGGTCCAAAAATTCAAGGTAATATCAATCCTTTGAAAGTCTCTCCAGCAAACGAAATGCAATTCCTTTCCCAACTGAACACGCCACTCTCACATCAAATAGCAGTCATCAGATTTCACTTGCCGTCCAAACACTTTCATCCTCACTCCCCTGTCAGCGACAGTCTGTCTTTATTTCTGCTCGTTTGGCTGTGCTTATGCAAATTCGGATATACTTTATTTGGGTCTCTACTAACAACACCTCAGCTACGAGGAGGTAGCGAGTTCGAGTATCTGTAGCCGCTCGCCACAGGCCAAACATATCCTGACGCGCTTTGTTTGTGGGGGCTGGGAATCCACTTGTTCATAGGGCTGCCTTTCAGTCTCGTCACAGATTAGTAAAAAGTCAGCGAAAATATATTGATATCTGAATTATGATGCTATGAATTTATACAAGTAAAAGATTTTTTTTTTAAATGCTTTAAAATTTCTGATAACTTATCTAATGTTTTATTTTCTTTCAGACTAATATTGATATAAGTACAAGGAGTTGAAACAATGCCAGATTCCCCAAACTATAAACCACCGACGCTATCATCACCTTCAGCAACAGGAACCATGGCTACCATATCTAACATTGGCAGACCACTTTCATCTTCTAGTTCAATTTTAAACAGTGCAGGTAAGACATACGTTTCTTAGTTCAATTTTAGTTCAATAGTTCAAAATAGTTTAGTTTTTAATTTTAGTTTAATAGTTCAAAAAATAGTTTAGTTTTTAATTTTAGTTTAATAGTTCAAAAAAAGTTAGTTTTAATTTTATTTAATAGTTCAAAAAATAGTTTAGTTTTTAATTTTAGTTTAATAGTTCAAAAATAGTTTAGTTTTAATTTTAGTTTTAATAGTTCAATAGTTTAAAAAAATAGTTTAGTTTTTAATTTTAGTTTAATAGTTCAAAAAATAGTTTAGTTTTAATTTTAGTTCAATAGTTAAAAAAATAGATTAGTTTTAATTTTAGTTCAATAGTTTAAAAAAATAGTTTAGTTTTTAATTTTAGTTTAATAGTTCAAAAAATAGTTTAGTTTTTAATTTTAGTTCAATAGTTTAAAAAAATAGTTTAGTTTTTAATTTTAGTTTAATAGTTCAAAAAATAGTTTAGTTTTTAATTTTAGTTTAATAGTTAAAAAAATAGTTTAGTTTTTAATTTTAGTTCAATAGTTAAAAAAATAGTTTAGTTTTTAATTTTAGTTAAATAGTTAAAAAAAATAGTTTAGTTTTTAATTTTAGTTCAATAGTTCAAAAAATAGTTTACTTTTTAATTTTAGTTCAATAGTTCAGAAAAATAGTTTAGTTTTTAATTTTAGTTCAATAGTTCAGAAAAATAGATTAGTTTTTAATTTTAGTTCAATAGTTCAAAAAAAAAATAGTTTAGTTTTTAATTTTAGTTCAATACTTCAGAAAAATAGTTTAGTTTTAATTTTAGTTCAATAGTTTTAGTTTTTAATTTTAGTTCAATAGTTAAAAAAATAGTTTAGTTTTTAATTTTAGTTCAATAGTTAAAAAAAATAGTTTAGTTTTTAATTTTAGTTTCAATAGTTAAAAAAATAGTTTAGTTTTTAATTTTAGTTCAATAGTTAAAAAAATAGTTTAGTTTTTAATTTTTAGTTCAATAGTTCAAAAAATAGTTTAGTTTTTAATTTTAGTTCAATAGTTAAAAAAATAGTTTAGTTTTTAATTTTAGTTCAATAGTTCAAAAAATAGTTTGTTTTTAATTTTAGTTCAATAGTTCAAAAAAATAGTTTAGTTTTTAATTTTAGTTCAATAGTTCAAAAAAAATAGTTAGTTTTTAATTTTAGTTCAATACTTCAGAAAAATAGTTTAGTTTTTAATTTTAGTTCAATAGTTCAGAAAAATAGTTTAGTTTTAATTTTTAGTTCAATAGTTCAAAAAAATAGTTTTTTTTTTTAATTTTAGAAAAATAGGTAGTTTTTTTAATTTAGTTTAATAGTCCAGAAAATAGATTAGTTTTTAATTTTAGTTCAATAGTTCAAAAATAGTTTAGTTTTTCATTTCAGTTCAATAGTTCAAAAAATAGTTTAATCTTTTAATTTTAGTTCAATAGTTTAAAAAAATTGTTTAGTTTTTAATTTTAGTTCAATAGTTCAGAAAAATAGTTTAGTTTTTAATTTTAGTTTAATAGTTCAAAAAATAGTTCAAGTTTAGTTCAATTTCAATTTTAAACAATGTAGGCAAGACATGTTTCTTATCATTACATTTTGTTTTCTTTATATTTGGGAATAGATTAAAGGTTTAATAAGAGTAAGAGTGGACCTGGGAATAATGGTTGTGTAGGGGTATTCCAAAATTGGAATACAATTAGATGCAGTTTAATGTCATACCCAGGACACTGACCTTTAGCCACAGCATTTTAGCACATATATCATAAAAAAGGTTGGGGTTTGCCATAAGGGCAAAATGGTTGGGACAATCATATAGGTTCTAGGGCTTGATGTGACCAGCCGATTGATCAGAAAGGGCCTCTTTGACCATCCATCTAGCATAAGGGCCAAAGTATCATGGACTGCTAAGCCACCAATAATCCATTCTTAAGCATCATGGGTCACAACCCATGGCCAACAGGTGGCCCCAACTACTATTTTTCTACCATCAACCTAATATTTCAGACCGACTACTATTTTTCTACCATCAACCTAATATTTCAGACCGACTACTATTTTTCTACCATCAACCTAATATTTCAGACTGACTAATTTTCTACCATCAACCTAATTTCAGACTGGCTACTCAGACTGGCTACTATTTTTCTACCATCAACCTAATATTTCAGACTGGCTACTATTTTTCTACCATCAACCTAATACACAGACTGACTACTATTTTTCTACCATCAACCTAATATTTCAGACTGACTACTATTTTTCTACCATCAACCTAATATTTCAGACTGGCTACTATTTTTCTACCATCACCTAATATTTCAGACTGACTACTATTTTCTACCATCAACCTAATATTTCAGACTGACTACTATTTTTCTACCATCAACCTAATATTTCAGACTGGCTACTATTTTTCTACCATCAACCTAATTTTCAACTGACTATTTTTCTACCATCAACCTAATATTTCAGACTGACTACTATTTTTCTACCATCAACCTAATATTTTCAGACTGACTACTATTTTTCTACCATCAACCTAATATTTCAGACTGGCTACTATTTTTCTACCATCAACCTAATATTTCAAACTGACTACTATTTTTCTACCATCAACCTAATATTTCAAACTGACTACTATTTTTCTACATCAACCTAATATTTCAGACTGACTACTATTTTCTACCATCAACCTAAATATTTCAGACTGGCTACTATTTTTCTACCATCAACCTAATATTTCAGACTGACTACTATTTTCTACCATCAGCATAATATTTCAGACTGACTACTATTTTTCTACCATCAACCTAATATTTCAGACTGACTACTATTTTCTACCATCAACCTAATATTTCAGACTGACTACTATTTTTCTATGACTACTATATACAATAAAAAGTTTTAAATATGGCCCTAGTGATAAATATGTTTTAGATAGAGTTCTAGAAAGCAAGTGCTCGGGAGTGCCTGTTATGTATCTGAGACAGTTGGAATTACAAATGAAAAATTGGCAAATGAATTAAACAGAATTTTAAAAAAGGTCAAAATAAGAAAATTCCATCATTTCAAGTATTGCTTACAATAACTTTGGCTTGGGTGGGCAGGAATTAGGTGAACTTCGAAAGAAATTTCTGGGCCATCCTTTTTTTCTTTTTTTTTCTTTTTTTCAGCTACCCTATTTCTTCCTTGCATCTTAGGCCTTTGAGTTTTGATTAAGAACCTCTTCTCTACCCTCACCAAATTGTAGCAGTCAAAGTCTTAACCCTCTTCACAATTGGAAATATTAAAATCATTTTTGTCTAAATTTTTTAAATGAGGCTTTATGTGTATCATTTTGATTTTTCGAACTGTTGTCCTCATCTTTATTGTGGTATGTCAAATTACAATGTTTCGGCTGTTGTATCCTCTGGCCTTCTTCAGGTGTTCCCTGTGTATCCAAGCCTAGCAATAACCCAATCTTGGAAATCATTTTGAATAGTTTGACTGTTGATAAAAGATTTCAGCCACTGTATTCACAGGCCTTCTTCAGGTGTTCCCTGTGTATCCAAGCCTTGCAATGACCCAATCTGGGAGATCATTTTGAATAGTTTGACTGTTGATAAAAAATTTCAGCCGCTGTATTCACAGGCCTTCTTCAGGTGTTCCCTTTGTATCCAAGCCTTGCAATGACCCAATCTGGGAAATCATTTTGAATAGTTTGACGGTTGATAAAAAAATTTCAGCCGCTGTATTCACAGGCCTTCTTCAGGTGTTCCCTGTGTATCCAAGCCTAGCAATGACCCAATCTGGGAAATCATTTTGAATAGTTTGACTGTTGATAAAAAATTTCAGCCGCTGTATTCACAGGCCTTCTTCAGGTGTTCCCTGTGTATCCAAGCCTAGCAATGACCCAATCTGGGAAATCATTTTGAATAGTTTGACTGTTGATAAAAAATTTCAGCCGCTGTATTCACAGGCCTTCTTCAGGTGTTCCTGTGTATCCAAGCCTAGCAATGACCCAATCTGGGAAATCATTTTGAATAGTTTGACTGTTGATAAAAAATTTCAGCCGCTGTATTCACAGGCCTTCTTCAGGTGTTCCCTGTGTATCCAAGCCTTGCAATGACCCAATCTGGGAGATCATTTTGAATAGTTTGACTGTTGATAAAAAATTTCAGCCGCTGTATTCACAGGCCTTCTTCAGGTGTTCCCTGTGTATCCAAGCCTTGCAATGACCCAATCTGGGAAATTATTTTGAATAGTTTGACGGTTGATAAAAAATTTCAGCCGCTGTATTCACAGGCCTTCTTCATGTGTTCCCTGTGTATCCAAGCCTAGCAATGACCCAATCTGGGAGATCATTTTGAATAGTTTGACTGTTGATAAAAATTTCAGCCGCTGTATTCACAGGCCTTCTTCAGGTGTTCCCTGTGTATCCAAGCCTGCAATGACCCAATCTGGGAAATCATTTTGAATAGTTTGACTGTTGATAAAAATTTCAGCCGCTGTATTCACAGGCCTTCTTCAGGTGTTCCCTGTGTATCCAAGCCTTGCAATGACCCAATCTGGGAAATTATTTTGAATAGTTTGACTGTTGATAAAAAATTTCAGCCGCTGTATTCACAGGCCTTCTTCAGGTGTTCCCTGTGTATCCAAGCCTTGCAATGACCCAATCTGGGAAATTATTTTGAATAATTTGCTATTGATCAAACAAGGCATTGTTTTCATTGTTTTTGCATGCCTAATCAATCTGAGGTGCTTGTCGGTGTTGATAGGCATGCAAAAAATAATGACGCATTGGGTGGTGACTTGTAATGCCTGACGACAGGGTTGTAGTGGCTGAGCTGTCTGTACCTGGATACTAAGTAGTCCCATGACATACAACACTCAACTTTGACCCATACGTGCACTAGATGGATGGTCAAAGAAGCCCATCTGATTAATCGGCTGGTCATGTCAAGCCCTAGCAACTATATGATTGTCCCAACTGTATTCTTCAAATTGTTCTTATGGCAAACACCTACTCCTTTTTATCATATAGGTGCTACAAGGCAGCAGCTGAAGGTCAACCACCAGTATTTATTAATACAACTGAAGTTAATTAAAACTGTTTCAACCAATTAGTTAATACAACTAAGAGTTAATGAAAATTATTCTTACTGATTTATTAATACACATGAAATTAATGAAAATTATCTCTAGCAATTTGTTAATACACATGAAGTTAATGAAAAACTAAGCATAAAAATTATTTCTACCAGTTTATTAATATACATGAAGTTATTTCTTCTAGTTTATTGATACACATGAAGTTAATGAAGATTATTTCTAACAATCTGTTTATAAATAGGAAGTTATTGAAAAATATAACAAAATGATTTATACAAATATATTGATACACATTGGGTTGATGAAAATTATTTCTACTCGTTTATAAAACCAAACCAAACAAAAATATACTTACCTAGTTTCTTCGTGAACTTGTGGCTGGACAGGTAAAAGTAATATTAACAGCATGATACCAGGGGGCTATCCCCCCAGGCAACACCTGCCCCCTTGATTCAAAGGAGCAGGGCTGGGTTTATTGCCCATTGCCTGAGGCGCCCCACTTAAGGTGGAATGCTAATGGGATCTATGCATTTTTCAGTTAGTGGGTGATCCCACATTGAACAACAAACATAGAAAATCATATATATTAAAAATATCTGATTTAGCATTAAATAACTCAGAAGGGTTGATATGCCATTAAACCAAACAACCAACCATTCCTTTGAATTTATTTTTCTCCCTGTAAAACATATATAAACAAATACGATAGTAATTGTAATAAGTAATTGAGGGTTACCTACCCTAATGTATTATTACCTCCCCTTTGGGGAACTCTTTGGTGTTTCTAAGAGTATATAAGCTCTCAGTACACTGTTACATTATTCTAAGTAGAATAAAGCTTTCTTAAGCCTATCCATGTTTTTGTTTATCATTACAGTTATTAATTACTTTAAAGGGTGCCTAAGTTCAGCTTGCCCTGGGCACAGGAACCCCAAGGGCTAACCATCATGATTAAACCATAATTAGCGCCTAAAAAGGATGTCTACATCAACCACTTTTTTTGTCTTTATAGGATTCAGGAATTGCTTAGTCCTTCTTAATAGGGTGGGTTAACATATAAACTGGTATCTGTCAAAGATTTGGTTAGTTATCTCTCAACTCCTTATAACCCAGCCAACCTCCCCTGCCACCAAATTTTTTTTTGTTTTTTAAGGGGGTGGATAATCAACTACCTTACTCTTGCTAATAAGGGACAAATCTGTCCTTATTCAACTCTGTTGCTTGAAGGCTTTCTTTTTTTTTCTTTTTTTTTTCTTTTTTTCTTTATTTATTTATTTATTTTTTTTTTTTTTTTGTTGTTTCAATCCAAAAGTCTTGCCAAATTTCTTGTTGACATCTCCAACAGCTGTTAAACACTAGGGATAGGTGGGTGCTTGAATAGATGCAGTTCACCATCCTCCTTACCCCTCCTCCTCCTCCTCCTCCTCCTCCTCCTCCTCTCCACCCAGTTCTTCCATTTACAAATGCTTTTCATTATACTCTATATACTGTTTGAGCAGTAATTACACTTACCAACAGTTTGACTTCACACACATGTTGTCTATTACTATATATTTCTAGTGCCTCTTCTTCTTCTTCTTCTTCTTCTTCTTCTTCTTCTTCTTCTTCTTCTGTCACTATTGCTGCTGTCAATGCTACATCTAATAATAACCACCCCTGGGGGTGCAGCCATTGCTCATCTGATAGTCACAAATTTACAAAAGCATTAGGCACTGCCAAAGTTGACGTAAAATATCTGTATTTTACAAAAATAAATTTACCCTCCCCCCATTGAAAATAAATTTACCTAAAAATCAAGGAATTATCCGATTTTAATGAAATCTTCAGTGGTTGATTTACCAATGAATGAATTTTATAATGCATCCCTGATTTTTGGTAATTTTTTTTCAATTGGGGGTGGGGGTAAATTTATTTGGTAAAATATGGATTTTACATCATCTTAGGCAGTGTTTACGGCCATGTTTACGATATGTTTGATAGTTTAAAATGTATTAAAGATAAATTACATGTGCAATATTATTTTGCTTTTTTTTACCGATGCTTATTATGTTATTACTTTTTGACTTGGACAAAAAATTTTACCTTAAATAATTGTTTATTAAACTTTCCATGAGGTCAAAATATGACACATTTTAGTGGCATTTTAAGACATTTTAAATTGGGATGTTCTATGAAGGCGCCCGTGGTGTAATGGTTATCGTTGTAGGAAATGGACACATCGGGTCGAATTCAAATCCTGCACGAGGTTGTTTGCATTTCACATACCCTTGGGAAAGGTACTAATCCGACAATTCTTCCTCCATCTATGGTTAACTAGTAGGTCAGACTGGGTTCTTTAACCTTGGTAAAGCAACCCGTCTAGGAGAAGGAAAATTCTGAATTCAAAATTGACCATGCCTCACATCCAGCTTGTGCTGAGGGGTTGGGTTGGGTATATATATATATATATATATATATATATATATATATATATATATGTGTGTGTGTGTGTGTCTGTGTGTGTGTCTGTGTGTAGAGGGTGACTTACTAGGGAAGTTAATATCGAGTTAGTCACAAATTTGACCGTCAATGAATAATAAACCAAATGAGTGGGATTATATATGCCTATAAACTTAACTATATATTATATAATATATATATATATATATATATATTATATAGAGAAGAGAGAAGAGAGAGAAGAGAGAGATTCATCCACAGACACCGTGTTTCGACGTATCTTCAGTGTAGTTAGATATTTGTAAGCTACCTACAGCCGGGATAGAAAACCCGATTGATTCAGCATCAGTCTGACAGCTTAACCGCTCGGCTATCGTCACCTTACAGAATGGGAAGTGGATTTTAACTGTTTTAATACACACATCGCCATAGAATGTAATAGAAACGGGCAGTTCTGAAATTGCTTAATTTCCATTGGCATCCCCTTATAGTGTGACTCAGGCACCGGGCAATAAGTCAAAGAAGCCCAGGTGACTGCAAACACTGTTTCTCTTCATTGCTGTTAAAATTATCTTTTATATAATTTTCATAAGGTGTTCTGAGATCAAGCCTATAATCAGGTATCTTGAAAGCAGTCCTTTAGTTTAACACATGATTAAAAGAATAGAGCACCTAGTGAAAATCTAACTCACTCACAATGCTAGTCTAGCTCCATAACTGTTTTTTTCCCTTTCTTACAAATTTATTACAGTGATGTGTAATGCTTATGCATCTGCAATGGTTGCTTCAACCTCAACACCATGATTGATCCTGATGGATGTGATTTGTTTTACAATTTCTGAAGGGCTGTGAAGATCGATGATTCTTTTATGAATTCTCATCTGGTACCTGTCCTCCGAGATCTTAAAACCTTAACCACAAGGAGTTTTTCGTGTAGTAATACGAAGAATAGGTGCTCTTCCAATATGTGATCTACCGAACTTTGCCTTCGTTTGAGGATATAGATTTCAATCTTTTAGAATGTTATCCCTGTTACTGCTTAATTAATGTGGTAAAAAATAGCATATCGCAGATTAATTCTATTTAATTTGTTTCATTTAAAATGACAATCATTTCTGTTTTAAATACTGAAATTGCTAAATTTTCTAAACAATTTCTAGACCAAATGTTTAAAAAAAAAAAAAAAAAAGGATTTTTGCCTTTTAGCTGACGATCTTTGATGCTATTTCCTCAAACAATGGTGCAAGTAAGGGATCTAATTTTTGGTATCATCATTCATTATACCACCACATACTTTCACTGTTTGAGAGAACTTGATATTGTAAAAAAAAGCGAAGAATCAACAAACCTTACTGTAGTATCCTTAAGATTTCCCCATGGTATTTTTTGTACATATGGTTTCTATGAAACTGTTATATGATATGAACAGGTAATATGGTGATAGCTTGTTTAACAGAATGTTCTCTGAATGTTTGAGATGAGGCTTGATCAATTAGTAATTATCTGCGTTATTCGGACTATTGTCCTCATCTTCATTGTTATCTATACAACGTTCATTGGACACATGGCATGTGGATAAGGTAGTGACAGTTATCTCTAGATTGCAGGTTCAATCCTGATCAGGGCAGCAGTAACATAGAATAATAATTAACAAAATTTGTTTATAGTAAAATTTTATTTTGTTTAGTAAAAAGGGGCAAATAAATTTTGTTTTAATATTATATTTATTTTAGTAAAAAGGGCAAGTAGTATTTAAGTGAAGTAAAATAGAAGGAGAAGTAGAGAGAAAGTAATATTAATAAATTAATGGTTGATAATTATGTAAGGTAAAAAATTATTTTTGATAAAATAAATTGATGATGATTAATAGATTATAATTATACATTTTTCCTATATATTATTATCATCATCATTTCAAATCCATCTGATTATTTTAATAATAATAATAACGTAAATCCGTATACATTTTGATAAACAGACCGAAACACATGTGTAAGGATATCGATTAAAAGTGATATCGATTAAAAAGTGGATATCGATAAAATTCATTTTTATCCATCTACATTTCTTTTCTTTACTCATTTTTCCTCATAGTGTCGTATTCATTTTCCATATCTCACACATCACACACAACACACCACACACACACACCCACATATATATATATATATATTATAATATATATATATATATATATATAATATGATGGACATTCCAAAAAATTTTTTTTTGAGAATGTCCCATCATTGAAGCAAGAACTATATTCAACTCCTGAATAAGATCTAATAACGAAACGTTGCATCGTCGACAATAAACTTCCAGTTTCCAATACATCCCGTGTTTGTCTATCTTTCTCCACATATTGTCGGATTAACCATCCTCATATTTATCATATATATATATATTATATATATATATAATATATATAATATATATATATATATAATATATATATAATAGGAGGGTATATTTACACTTATGCTCCTATGAATCACTACTCGATCTTCCAGTTAAAATCAATGATTACTTAATCCTTTGGCTTTGATGGTCGTACCATCACTCGTGAAATTCTAACCTAAGTGGGTCAGCCATTCCTTGGAAATTATTGAGAGGACAAGCATTCCAAGATAATTTTTATCAAGATTCTATTAGATATAGCACTTTAGAATTTTTTTTCACCCTTATCTCTGTGCTTCTTTAGAGACTCTTTGAATATTCTCTTGCAATTAAAGACTCTTTATTTTCCTTGGAATAACAGGAAGAAATAGATTCTCTCTTGGCATGCAACTTCAGCACCTTCTAGGATTTATGAACCTGCACAAATAAGAAACAACTTTGTGTGCGGATATGAGAGAGGAGGAGGAGAGAAGAGAGAGAGAGAGAGAGTAGAGAGAGGAAGAGAGGAGAGGGAGGGGGGACAAGAGAGAGAAGGGAGAGATGACATGGAGAAAGAGAAAGAAAAAAAGGGAAAAGAGAAGAAGGTGTAGAGAGATGAGCATGGAGAGAGAATAGCGAGGGGAGAGAAGAAAGATGAGAGAGGGGGGACAGAGAGAGAAGGGAAGAGATGAGTTGGGAGATGGAGAGAAGGAAAAAAAGGGAAGAGAGAAAAGAAGTGTAGAAGAAGATTGAAGCACGGAGAAAGAGATAGCGAGGGGAGAAGAGAGAAAGTGAGATGAGAAGAGAGCGGGACAAGAGATGAGATAGGGGGAGATGAGTCATGAAGAAATGAGAGAGGAAAAAGAGAAGAGAGTAAAGAAAGTAGTA
>CM042138.1:43444902-43477402 GCA_023376005.1 Doryteuthis pealeii
AAAAAAGAGAAGAGATCCCGGCCCCACCGCGCAATGGTTGGGTATTTTAATTAAACGTATGTTTTGCTTTAATAAAGTCACAAATGACTGAGGACGTCTGTGAATACAGACGAAACGTATTGTTCATTTCTTGACCACTTTCCTTCTATCTACAGCATATCGTCGGATCCTAAACCCATCCACCCTTTCTTCATATATATATATATATTGTGGATAATATGGATGCTATATTTTCAAGCAGAGAAGTGCTCAATATCATTTGATAGAGCATTTATATTTGAATTGAGGTAGCGTGTGGACATGGAGTCAACACCTGGTTACTGACAGTTTTCTCACCAATGCAATCATCAGACCAATTGGTCTTCCCTTTTTAACATCTCTTCTTTCTCTCTCCCCCTCCCATTCTCTCTCTCCCTCTCTCTCTCTTCTCTCTCTCTCTCTCCTCTCTCTCTCTAAATAAATAAATAAATAAATAAATAAATAAATAAATGTGCCTAACTGGTGAAGTTCAACTCCAATATCTAATCAATACAAAATTCTCTACTCTAGATATCTTGTATCTTTACAAAAGTCTCAAAATCAATCTCATAGTCTCTATAATTCCTAGTCAACTTATAATTTAGATCAGTCAGTTATTTCTAAGATAGGAATCTTCTTTTTGGTTCATTAACCTTTGTAGGGACCGTTGTAGTTTGGTGAGTGTGTAGTTGAAGAGTTGAAGATCCGAGTTATGGGTCCCCACAATTTATATGTATAAGACTACAGAAATGAAGTTTCCATAGGTAACAAAAGAAGAAGACAAAATTGATAAAGGAAACAAACTTTATATACATTAATTTACAGTTGGTATATTTAATTGTTCTTTCAGTGATGTTGCAGACTGTATGTGTCTGTACATAGTTGTGTGTGACAAGTGTGACATGTATTGTTTATATTTGTGCGATGTTATGTCAACATTGTAGCAGTTTTGTCTGTAATTGAAATTTGTGATTGAAATTTGTTTTTTGTTGAGCGAGAGAGAGAAAATTTGGAAACGAATTTACGAGACCAACCTCATATATCATTTGTGTCTTCGGGCAGCGACTTCTCCCCATTGTGTCGATGTTGGGGGAGAACTTTCACTCCTACTGTCGAGTTAGAGGGCATTCGCCCCAACTCTGTCGAGTCGGGAAGAGCGTAAGCTCTCACTGTCTGTCTTTCCTCGTGTTTCAGCTAAAATGGGCCTTTTTATAATTTTCTTATTGTCATTGTCTATTGTGATCATTAAGCTAAAATATTCCGCAAATATCAGGTGATTTGCAATGATGCAATATCGAATGATTTTGGTATCTGTGGAATTCTGGTGACATAAATTATCGGATGAATTTAAACCATTGTTTCTATTGTTTCTAAAATATTTCTAAACTAATATTCATTCGATTCTCTTTTGTTTACCTAATTCTAAACTCATGACATACCATTGTAAAACTAGTTATTTAAGAAAACTTAATTATTTTAATTTGGTCAATTCCACATGCCGTAAAAAATATAGGGGCCAATCCCTATACCTTTTATCCCAACAGACTTGAACTGTCCCTCAATAAAACTCCCTGAAGAGTTTGTCTTGTCATTTATACTAGAGCAGTGGTTCTCAAACTTTATACAGTCTGGGCGCACTTACAGTACTACAGATACTTGATAGCGCACTGTATACAAAATATGCCAAATCATTTTGATATCACATTACTTATGGTCACCCATCTAAGTATTGAACAGGCTCATTGCTGCTTAACTTTGGTGATCTTGCAGGAACTGGTGCTTTCAGCATGACTTGGCTGTAAGCAGAAATAGTTATGAACCTAGATATAAAGGTTGAACCTTAGAAGTATTTCTTGTCTTTTGTTTCTTTTCTCTTCCTTAATTCCTTTTCAGCCTGACAACCCACAAGGAAGAAGGACCACGGGTTAAAAAAGAAAATAGCAACAACTGACTATAACCAGCCTAACCCCATATACTCCAACTACTAGTGGGCCTGGCAGTAATGGCTATGAAGGGTACTCCCCACTCCATAGATCCCCATAATTGGAGCCTCACCATAAGATGCAGTTTAGTGCCATATTCAACCCCCCGCCCCGCTTTTCTTTTTTCTTTTTTTAGATCACTAATTAGGACTGAGCCTATTCTAGTAGTGACCACACCAAGTGGAGTTTAACAGGTTTGAATTCAGAGTTTTCCTTCTCCTAGACTGGTGGCCTAATCAAGGTTAAAGAGCCCAGTCTGTCCTATTATTTACCCATAGCTGGAAGGAGAGCAGTTGGATTCATACCTTTCGCATGGGTATTAGCGCTATGTAAACTGTAGCTTCATCCAGGATTTGAACTCGGGTCGACGAGTCCATTTCCAACAACTCTAACCATTAGACCACATGCCTCCAACCTTCTGAGGGGAGATCTTACTCCTCTGCTTGGGATGCAGTCAGTGTATTCGAAGCTCTCCCAACACTTCTGTTTAAGTCTTGGATAAAAATCGGTAGGATTTTTTTTTTCTTTTTTCTGTTTTACTGACAATTGTATGTAATTTTTCTTTCTCATTAAACACCTGACTGACTTCTTTACTCATGCAGGTGCTTCATCACTTAACAGGTGTCTACAGGTGTTTAATCTTATCATTAACAATATTAGCAGACTAATTTCCCATGCCTCATGCAATTATTCATTTGTTTTTGTTTTGTTTGTTTTGTTTTTTTTTCCTGTGTTGTTTTTTTCTGGATAAAAACTCAATTTTTATTGTCCCTACAACACACTTATTTTTTTTGTAATCATTTTTTTTTTTGTTTTTTTTTTATCCCCAGCTCATATATGAATCACATTTTAGATTTGACAACTTTTAATTTCTATTCCAATTGCACCTGTTTGTTTTTCTTTGGTCAATTAATTTCATTATTTGTAGTAGTATTTCAATTTTTTTTAGATGGAACATTATTTGCTATTATTTTTTTACTACTATTTCTCTCGGCTTTCTACTAACAAAAATATTATTGTCACCGAGTTATCAAAAAATAACATTAAAATCCAGAATGGTTAACAGTAAGGTTTATTACCTTTTGTACGACGGCTGGCTAGGAATCACAAGGCTCTTTGTTCGATACTGGCCCTCGCCAACTCAGCGTATGAGTAACACAGGAATCAGTGCGGTAAAGTGAGGAGCTGATGGTAGGTGTGGCGCTCCACCTCAGATGCTAAAATAATCTCCTTGGTCTAGCACTAGTGAAGAGGGGATAGACTCCCTCGCTGTCTGGTTGATACCGACATTAGGCTGCCCCAACAACTTTTTTTTTTACCTTTTGTACAGAAAATATAACAAGAATTAGGAATAGCAAGAAAACGCACAGTCCTCTTAAAAAGCACCTATTTTCGAGCAAATTTTAGGTGTCGGTTTTATTGTCTTTTCTGATAGTTTACAATGTGTAGATTGCATTGATACCAAAGAAAGCACCCAATTCAAAGAATTGGCGGAGATATGAGCCTTTAAAAAAAAAACTGACAGTGCCTGAAAATCAAATATTTTCGTTAAAATTTTAGATGTCGATTTTATTGGCTTTTCTGATAGATTTCGATGTGTAGATTAAAATAATACCAAAGAAATTGCTCAATTTTGGGAATTGACAGAGATATGAGGGTTCAAAGGTCCCCTAATCAGGCCTTAAAAAGTAACAGCTAATCTGTTGTCAGCAGATCACAGTTCCCTAACCTTTAGGCATAAAATAACCATAGATGGGTTGACATACCATTAAAATCAATTACTCTACTGTGTGTATGTTTTATGTAAATCAACACTTGTTTTCTTTCATGTCTAGGGAAGAGTTTCCGTGGTGTACTGGCTAATGTGCTAGACTGCAACATCATAGCAAGTCTGAACTCAACTTACGTTCATTTTTGGACTAATACCCTTGGGAAAGGTATGAAACCCCCCCATCCCCCCAGTTATAGGTTAAATAATACCACTACTGTTTTTCTAGAAGGGTGGCTTTGGCGTTAAATAACCCATGAAGGTTGATATGCCACAAAGAAACCAAACCAAACCATAGACTCAACATAAATCTGTTTGAGATTATGTTAAAATTCATTTTGAACTACATTAACACATTGACTCTTAATACACTGACCCAACTATGGGTTAAATAGTACTACTACTGTTCTTCTGCAAGGATTGCTATGGCATCAAATAACCCACAAAGGTTGATATGCCATTAAAACAGAGAAACCAAACCTTTCACATAAAATGAGATGAATACATTGCCCCTGTCGGCTTCTCACTGGAAAATGAAAATATTAATATCTAAAACTGAAAAAAAATAACAAAAAAACAAAAATAACATCTTTTTGGTTTTTTGGGTTTTTTTTCTTTTTGTTTTTATTTTTCATATGCATTGTATTGGCCTTCAAAATATTAATATATTATAACATACTTAACAATGCTTCAAGCAAATTACCAATTGCTTTTATCTAAAACTGAATTTTATTTTTCCTTTTATCTTTAGAAAGTTTTTTTCTTTTTCTTTTAATTTCCTTTGTTTAACTCAAAATGACCAATATATTGGTATCAGTGTGCAAGAAAATTACCTTTTTACTAAAATCTCTAAGGATTTTTTAAAAAATTATTTTCATCTCATGTTTATATCTGTTTGTTTCTCAAGTCATGTTTTTATTCATTTATTCAATTTTTTTATTATTTTTATTTTGTTTAGTTTGTTTTTTGCCTCTGAAGATTACTGTTCCCAAAATTGAAAAAAATTGGTATTCCTTATACTTTTATTTGTCTTCCTATTATTTGTATAATATTTTTCTATTTTAAAAATAATAACTGATAAGAGACAGGGAATTAAAAAAAATAAAAGGGAATGGAGCTAATTAAAATTTCTCTGGTTATTTCCTAGTTGAGTAACATGATATTACAGGGTGACCTAGAAAAAAATAGAACCCAAATTATTTATTTATTTTCCCATTAAACTAACCCTAAACCCCAACACTAACCCTAACCCTAACCCCTACCCTCCCCAGTTGAGTAACATGATATTAGAGGGTGACCTAGAAAAAAACAGAACCCAAATGATTTATTTTCCCATTAAACTAACCCTAAACCCCAACCCTAACCCTAACTCTAACCCTAAACCTAACCCTAAACCCTAACCCCCTCTAGTTAAAATCAACAGTTTTATTACAAAATTTGTGGGTTCTGTTTTTTCTGGGTCAACCTGTAATATCATGTCACTCAAGTGGGGGGGTTAGGGTTAGGGGGTAGGGTTAGTTTAATTGGAAAATAAATAAGTAATTTGGGTTCTGTTTTTTCTGGGTTATCCTGTAATATCATGTTACTTAACTAGGAAATAACCATTTCTCTTTACAAGTTTTATTTTAGCATTATTTGGATTATTCAGACTATTGTCCTCATCTTCATTGTTATGAAGTCTGAATAATCCAAATAATACTAATTATCAAGCCTCATCTCAAAAATACTGAGAAAAGGTTTTATTTTGTTTATTTTTGTTTCCATTAATCATTTGTAGATGAAATTATCCACATATATCACCCTGTCGGCTGTGGCTGTATAAAACACTGACTGCACTTCTGCAGAGGGGTAAAGATACCCACCACATGGGGCCACCTGTTGGTCATGGGTGGTAACCTGTAATGCCTGAAGAAAGGATTGTGTTGGCTGAGTAGTCTGTGGTTCCATGACATGCAACACTCCACTTCTGCCCTTAGCTGGACTAGACGGGCAGTTGGAGAGGCCCAGTCTGATTAATTGGCTGGTCATGTCAAGCTCTAGTACATATGACTGTCCCAACCGTATTCTTCAAATTTCTCTTATGGCAAACAGCCACCCCTTTTTATAATATATGTATATGTTCGAAATTCTTTTAATTTTTACTATAAATATAGCCTTGCTCGGCATAGTGAAATAAAGTTTGTTTCTTTATAGTATCTTTGAAGCATTGTGTGTTTGTGTAATATAAAGATTTTGAATAAAAAAATACCTAGTACTTTCAATAACTCTGAAGATGGAATTTTACTTCCGAAAATATTTAGTTTTGAAAAAAAAACAAAAGTTAAATAAATTCAACACATATTGCATTGTAAATTGCCTTCAAAATCTTTATATTACACTTACACACAATGCTTCAAAGATACTATAAAGAAACAAACTTTATTTTATTATATATATATATATATATATATAATATATATATATATATATATATATATATATATACCAGACCATCCACATGAGCAGGATGTTAATTTCTTACGTGGAGTTTAACAGGTTTGAATTCAGAATTTTCCTTCTCCTAGACTGGTTACCTAGCCATGGTTAAGAGCCCAGTCTGCTCTACTATTTACCCATATCTGGAGGGAGAGTAGTTTGATCTTTTCCAAGGGTATTAGTGCTATGTGAAATGCAAACAGCTTCATCCAGGATTTGAACTCGGGTCAACAAGTCCATTTCCTACAACTCCAACCCTTACACCATGTAACTCCATAGGTTGCTAGAAGGCAGTGGCTGAGAGTTAACCACCAGTATTTATTAATACATAAGTTAATAAAAATCATTTCCTAAACAAATCATACATTGAAACAAAAAGATTTGGCATAAATAACCCACATTAGTTGATATGCCCTTAAAACAACCAACCAACCAACCAACCAACCTACCACATTATTTCAATATTTTTTATTGTTTGTAAATATTACTTTTTTTTTAGCAGGGTGTGTGTGGGGGTGGCTTATTTAATTTGTATCCATTTTAGCTTGGATTCTATTTTTATTTTAAATATACTAGCAAATATAAGCACCTTTCGGGTGCAAGTATTTAGGTTTTGATGTAATAAAATTTTGTATCAAATTAGAAACTATTTAGAAAATGATAAACTGAGGGGGTGTAATCGAAAAATAGAACAGCTTTAAATCTAACTCTTCCATCATTTTCCATCACTCCCATCTTTTATTTTTTCCGAATTTATCTATTTAGTTAGATTATGAAGTATTTAATAAAATTACAGTTCTTTCCTCTTGTTTATGGATTTCTTTTAAGATTTATCCCCAAGATTTTTGCTCATATTCATTTAAGATAAAACCAAACAATAAGAAATCAATAATACTAAGCATATATTTATTAAAATCAAATTCTTAATATCAATATGCAAATTAGCCTTCCCGTTCACACTGTAAACCGCTATTTTGTTGAATATATAAATATACTTGCATGTTATTAGTATGTAGATTAATCCAACAGTATTAATAAGGTATAACAATTTTATCAATTATTGAGGTTTAAATAAAGATAAATTCATGGTGAATGTGACATCAATAACTAAGGGAATTGTGACTTGAGTAGTGATTTAGTTTCGGTTACAGACAGACAAACACACAATCTCCATTATAATAAGATTTCCATGTGTTATTTTTCGTAAACTGATTTACTTTGTTGCGACATGTTTTACCTATTTGTAAATTGATTTACCTTTTTTTTTGCAACATATTCAATATGACAGGTAAACAAAACAACATCATAGTTACCTTCTTTTGTCTTTACACTTGCATTGTGACAGCCTTCAAAACCAACCATCAAACCAATATAAACACAATTCTCCAAGCAAATTACAAAACCCTTTTATATTCAATATATATTTTATATTTAGTAAATTCAGGTGTAAATTGGATCTCTATTGATCTTTTCTTATGTTGTCTCCCAAAGGAACAACTTGTAAATTGGGTAAGTTTCATTGTAAACATTGGCTATTACTATTAGATCTGATTTTGATTTACAAGTGTCAGGTAAAAAAAAAGGTGTCCCATCATAGTGTAATGGTTAGCATGCTAGTCTTGCAGGCCTATTATTACTGAATAGTGAGTTCGATCATCGATGGATAGCCCAAACTTGTGGGTGTCCTGAGGAGGGCATGCAAAAACAAATTAAAAAGCACCAGCGTGTTGCATCATCATTCCCAAACCTGGCAGGGAGGGCGGGAGAACGCCCACGCATAACAACCACACAGGCTCATGCAAAAGAGACTGCCACATGCAAATAAAGACTCTACAGTTAATCTTATTTATTTATTTATTAATCCCAATATTTCAGGTAGACCTCTACCTTTTGTCAAAGGGTTTTGTAGAATGACTGTTTTATCTTTTCTTTTGATTTTGAATGTTCTCTTCTTTGGGGTCATGTATCAGTTGAGGTGTCCATCAGGCTGGTCGTCTTTGATGTTGCTTTTATTGCCCTGTTTCTGGGATTTATGATGTGGGTTTCCTTGCTGTCATGACTCAACTGCCTAGGTCTGTGTCTAGTCCTCCTTTGTGTGTTGTGTGTGTTGAGTCTAAGGATCCATTTTGTTTCTTTTTGTTTGTGAGTTTTATATGCAAGAAAGCATATAAGGCAGACACTTAAAGATCTCAGGCAGTGCAGCAGTAAACTGCCGAGCTTGCCGGTCCTTTTGATTGAAAGTTCCCATTCGTCCGTTTGGTTGAAGGTTCTGGTTCGTTCGTCTGAAGGTTCCTGTTCATCTGTCTGATAATTACAATACCTTTCCAAGGGTATTAGTGCCATATGTAGTACTATCAGCCTCGTCAAGGATTTGAACTGGAACTTTTATACAAAAACAAGTTTTCAGTTTTTTCCCACTGTCAGTGCTCACTGACTTTACTACTTGTAATAAAAGAAGTTTAAGTAACACACGTAAGAGTCCCATCTATGGGTTAAATAGAAAAATGTATTTATAAAAAAATTGTATTATCCATTAAGAATTGATTTATTTCAAAACTTTATCGGCATTAAATGACCCACTGAGGTTGATATGCCGTAAAACAAAACAAACCAAACCAAACCACACATAAGAAACTTTTTCTTTCCTTTGGTTGTTCTGGTGGTTGTCAGCTCAGATAATTTTAGTTTTGGATCTTGCATTGAATGAAATGCTTCTTCTTCAACCTCATTTCATATATATATTTATCAACCCCCTCCGCACGAGCAGGATGTGACACAAGGTCAATTTCTTAATCCTGCAAACAAATGAATTAATAAAATAAATTAGATTAGTAAATTAGTGAAAATAGATCACTAATTAGGACTGAGCCTATTCTAGTAGAGACCACCCCAAGTGGAGTTTAACAGGTTTGAATTCAGAGTTTTCCTTCTCCTAGACCAGTTGCCTAAACAAGGTTAAAGAGCCCAGTCTGCCCTACTATTTATCCATAGCTGGAGGGAGAGTAGGATTCATACCTTTCCCAAGGGTATTAGTGCTCATTTCATATATGACCACTTTCCACATTCTTTTTAATCATCAGATTTCCTCCACCCCCACCCTCAGCACCTTTCCACCCCTTTCAGAAATATTTAATTTATTAGTGCAGAAAATGACGAAAGCAGAGAAACATCAGTTAACATTTAAGCACTTCTCTTTCTCTTCTTGTTTGATGCAGAGGAAAAATAATCCATTTTTTTAAAAAAAAGATAGTTTCTGGTGATGGTATGTGGTGTGTGGTGTAATGGTTATCGTCTTAGGTGACCCAAGTTAAAATTCTGGATGAAGCTGTTTGTGTTTCACTTTGCGCAAATGCCTCTTGTGAGAAACATGAATCCATCTCTTCTTCCCTCCACCTAGCTATGGGTAAATAGTAGGGTAGACTGGACTCTTTAGCCTTGGTACGACAGCAAGTCTAGGAGAAGGTACACTGAACACTGGTTTGAACCAGCACTACTTTCACTGAGAAATCAACATTGTGTCACATCCTGCTTGTGATGGACAGGTTGGGCAAATGCATACTGGGCATGAAAAATGAATTTGTTACAAGAATCCAAAATCAAAAAAATCCATCCTAAATCCAGGCCAGTCTACATGGACAAAAAGTCATTCTGAATGTTCGGTGGAATTCAAATGAAAATCTTTATTATAAATTGCTACGAGCAATTGGCTAGTTTAAATTACATATTTAGAATAGAAAAAAAAAATCTTTCTGGATCTTGTGGTATAGATATTTACTTAGCATAGCTTAGATACGGCACAAGGCCAGAAGTATGGAGCACCCAGTGAAAATCGAACTCACTAACATTGGTCTGCTAATCTAGTTTGCTAACCATTACACTACATGAGGTGCGCTGACAATCCCTAGATATAGTTATTTACTAAGCTTAGCTTCGATGTGGCACAAGGCCTGAAGTGTGGGGCGCCCAATGAGAATCGAATTCACTAACAATGGTCTGCAAATCTAGCTTGCACCATGTGAGGTGCCCTGACAATCTCTAGATGTAAGATCTAAGTAAAATTGTCACTTCTATTTATAGACCCTACCAGCAGTGGTAGCAGCAACTTTCAGTAAAAATTGGCCAATAGGATGGCAGGACAAAAAAAGCATTTAAGATCGTTGCACTGTTCTGAGATCACTCACTCTGGACAAATATCATGTTACTCAACTAGGAAATAACCATTTCTCTTTAGTTTTATTACAAAATTTGTAGGTTCTGTTTTTTCTGGGTCACCCTAATTTTCCAACCGATTTGCAAGTTTAGCTCAGGAATCTAACAATGTCATAAAATCCAACCAAGAGAAAGTTGACTGGATATTTTACAGGATGATGACAATTAACTTCATGTTGCAAATACAATGCAGCAAATAAAGAGTTGGAAAGAAGGAAAGAAAGAATTAAAGAAAGAAAGAAAGACAGAAGGAAACAAAGAAAGAACTAAAGAAACAGAGAAAGAAAGAAAGAAAGAAAGAAAGAAAGAAGAGAAGAGTAAAAATGAATTTTCTTATGCTTTAATAATTGATTGTGGAAAATAGAATTTTTCCACTTTGGAAAAAATTCATGTTCGTCAAATTTACATTTATCATTTTTTTTTTTTTTTTTTTTTTAATAGATTTGTTAAAATTCACATATTTGGTGATCACAAAGTCATTACCGGTTTCTATATTTTTCATTTAGATGTATCTTTATCCTTCACAAAATATAAATATAAATGAATATAGATAAACATCTGTTAAATCTGTGTTGTCATTTTTAACATTACTTGCATTTATAATAAAAATATTTACAGGGCCGGTAAAATAAGTATAAAAGTATATTTGTCTATTTGACCGGAACCGGCTAAATAGCTCTTCCATTTTTTTCTCTACATTTGTCACCTTTTATAACTGGTTTCATTCCATGTTGTAAAGTTGTTGGTTGGTTGGTTGGTTGGTTGGTTGGGTTTTACAGCATATCAACCCCTTGGGTCATTTTATGCCGAATACTTCTATTGGTAAAAAAAATGTTTAATGCTGACAAAGTTTTGAAATGATTTTATTTTTAATGGATAATACAATTTTGTTTATAAACTCATGTTTTCTATTTAACCCATAGATGGGACCCTAACAAGTACTACCACTCCGGGTCAGAGTGGACCAGGGAGCAATAGTGATAAAGGGGTGCTCCACATTCCCCAAACCTCCAGAAGTGGAACCTCACCATCAGATAGAGTTTAACGTCATTCCCAGGACATGTAGACCCTCAGTAACCGCCTTCTAGCACCCATATGATAAAAGGGTTGGGGCTTGCCATAAGGGCAATAGGGTTGGGGCAATCATATAGGTGCTAGGGCTTGATGTTACCAGCCAATTGATCGGAGGGGGCCTCTCCGACCGCCTGTCTAGCCTAAGAAAGGGCCAAAGTAGAGTATTGCAAGTGATGAACTGCTCATCCATCTGGATTCTATCCTTAAGCATCATGTGTCGCCACCCACGGCCAACGGGTGGCCCCATTGGGGGAGTCTTACCCCTCTGCAGAGGTGCAATCAGTGCATTCTAACGCCTTAGCCGACAGGGCAGGTAAAGTTGTTGGGGTTGGCTTACTGTTGTATACTCTTTCTATTATTCTTCTGATCGTCTTTATTCTTATGTAGCTGTGTGTTCTCTTCTAGTGTCTGGAACTTGTCTTGGGGATTTTGTGTCTGGTCTTCTATTGGGGGATTTCTCATCTATCATAAGCCCTGGGTCATTGGTAGTTTTTGGATAAATAACCCAAGACTTTGATTTTCTTTAGATCATATTTTATTCCGAAATCCCCACCAGACTTACTGCGCAGATTGAGTCAGCAGCACACTTAACGCGACTTACTACCTCCATGGTTTGGCCAATCTGACTAAAACTAACTCTTTCTAATCTAAACTGGAAGAGGCCTTCTCCACTGATTCTCACGGTGTCCACCAGAAGGAGGATCAGGGTGAGGTCAATCCGTGTGAATCAATCCTTCAAGGCCGCCGGCTGTACTCATTCAGCCAGTTCCTACACTAACTGTACATAAGTGTTAGGGTACTAACAATTATGTAACATTACTAGTTTACTATGACGTCGCAAGTTTAAGTTGGTGGAGTCTCCCAAAGTTGGTATCAGCTAGTCAGCGATGGAGTCTATCCTCTTTTCACTAGCACTAGAGCAAGGAGATTGTTTCGGCATCTGAGGTGAAACGGAACACCTACCATCAGCTCCTCACTTTAACACACAGATCCCTGTGTTACTTGTATGCTGAGTTGGCAAGGGCCGGTATTGAACCAGATGTAACATTGTTTATCTGATTTGTGGTTCCATTAAAATTAGAATTATTCTTATATGAAGGAGGGTTTCATTCTGAAGAACAGTTTCTGGTTTGTGCATATACCATTTTGTTGCATGGTCAAAATTTAGTTTTTTGCATAATTCCCAGTGGATCAGCTTCCCAACTGAGTCAACTTTGTATTTTTGTTGTGCTAGTTTGCTACATCCACTTAATACATGGTTTATGGTCTCATCTCCACACGCTCTACATTTACTGTTTTGTTGTGTCTTATCAATTTTTGCTTTGATATGAATTGTTCTTATGGTATTGTTTTATGCAGCAATTATTGGCAATTCAGTTTCTCTTTTGAGGTGTCCTTTTCTTAACCATGTCCATGTGCAACCTCCCCAATTTGTTGAAAATGATTATTTTTTGAAAGGGTCCAAAAATTCAAGGTAATATCAATCCTTTGAAAGTCTCTCCAGCAAACGAAATGCAATTCCTTTCCCAACTGAACACGCCACTCTCACATCAAATAGCAGTCATCAGATTTCACTTGCCGTCCAAAACACTTTCATCCTCACTCCCCTGTCAGCGACAGTCTGTCTTTATTTCTGCTCGTTTGGCTGTGCTTATGCAAATTCGGATATACTTTATTTGGGTCTCTACTAACAACACCTCAGCTACGAGGAGGTAGCGAGTTCGAGTATCTGTAGCCGCTCGCCACAGGCCAAACATATCCTGACGCGCTTTGTTTGTGGGGGCTGGGAATCCACTTGTTCATAGGGCTGCCTTTCAGTCTCGTCACAGATTAGTAAAAAGTCAGCGAAAATATATTGATATCTGAATTATGATGCTATGAATTTATACAAGTAAAAGATTTTTTTTTTAAATGCTTTAAAATTTCTGATAACTTATCTAATGTTTTATTTTCTTTCAGACTAATATTGATATAAGTACAAGGAGTTGAAACAATGCCAGATTCCCCAAACTATAAACCACCGACGCTATCATCACCTTCAGCAACAGGAACCATGGCTACCATATCTAACATTGGCAGACCACTTTCATCTTCTAGTTCAATTTTAAACAGTGCAGGTAAGACATACGTTTCTTAGTTCAATTTTAGTTCAATAGTTCAAAATAGTTTAGTTTTTAATTTTAGTTTAATAGTTTAATAGTTCAAAAATAGTTTAGTTTTTTAATTTTAGTTTAATAGTTCAAAAATAGTTTAGTTTTTAATTTTAGTTTAATAGTTCAAAAATAGTTTAGTTTTTAATTTTAGTTTAATAGTTCAAAAAATAGTTTAGTTTTAATTTTAGTTCAATAGTTTAAAAAAATAGTTTAGTTTTTAATTTTAGTTTAATAGTTCAAAAAATAGTTTAGTTTTTAATTTTAGTTCAATAGTTTTAAAAAATAGATTAGTTTTTAATTTTAGTTCAATAGTTTAAAAAAATAGTTTTTTAATTTAGTTTAATAGTTCAAAAAATAGTTTAGTTTTTAATTTTAGTTCAATAGTTTAAAAAATAGTTTAGTTTTTAATTTTAGTTTAATAGTTCAAAAAATAGTTTAGTTTTTAATTTTAGTTTAATAGTTAAAAAAATAGTTTAGTTTTTAATTTTAGTTCAATAGTTTCAAAAATAGTTTAGTTTTTAATTTTAGTTAATAGTTAAAAAAAATAGTTTAGTTTTTAATTTAGTTCAATAGTTCAAAAAATAGTTTACTTTTTAATTTTAGTTCAATAGTTCAGAAAATAGTTTAGTTTTTAATTTTAGTTCAATAGTTCAGAAAAATAGATTAGTTTTTAATTTTAGTTCAATAGTTCAAAAAATAGTTTAGTTTTTAATTTTAGTTCAATACTTCAGAAATAGTTAGTTTTTAATTTTAGTTTCAATAGTTAAAAAATAGTTTAGTTTTTAATTTAGTTCAATAGTTAAAAAATAGTTAGTTTTAATTTTAGTTCATAGTTAAAAATAGTTTAGTTTTAATTTTAGTTCAATAGTTCAAAATAGTTTAGTTTTTAATTTAGTTCAATAGTTTAAAAAAATAGTTTAGTTTTTTAATTTTAGTTCAATAGTTAAAAAAATAGTTTAGTTTTTAATTTTAGTTCAATAGTTCAAAAAATAGTTTAGTTTTAATTTTAGTTCAATAGTTCAAAAAAATAGTTTAGTTTTTAATTTAGTTCAATAGTTCAAAAAATAGTTTAGTTTTTAATTTTAGTTCAATACTTCAAAAATAGTTTAGTTTTTAATTTTAGTTCAATAGTTCAGAAAAATAGTTTAGTTTTAATTTTAGTTCAATAGTTCAAAAAATAGTTTAGTTTTTAATTTTAGTTCAATACTTCAGAAAAAATAGGTTAGTTTTTAATTTTAGTTTAATAGTCCAGAAAAAATAGATTAGTTTTTAATTTTAGTTCAATAGTTCAAAAATAGTTTAGTTTTTCATTTCAGTTCAATAGTTCAAAAAATAGTTTAATCTTTTAATTTTAGTTCAATAGTTTAAAAAAATTGTTTAGTTTTTAATTTTAGTTCAATAGTTCAGAAAAATAGTTTAGTTTTTAATTTTAGTTTAATAGTTCAAAAAATAGTTCAAGTTTAGTTCAATTTCAATTTTAAACAATGCAGGCAAGACATGTTTCTTATCATTACATTTTGTTTTCTTTATATTTGGGAATAGATTAAAGGTTTAATAAGAGTAAGAGTGGACCTGGGAATAATGGTTGTGTAGGGGTATTCCAAAATTGGAATACAATTAGATGCAGTTTAATGTCATACCCAGGACACTGACCTTTAGCCACAGCATTTTAGCACATATATCATAAAAAGGTTGGGGTTTTGCCATAAGGGCAAAATGGTTGGGACAATCATATAGGTTCTAGGGCTTGATGTGACCAGCCGATTGATCAGAAAGGGCCTCTTTGACCATCCATCTAGCATAAGGGCCAAAGTATCATGGACTGCTAAGCCACCAATAATCCATTCTTAAGCATCATGGGTCACAACCCATGGCCAACAGGTGGCCCCAACTACTATTTTTTCAAACCAACCATCAACCTATTTCAGACCGACTACTATTTTTCTACCATCAACCTAATATTTCAGACTGACTACTATTTTTCTACCATCAACCTAATATTTCAGACTGCTACTATTTTTCTACCATCAACCTAATATTTCAGACTGACTACTATTTTTCTACATCAACCTATATTTCAGACTACTACTTTTTTCTACCATCAACCTAATATTTCAGACTGACTACTATTTTTCTACCATCAACCTAATATTTCAGACTGGCTACTATTTTTCTACCATCAACCTAATATTTCAGACTGACGACTACTATTTTTCTTCCTAATATTTCAGACTGACTACTATTTTTCTACCATCAACCTAATATTTCAGACTGGCTACTATTTTTCTACATCAACTAATATTTCAAACTGACTACTATTTTTCTACATCAACCTAATATTTCAGACTGGCTACTATTTTTCTACCATCAACCTAATATTTCAGACTGGCTACTATTTTTTCTACCATCACCTAATATTTCAGACTGGCTACTATTTTTCTACCATCAACCTAATATTTCAGACTGACTACTATTTTTCTACCATCAACCTAATATTTCAGACTGGCTACTATTTTTCTACCATCAACCTAATTTCAGACTGGCTACTATTTTTTCTACCATCAACCTAATATTTCAGACTGACTACTATTTTTCTACCATCAAACCTAATATTTCAGACTGGCTACTATTTTTCTACCATCAACCTAATATTTCAACCGACTACTATTTTCTACCATCAACCTAATATTTCAGATGACTACTATTTTCTACCATCAACCTAATATTCAGACTGACTACTATTTTCTACCATCAACCTATATTTCAGACTGACTACTATTTTTCTACATCAACCTAATATTTCAGACGACTACTATTTTTCTACCATCACTAATATTTCAGACTGACTACTATTTTTCTACCATCAACCTAATATTTCAGACTGACTACTATTTTCTACCATCAACTAATATTTCAGACTGACTACTATTTACTACCATCAACCTAATATTTCAGACTGACTACTATTTTTCTACTTAATATTTCAGACTTACTATTTTTCTACCAAACCTAATATTTCAGACTGACTACTATTTTTTCTACCATCAACCTAATATTTCAGACTGACTACTATATACAATAAAAAGTTTAAATATGGCCCTAGTGATAAATATGTTTTAGATAGAGTTCTAGAAAGCAAGTGCTCGGAGGTGCCTGTTATGTATCTGAGACAGTTGGAATTACAAATGAAAAATTGGCAAATGAATTAAACAGAATTTTAAAAAAGGTCAAAATAAGAAAATTCCATCATTTCAAGTATTGCTTACAATAACTTTGGCTTGGGTGGGCAGGAATTAGGTGAACTTGGAAAGAAATTTCTGGGCCATCCTTTTTTTCTTTTTTTTTCTTTTTTTCAGCTACCCTATTTCTTCCTTGCATCTTAGGCCTTTGAGTTTTGATTAAGAACCTCTTCTCTACCCTCACCAAATTGTAGCAGTCAAAGTCTTAACCATCTTCACATTCGGAAATATTAAAATCATTTTTGTCTAATTTTTTTAAATGAGGCTTTATGTGTATCATTTTGATTTTTCGAACTGTTGTCCTCATCTTTATTGTGGTATGTCAAATTACAATGTTTCGGCTGTTGTATCCTCTGGCCTTCTTCAGGTGTTCCCTGTGTATCCAAGCCTAGCAATGACCCAATCTGGGAAATTATTTTGAATAGTTTGACTGCTGATAAAAAATTTCAGCCGCTGTATTCACAGGCCTTCTTCAGGTGTTCCCTGTGTATCCAAGCCTTGCAATGACCCAATCTTGGAAATCATTTTGAATAGTTTGACTGTTGATAAAAAATTTCAGCCGCTGTATTCACAGGCCTTCTTCAGGTGTTCCCTGTGTATCCAAGCCTTGCAATGACCCAATCTTGGAAATCATTTTGAATAGTTTTGACTGTTTGATAAAAAATTTCAGCCGCTGTATTCACAGGCCTTCTTCAGGTGTTCCCTGTGTATCCAAGCCTTGCAATGACCCAATCTGGGAAATCATTTTGAATAGTTTGACTGTTGATAAAAAATTTCAGCCGCTGTATTCACAGGCCTTCTTCAGGTGTTCCCTGTGTATCCAAGCCTTGCAATGACCCAATCTTGGAAATTATTTTGAATAGTTTGACTGTTGATAAAAAAATTTCAGCCGCTGTATTCACAGGCCTTCTTCAGGTGTTCCCTGTGTATCCAAGCCTTGCAATGACCCAATCTTGGAAATTATTTTGAATAGTTTGACTGTTGATAAAAAAATTTCAGCCGCTGTATTCACAGGCCTTCTTCAGGTGTTCCCTGTGTATCCAAGCCTTGCAATGACCCAATCTTGGAAATTATTTTGAATAGTTTGACTGTTGATAAAAAATTTCAGCCGCTGTATTCACAGGCCTTCTTCAGGTGTTCCCTGTGTATCCAATACTAGCAATGACCCAATCTGGGAAATTATTTTGAATAATTTGACTATTGATCAAACAAGGCATTGTTTTCATTGTTTTTGCATGCCTATCAATCTGAGGTGCTTGTCGGGTTGATAGGCATGCAAAAATAATGACGCATTGGGTGGTGACTTGTAATGCCTGACGACAGGGTTGTAGTGGCTGAGCTGTCTGTAACCTGGATACTAAGTAGTCCCATGACATACAACACTCAACTTTGACCCATACGTGCACTAGATGGATGGTCAAAGAAGCCCCATCTGATTAATCGGCTGGTCATGTCAAGCCCTAGCAACTATATGATTGTCCCAACTGTATTCTTCAAATTGTTCTTATGGCAAACACCTACTCCTTTTTATCATATAGGTGCTACAAGGCAGCAGCTGAAGGTCAACCACCAGTATTTATTAATACAACTGAAGTTAATTAAAATTGTTTCAACCAATTAGTTAATACAACTAAGAGTTAATGAAAATTATTATTACTGATTTATTAATAAACATGAAATTAATGAAAATTATCAATTTGTTAATACACATGAAGTTAATGAAAAACCAAGCATAAAAATTATTTCTACCAGTTTATTAATATACATGAAGTTATTTCTTCTAGTTTATTGATACACATGAAGTTAATGAAGATTATTTCTAACAATCTGTTTATAAATAGGAAATTATTGAAAAATATAACAAAATGATTAATACAAATATATTGATACACATTGGGTTGATGAAAATTATTTCTACTCGTTTATAAAACCAAACCAAACGAAAATATACTTACCTAGTTTCTTTGTGAACTTGTGGCTGGACAGGTAAAAGTAATATTAACAGCATGATACCAGGGGGCTATCCCCCCAGGCAACACCTGCCCCCTTGATTCAAAGGAGCAGGGCTGGGTTTATTGCCCAGTGCCTGAGGCGCCCCACTTAAGGTGGAATGTTGATGGGATCTACGCATTTTTCAGTTCGTGGGTGATCCCACATTGAACAACAAACATAGAAAATCATATATATTAAAAATATCTGATTTAGCATTAAATAACTCAGAAGGGTTGATATGCCATTAAACCAAACAACCAACCATTCCTTTGAATTTATTTTTCTCCCTGTAAAACATATATAAACAAATACGATAGTAATTGTAATAAGTAATTGAGAGTTACCTCTCCTATTGTATTATTACTTCCCCTTTGGGGAACTCTTTGGTGTTTCTAAGAGTATATAAGCTCTCAGTAAACTGTTACATTATTCTAAGTAGAATAAAGCTTTCTTAAGCCTATCCATGTTTTTGTTTATCATTACAGTTATTAATTACTTTAAAGGGTGCCTAAGTTCAGCTTGCCCTGGGCACAGGAACCCCAAGGGCTAACCCTCATGATTAAACCATAATTAGCGCCTAAAAAGGATGTCTACATCAACCACTTTTTTTGTCTTTATAGGATTCAGGAATTGCTTAGTCTTTCTTAATAGGGTGGGTTAACATATAAACTGGTATCTGTCAAAGATTTGGTTAGTTATCTCTCAACTCCTTATAACCCAGCCCCCCCCCTCCCACCAAATTTTTTTTTTTTAAGGGGTGGATAATCAACTACCTTACTCTTGCTAATAAGGGGAAAATCTGTCCTTATTCAACTCTGTTGCTTGAAGGCTTTCTTTTTTTCTTTTTTTTTTTTTTTTTTTTTCTTTTTTTATTTCTTTCTTTTTTTTTTTTTGTTTGTTTTGTTCAATCCAAAAGTCTTGCCCCAAATTTCTTGTTGACATCTCCAACAGCTGTTAAACACTAGGGATAGGTGGGTGCTTGAATAGATGCAGTTCACCATCCTCCTTACCCCTCCTCCTCCTCCTCCTCCTCTCCTCCTCCTCCTCCTCTCCACCCAGTTCTTCCCATTTACAAATGCTTTTCATTATACTCTATATACTGTTTGAGCAGTAATTACACTTACCAACAGTTTGACTTCACACACATGTTGTCTATTACTATATATTTCTAGTGCCTCTTCTTCTTCTTCTTCTTCTTCTTCTTCTGTCACTATTGCTGCTGTCAATGCTACATCTAATAATAACCACCCCTGGGGGTGCAGCCATTGCTCATCTGATAGTCACAAATTTACAAAAAACATTAGGCACTGTCAAAGTTGACGTAAAATCTGTATTTTACAAAAATAAATTTACCCCCCCCCGCCATTGAAAAAAATTTACCTAAAAATCAAGGAATTATCCGATTTTAATGAAATTTTCAGTGTTGATTTACCAATGAATGAATTTTATAATGCATCCCTGATTTTTGGTAATTTTTTTTTCAATTGGGGGTGGGGGTAAATTTATTTGGTAAAATATGGATTTTACATCATCTTAGGCAGTGTTTACGGCCATGTTTACGATATGTTTGAACAAAATGACCGAAAAAATAGTTTAAAATGTATTAAAGATAAATTACATGTGCAATATTATTTTGCTTTTTTCACCGATGCTTATTATGTTATTACTTTTCGACTTTGACAAAAAATTTTACCTTAAATAATTGTTTATTCAACTTTTCATGAGGTCAGAATATGACACATTTTAGTGGCATTTTAAGACATTTTAATGTGGGGTGTTCTATGAAGGCGCCCATGGTGTAATGGTTATTGTATAGGAAATGGACACATCAGGTCGAATTCAAATCCTGGCTGAGGTTGTTTGCATTTCACATAGTGTTAATACCCTTCGGAAAGGTACTAATCCAACAATTCTTCCTCCATCTATGGTTAACTAGTAGGTCAGACTGGGTTCTTTAACCATGGTTAAGCAACCCATCTAGGAGAAGGAAAATTCTGAATTCAAAGCTTTTAAACTCTGCTTAAGAAATTGACCATGCCTCACATCCAGCTTGTGCTGAGCGGTTGGGTATATATGTGTGTGTGTGTGTGTGTGTGTGTGTGTGTGTGTGTGTGTGTGTGTCTGTGTCTGTGTGTAGAGGGTGACTTACTAGGGAAGTTAATATCGAGTTAGTCACAAATTTGACCGTCAATAAATAATAAACCAAATGAGTGGGATTATATATGCCTATAACTTTTACTAATATATATATATATATATATATTTGTATATGTATAAGTATTAACTTACCGGTGGGTATAAGAACGATCGTTGGAAGCGCACAATATCCAGAGGTTAAGGTTGAGAAAAAACAAATACAAAGTGCTCAATACAATGTAGAGCATAAATTTATTTCCATTCTTAAATAAATAAATAAATATATATATATAGAGAGAGAGAGAGAGATTCATCCACAGACACCGTGTTTCGACGTATCTTCAGTGTAGTTAGATATTTGTAAGCTACCTACAGACGGGATAGAAACCCGATTGATTCAGCATCAGTCTGACAGCTTAACCGCTCGGCTATCGTCACCTTACAGAATGGGAAGTGGATTTTAACTGTTTTAATACACACATCCGCCATAGAATGTAATAGAAACGGGCAGTTCTGAAATTGCTTAAATTCCATTGGCACCCCCTTATAGGTGTGACTCAGGCACCGGGCAATGTCGAAGAAGCCCAGGTGACTGCAAACACTGTTTCTCTTCATTGCTGTTAAAATTATCTTTTATATAATTTTCATAAGGTGTTCTGAGATCAAGCCTATAATCAGGTATCTTGAAAGCAGTCCTTTAGTTTAACACATGATTAAAAGAATAGAGCACCTAGTGAAAATCGAACTCACTCACAATGCTAGTCTAGCTCCATAACTGTTTTTTTTTTTCCTTTCTTACAAATTTATTACAGTGATGTGTAATGTGTATGCATCTGCAATGGTTACTTCAACCTCAAAACCATGATTGATCCTGATGGATGTGATTTGTTTTACAATTTCTAAAAGGGCTGTGAAGATCGATGAGTCTTTTATGAATTCTCATCTGGTACCTGTCCTGCCAGGTCTTAAAACCTTAACCACAGGGAGTTTTTTTGTGTAGTAATACGAAGAATGGATGCTCTTCCAATATGTGATCTACCGAACTTGGCCTTCGTTTGAGGATATAGATTTCAATCTTTTAGAATGTTATGCCCGTTACTGCTTAATTAATGTGGTAAAAAGTAGCATATCGCAGGTGTCGGTGGCGATGGGGGGCGTATTTTCAAATTAATTCTATTTAATTTGTTTCATTTAAAATGACAATCATTTCTGTTTTAAATACTGAAATTGCTAAATTTTCTAAACAATTTCTAGACCAAATGTTTAAAAAAAAAAAAAAAAAGGATTTTTGTGCCTTTTAGCTGACGATCTTTGATGCTATTTCCTCAAACAATGGTGCAAGTAAGGGATCTAATTTTTGGTATCATCATTCATTATACCACCACATAACTTTCACTGTTTGAGAGAACTTGATATTGTAAAAAAAAAAGCGAAGAATCAACAAACCTTACTGTAGTATCCTTAAGATTTCCCCATGGTATTTTTGTACATATGGTTTCTATGAAACTGTTATATGATATGAACAGGTAATATGGTGATAGCTTGTTTAACAGAAATGTTTCTCTGAATGTTTGAGATGAGGCTTGATCATTAGTATTATCTGCGTTATTCGGACTATTGTCCTCATCTTCATTGTTATCTATACAACGTTCAATTGGACACATGGCATAGTGGATAAGGTAGTGACAGTTATCTCTAGATTGCAGGTTCAATCCTGATCAAGGGCAGCAGTAACATAGAATAATAATTAACAAAATTTTGTTTTATAGTAAAATTTTTATTTTTAGTTTAGTAAAAAGGGGCAAATAATTTTGTTTTAATATTATATTTATTTTAGTAAAAAGGGGCAAGTAGTATTTAAGTGAAGTAAAATAAGAAGGAGAAGTAGAGAGAAAGTAATATTAATAAATTAATGGTTGATAATTATGTAAGGTAAAAAATTATTTTTGATAAAATAAATTGATGATGATTAATAGATTATAATTATACATTTTTCCTATTATTATTATCATCATCATTTCAAATCCATCTGATTATTTTAATAATAATAATAACGTAAATCCGTATACATTTTGATAAACAGACCGAAACACATGTGTAAGTGATATCGATTAAAAGTGATATCGATTAAAAGTGATATCGATAAAATTCATTTTTATCCATCTACATTTCTTTTCTTTACTCATTTTTTCCTCATAGTGTCGTATTCATTTTCCATTCTCACACACACCACACACACACACACACACACACACACACACACACATATATATATATATATATATATATATATATATATATATGATGGACATTCCAAAAAAATTTTTTTTTGAGAATGTCCATCATTGAAGCAAGAACTATATTCAACTCCTGAATAAGATCTAATAGACCGAAACGTTGCATCGTCGACAATAAACTTCCAGTTTCCATAACATCCCGTGTTTGTCTATCTTTCTCCACATATTGTCGGATTAACCTCCTCATATTTATCCCATATATATATATATATATATATATATATATATATATATATATATATATATATAGGAGGGTATATTTACACTTATGCTCTATGAATCACTACTCGATCTTCCAGTTAAATCATGATTACTAATCCTTTGGCTTTGATGGTCGTACCATCACTCGTGAAATTCTACCTAAGTGGTCAGCCATTCCTTGGAATTATTGAGAGGGACAAGCATTCCAAGAAATTTTTATCAGATTCTTATTAAATATAACACTTAGATTTTTTTTCACCCTTATCTTCTGTCTTCTTTAGAGACTCTTTGAAAATTCTTGCAATTAAGACTCTTTGATTTTCCTTGGAAACAGGAAGAAATAGATTCTCTCTTGCATGCACTTCACCACCTTCTAGGATTTATGACTCACAATAAGAAACACTTGTGTGCGGATAGAGAGAGAGAGAGAGAGAGAGAGAGGAGAGAGAGAGAGAGAGAGAGAGAGAGAGAGGGGGGGGACAAGAGAGAGAAGGGAGAGATGAGCATGGAGAAGAGAGAAAGAAAAAAAAAGGGAAAAGAGAAAGAAGTGTAGAGAGATGAGCATGGAGAAAGAGAATAGCGAGGGAGAGAGAGAAAGAGAGAGAGGGGGACAAGAAGAGAAGGAGAGATTAGCATGGAGAAGAAGAAGGAAAAAAAGGAAGAGAGAAAGAAGTAGAGAGATGAGCATGGAGAAAGAGAATAGCGAGGGAGAGAGAGAAAAGAGAGAGAGGGGGACAAGAGAGAGAAGGGAGAGATGAGCATGGAGAAGAGAGAAAGAAAAAAAGGGAAAAGAGAAAGAAGTGTAGAGAGATGAGCATGGAGAAAGAGAATAGCGAGGAGAGAGAGAAAGTGAGAGAGAAAGAGAGGCGGGACAAGAGAGAGAAGGGGAGATATGAGCATGAAGAAGAGAGAAGGAAAAAGAGAGAAGAGAGAAAGAAGTGTAGAGAGATGAGCATGGAGAAAGAGAATAGCGAGGGGAGAGAGAGAGAAAGAGAGAGGGGGACAAGAGAGAGAAGGGAGAGATGAGCATGGAGAAGAGAGAAAGAAAAAAATGGAAGAGGGAAAGAAGTGTGTAGAGAGCAAAAAGACGAGAGAGAGATGAGCATGGAGAAAGAGAATAGCGAGGGGAGAGAGAGAAAGAGAGAGAGGACAAGAGAGAGAATGTGTGTGTGAGAGAGAGGAAAAGAGAGAGTGTGTGTGTGTGAGAAGAGAGAAGGAAAAAAAGGGAAGTGTAGAACAAAAAAGACGAGAGAGAGATGAGCATGAAGAAAGAGAATATCGAGGAGAGAGAGAGAAAGAGAGAGAGAGAGAGAGAAGAGAGAAAATGTGTGTGTGTGAAAGAGAGTGTGTGAGAGACAGACAGACAGACAGACAGAGGGGGAGAGTTTTTTTCCAGATGGTCAGTTTGAAGAGCCACATATTAGATGTTAAAAAGGGCAACTCAGGTTGTAAGAAAAAAGAATAAGGACGTGAAGGCTGAGAAAAATTAAGAAATACATTGGGTGGGGGATGTCAAAGGGTGGATTAAGAAAGGTGAGTGCTCTTGATCTTTATCTACCATCATTCTTCTGCAAAAAGTAGATACTTATCATTCTCTCTGTCCCCCTCACATGTTTGTGGGTATATGTGCGTGTGTGTGTGAGTGTGTGTGTGGCGTGGACACAGAGTCAACAGTGCTTGGTGAGTGCTAGTTATAAATGTTCTATACATGATATTGAGCACTGTTTAATATAGCACCCATATATATAAATATAAAGGTGCCAAAATATTAACTCACATACACAATAGAACACTACGTAAAATTATGGAATCTTGCGTTATTTTCACACATCAAACCATCCCCCTATATATATATATATATATATATATATATATATATATATATATATGTGTGTGTGTGTGTGTGTGTGTGTGTGTGTGTGTGTATAAGATATTTTTTTGAAGGCAAAATAATGCAATTTATGTTGAAAAACATATTTATTTAAATTTTTTTTTCCTTTTTTTTCTCTTAATATTTTCGGAGCAAAGTCCATCTTCAGAGAGTTGAAAAGTTTCCATCTGTGTTTGTTAAAATCAACTGTGGTATTATTCCGTTGAATCTGATGGAGATTTAAAAGTTCGGCAAAGATCGTCAAATTCCGTTAAATCTTATTATAATGGAGATTGTGGGTTTGTCTGTCTGTAACCGAAACTATATTACAATTCAAGTCACAATTTCCTTTGTTATTTACATCACATTCTCCATGATTTTATGTTTTATTTAAACCTCAATTATTAATAAAAGTTTTATAATTGTTTTATATCATTAAGACTGTTGACCATATCTACCTACTAATAACATGTAATTGTATTTAATATAAAACAAAATAGCGGATTACAGTGTGAATGGGAAGGCTAATTTGCATATTGATCTTAAAAATTTGATTTTAATAAATATACGCTTGGTATTATTTCATTTCTAATTGTTTGGTTTTATCTGATTGAATATGAGCAAAAATCTCGGGGATAAATCTTTTAAAAAATCCATTGACAAGAAGAAATAACTGTAATATTATTCTTTACTTCCTATTTTAACTAAATAGTTAAATTAAGAAAATTTACCAATGAAAGACAGGAGTAATGGAAAATGATGGAAGAGTTAGTTTCAAAGTTGTTCTATTTTTCAATCATACCCCCTCTGTTCAAAATCATTTTATATCCATTCTTATTCAGTTTCATTAGCCTTTCTAATTTAATATAATATTTTATTATATTAAAATTTAAATACTTGCACCCGGAGGGGGCATATATTTGCTAGTAGTATTAAAAAAATATATCTTAAATGATTTAAAAAATTCCCGCAAAACACAACAGCTACACGGGATTTAACGGAATTTGACGATCTTTGCCGAACTTTTAAATCTCCATCAGATTCAACGGAATAATACCACAGTTGATTTTAACAAACACAGATGGAAACTTTTCAACTCTCTGAAGATGGATTTTGCTGCGAAAATATTAAGAGAAAAAAAATGAAAAAAAAATTTAAATAAATATGTTTTTCAACATAAATTGCATTATTTTGCCTTCAAAAAAATATCTTATTACATTTTATGATTAATTCTTCAAACACACTATAACAACAAAAACAAAAAATCTATATATATATATATATATATATATATATATATATATATATATATATATATATATAGTCATCCACAGACACGTGTTTCGACTTATCAAGTCTCTTGAGTGTGGCTAGACATTTGTAAGCTACCTACAACCGGGATTGAAATCCGATCGATTCAGTGTCAGTCAGACACCTTAACCATCAGTATGTCATCACCTACAGAATGCGAAGGGGATTTTAACTGTTTTTAATACACGCAATTGTATGTATGTAAAGGCCGTCATAGAGTGTTCCGTCCCTTTTTATAGGAGAGCGTTGCGTTTACGCTTTTAGTTGGCGGTCATCAGCGAAAATCCCCCCAAAGTGCTCAACCCTAGTGGGATGGGGAGCATATATATATATATATATATATATATATATATATATATATATATATAGTTTTTTTTCTCTTTTTTATTTCTTTTTTCTTAATGAGGATTATTCCATGTGTACTTTATCCGTAGTGATACAGGTAAACCGTAGTGCGAGCACGATGTGCTAGTGGCAGTGAGTGGACCGACAGAGCAATATATTTAATATTTAATTATATATATATATATATAATATTATATATATATATATATATATATATATATATATAATTTAACATTTTAGAAAAAAACATTGTCTACTGAAAAAAACAAAATATCTGGATTTTACATCTCCGGAGGCTAATTTGGATCTACAACACTACGAGTTGTCAACACACACATTCTTGAAACTTTCCATCTTTCTTCAATTGTGCTGTGGACTTTTAACTTACTTTTTGTAGGTGGAACACATCATGAACATTTTTGATACTTTTTTATACACTTTTTTTAAATATATTTTTACTTCAAACACTTTTGAGTTTTTCTTATGGATTATAATGCTTCTGATTTTTTTAAATAAAATTTATTTTATTTTTAACACTGAATACGCATTTTTTTTTAAATTCCAGCATCGAACACCAGCGTTCGTTTATACCCCTCCTATTTAACGGTTATTTAATCCGTCTTTCCTTCATATGATACACTTGATGAAGAGCGCTTTATTAAAAGGTCGAAACAGATTCTGTCAGCAAACTAATAACATCATTAGTTTTTTCTAAAAATGTTAAATTCATACGGTCGGATTCACTTCCATTTACTTCATATATTATATATATATTATTATATATATATATATGTACTTAAACATAATAAATAAAATGAACAAATCACAAAATTAATGTAGCCATGTAAATAACCAAATAGTATGAACGATCATCGGACCAGGTTGTTACAACGACACCCCAAAGCACTGTAACCTTTGCCTAAAAGAAAATATAGTCATAATCACATTCCCAGGACGAAACAAACTCCTAAATAAACGATTAGAACTCATATCCAAACGTAGGCAGATAACAAATTCATACTAACCAACCAGAAAACTAACGACCCAAAGAATAATAAATGAACTAAAATTAAAAAATTAAAAAATTAAATAGAATAATGAATAGATAAATGCACAATCAAATACTTGGACCTTGCCAGAGAACTGAAAAAACTGTGGAACATGAAGGTGAAAGTCGTACCAATTGTAATCGGTGCCCTTGGAACGGTCCTCCAAAGTCTGGAAAAGAATGGAGGTGAATTGGAAATCAAGGGAAGAATCGATACCATCCAAACTACAGCACCGCTAAAATCGGCTAGAATACTCAGAAGAGTCCTGAAGGCCTCAGGTGGCTTGCTGTCGCTCAGCCTCCAGTGAACCACCAGCTACGATATGTGTGAAAAACTCATAATAATAATAATAATAATAATAAATAATAATAATAAAATAATATATATAATAATCACAAAATTAATACAATTATGCCACGTGAATAACCGCATAGTATAAACTGGACCGCCCTTCCCAGAATGTCCCACAAGTTAGATCACCCATCCCATCATACCCAACAGTATGTAAAATGATACTCGCCACGTGAGAACCACTTGGTCTGATGATCACATTGGCGAGAAACTATTAGTCACCAAACACCATTGACTCCTAACATATATATGTGTGTGTGCGCGCGCGTGCGTGTGCTCTATCATCGATATTGAGAAATCTTTATTTATGAACATACCAAACTAATATATATATATATATATATATATATATATATATATGTGTGTGTGTGTGTGTGTGTGTGTGTGTGTGTGTGAAAATAAAATGGAAATTAATCCGACAGTATGAATATGATATAATGAAAAAACAAAAGATGTTTACAACTGCATGGGCTCGTCAGGAGAGAATGTGCAAAACGTTTCGGGGCCTTTCTCTCGACGGTTTAAAAAGCAACACCAGTGAGGTAGGGCGGTGTTGCTTTTTAAACCGTCGAGAGATAGGCCCCGAAACGGTTTGCACACACACACACACACACACACACACACACATATATATATATATATATATATATATATATATATATATATATATATGAGAAGTAAATACACAGCGATGTGTTTATGATATGGCTTTTTTTAGCCGACAATTTTTGGGGGAATATGTGCTTAATTGAAGTCGTACCTAATTTTGAAAGTTAATTAATGAAATAATTAATTAATTAGGCGGGCATACCTATTTTAATGTAAGGCTAAACAAATCGAGAAAATCAATCTCCGTATGTACATTTCGGCCTATTTGGCCTCATCAGCAGAGCTATAGATAGGAAGACCGCCTTGTGCGTGATTCGAAACCCGACCGTCAAGCTGACAGGCGAGCATCTTAACCCCTACACCAACCGGACTTTCTTAGATTTTTCGTTTTGTTTAGAAGTAGGTTTCATTCCTCTTATAGTGACTTCTTCTACACGACAGTATGAGAAGTAAATACACAGCGATGTGTTTATGATATGGCTTTTTTTAGGCGACAATTTTTGGGAGAATATGTGCTTAATTGAAGTCGTACCTAATTTTTGAAAGTTAATTAATTAATAATTAATTAATTAGGCGGGCATACCTATTTAAATGTAAGGATATTCATAAGTAAACAGTGCTCAATATCATAGATAGAAAATTATATCTAAGTTAAGGTAGCGTGGACATGGTGTCAACGGCGCCTGGTTATTGACTGTTGGTCTGAAGATCGCATAGGCGAGAAACTGTCAGTAACCAGGCACCTTTGACTCCATGTCCCCGCTTACTTGTATATATATATATATATAGTTATCCACAGACACAGTGTCTCGACGTATCACGTCTCTTCAGTGTGGCTAGACAGTTGTAAGCTACCTACCGGGATAGAAACCCGATCGATTCAGCATCAGTCGGACAGCTTTACCGCTCGGCTATCATTCAAGTGAATATTAAAATAAATAAATAAAATATATTTAGTATTGTAAAATAACGGAAAATAAAACATTTATTGCAAAAGCACGGACATAAAATGAGGGTTCAGTTTATTTTGTGGTAGGAAGAAAGGAGAAAACTGTTCTTCTTTACCCATTATAGGAGTTAGGACTGAAAAGTTTAAGTTCCACCCCTATCTTCAAATTAATTTTAACATTACAGACATTGGATGCTGTATATGGGACTAGCACAAACGGTGACTGATTGGGATGGATGGTGAGAGAGATTCAAAGGAACCCATGCTGTCGGCATGCCTTAATGATGGTGATATTTTCTCCTGTTAAAATTAAATATTTGATATTTTGTTTTGCCTGTTCCTTAATAACTTGTTTTAAAATTTGCTGTAACAATACAAAAACGCCCAAACAAGGAACCAAGTCTTCCCACGATGTTTGTAATTGATATTAAGATGTAAAGGAAAGCGTTTAAGTTCCAAGTTTCATGGCGGCCATGTTATCTCCGGTCCGCTGAATGGTAAGATGCTGTTTTTGAGGGGTTTTTTTTGTTTCTTTCAGAGTTTAAGAACCAGGCTTATCTTGCAAACCATAGATAGTAAGGGTCGGTTATCATCACCTGGCTTTGCCCAAATAAATCTTAAAATACAAAAAATTTATTTTTTCTTTCAGTCACAATTTATCCCTTACCACTTTGGGCTTTTTAACATTTTATTATTTATTTTTTAATTATTTATTTTTTGTTTCAAATCTGTTTCTTGTCTTACTGTTAACCCCTTCACCGCATCGTTTTTTTTCTTTTCACCCCCCCCCCCCGCTCGGTTTCCATTTTTCCTCCACTCTCTACCTTTCCCGCCCCCCACTTTATCTCAACAACCATCCCCCCCCCTCATCTTCTTCAGCTAATGAAACATTTGGTCATAGCTGATAAGTGCCCTTCGTTTCTAGTAAGAGACACAATATTTTTAATTAATTTATTTATTTTCGTTTCCCCCTCCCCTCCCTCCCTCAACCCCCCCCACCCTACAAACACAGAGAGATTTTTATTGATTGATTGATCCATTTCTTTTTCTCTTTCCTTTTCTTTTTTCTTTCTTGAATATTTCTTCCACTTTCTTTTACAAACTAACTCTTACTTTCACTCTTAACTCATTGTCTTCTTCTTCTTCTTCTTCTTCTTCTTCTTCTTCTTCTTCTTCTTCTTCTTCTCACCATCAACTATTTCTTCTTCTACCAACTATTTCTTCTTATTATCATTATTATTTTTTTTACTCCTTTTGAGTTTTCACATTAGCATTAGCTGATGGTCTTTCACTGGAATCTGAGTGACAGCAAGTCTCCTCAGGTCTCCAGGATTCTTCTAAGTATTCTGGCAGATTGCAGCAGTGCAGTGTTCTGAATGGTTTCAATCCTTCCTCTGATTCCCAAACTTTCCAGACCCTTTTCCAATCCTTTTGGGACTGTTCCAAGTGCACCAACTACAATTGGTATCACTTTCACTTTCATATTCCATATTTTTTTCAGTTCTCTGGCAAGGTCCAGATATTTGTCCATTTTTTCATTTTCCTTTAGCTTCACCCTGTGATCTGCTGGCACTGCAAAATCCACCAGTTGACAAGTTCTTTCTTTTTTGTTTATCAACACTAGGCCTGGTGTTCTTGCTGAGATAAGGTGATCCGTTTTTATTTCAAAGTCTCAGAGAATTTTGTGCGTTTCGTTCTCATCAACAGATTCTGGTTTATGCATTTTCTCGTCCTTTGGTTAATCTGTCTGAGTTCTTCCTTTGTCCATTTTAAGAATGGTCCTGAGTATCTTATAATGGGGACAGCCCAGGTATTGATTCCTTTTATTATTATTATTATTATTATTATTATTATTATTATTATTATTATTATTATTCCAACTATTTCTTCTTCTTCTTCTTCTTCTTCTTCTTCTTCTTCTTCTTCTTCTTCTTCTTCTTCTTCTTCCGACAAAATCGTCCTTTCCTCCTACTTTTCCTCTTTTCTTATATTTTCTACCCCCCTCATCATCATCATCATCATCATCATCATCTTTCAATTCTCAATAAAGATTAACTTAGAATGGCACATGGACAAATCAAAAGGAGTTTTTTCTTCTTCTTTTGGTTTCTTTATTTAATAGCGTATCAACCTTCGTGGGTTATTTAATACCAGAGCTAGCATTGTATTATTTGTCTGATTTTTTTAGGGGGATGAGGCTTGATAATTTGGATTTTAAATCTAAAAATTGACCTTATGTCGCATCCTGCTCATGCGAAGGGGTTGGTAAATACATACAAGGATAGTTTGTATTATGTGGAATTTTCGGGCTGTTGTCTTCATCTTTATCGTTATATACACAACGTTTTGGCCGATGTGCCCTCCGGCCTTCTTTAGGTGTTTCTTGAATAGAATACTTAACATAGCCCAACTGTTGTACTCGGTCATGGTTAGCGGAAGGAGAACAGTTTACCCCAGTTCACTGAATAAAAG
>CM042138.1:43482402-43494902 GCA_023376005.1 Doryteuthis pealeii
AACGGTTATTTTTTCTGTCTTTCCTTCATATTTTGCTCTTGATGAAGACCGCTCTATTAAAAAGGTCGAAACAGATTCTGTCAGTAAACTATTAACATCATTTGTTGTTTTTTCTAAAAATGTTAAATTCATACTGTCGGATTAACTTCCATTTACTTCATATATATATATATATATATATATATGCAAGCTTTTTTTGTTTTCAAACTACTACCCACTGACCAACATTCCTGTGTTTAGACCAGTGTTTCCCAGCATGGGGTGTACGCTCCACAGGAGGGGGGGTAATGTAATTATAAGCTGGGAAAGCAGTTGAGACAAATGAGGTCTGGACCTATATGATTACCCCAACCCTATTGCCCTTATGGCAAGCCCAACCCCTTTTTATCATATGGGTGCTAGAAGGCGATCTACTGAGGGTCTTCATGTCCTGGGAATGACGTTAAACTCTATCTGATGGTGAGGTTCCAGTTCTGGAGGTTTGGGGAAAGTAGAGCACCCCTTCATCACTATTGCTCCCTGGTCCACTCTGACCCGGAGTGGTAGTACCTGTTAGGGTCCCATTTATGGGTGAAATAGAAAAATGTATTCATAAAAAAAATTGTATTATCCATTAAGAATTGATTTATTTCAAAACTTAATCGCTATTAAATGACCCACTGAGGTTGATATGCCGTAAAACAAAACAAAACCAAACAAACGAGGTCTGGGTCGCAATTTTAGATTTTTAGTCTTTTTTTAGTTTTACATTATGTAAACATAATTCATAGATGATTGTTCTCTTGGAGCTTGTTGCAGTCGGTTGAGTGTCCGGCTAGGAACCTCAAGGTTCCTGGTTCGATACTGGCCCTTGCCAACGCAGCATATGAGTAGCACTGGGATTGCAGTAAAGTGAGGAGCTAATGGTAGGTGTGGTGCTCCGTCTCAGACGCTAAAAATCAATCTCCTTGGTCTAGCACTAGTGAAAAGGGGATAGACTCTCACACTGGCTGGCTGAAAGCACCATTGTCTTGACTTTTAAATCTATTTTCTCTCCCCACACTCCATGGATGTATGTAGGGTTTCTCCACTTAGCAGCAGTGAAAAGGGGATAGACTCTCTCAGTGTCTGGCTGAATGGTTGGTTGCTTGGATTTTACCTCATTGGTGGGGGTGTTACCCCTATGCAGAAGTGCAGTCAGCATATTCTACAGCTCTGGAGGCGCATTGTCTAATGAAGTCATAGGAAATGGACTCGTCGACCCGAGTTCAATTCCTGGATGAAGCTGTTGGCATTTCACATGGCGCTAATACCTTTGGGAAAGGTATGGATCCAATTCTCCCTCCAGCTATGGCTAAATAGCAGGACAGTCTGGGCTCTTTAACCATGGCTAGGTAACAAGTCTAGGAGAAGGAAAACTCTGAATTCAAACTTGTTAAACTCCACTTAAGAAATTGACGTTGTCTTGCAGCCTGCTTATGTGGAGGGTTGGCAAATATATATATATATATAATTATATATATATATATATATATATATAAATGCCCCCCCCCCCCAGTGGTGTAATGGTTAGCAAGCAACGCAAACCATTGTCAAAGAGTTTGATTTTGACTGGTTGCCTATTCAACCTTGGTTAGGTAACCAGTCTATGGTTATCTAACCAAGGTTTGGTTACCAAACCCTCCGCATGAGCAGGATGCGACACAAGGTCAATTTCTTCGGCGGAGTTTAACAGGTTTGAATTCTGAGTTTTCCGACTAATTGCCCTACAATTCAACCTTGGTTAGGTAACCAGTCTATGGTTACCTAACCAAGGCTGAATTTAAGGGCAATCAGTCGGTAAACCAAGAAGGAATCTTTTTTTTTATTATTATAAACTCATTGCACATTCGGTTTTCCGGTTAACGCCGGGGGTCCAGCGAGCTTCGGCCGCTGGACTTATCGAGAGTTTAATAATAGCGTCGATTCCTGAGGCGCCCCACTTGTGGGGGAATGCCGAAGGGATCGACGCAGTTTTTGTTCTTTCCCACCCATGAGCTTCGGCTTGTGGGTGGGCCCACGTTAAAACGAGGCCTTGTGCCCAGCCCATACAAGTGAGGTATGAGGCAAATACCCAGTAGGTAAACTAAGAATTCAAACCTGTTAAACTCCGCCTAAGAAATTGACCTTGTGTCGTACCCTGCTTGTGCGGAAGGGTTGCTAAATATATGTACAGCTTCAGCCGTCAGGGCTGCAGCCAAGATAGAACCTCGACTATTTCACACTTTCAGACCTCTGTTCTAACTAGTAAGCTATGACCACAAATGCATAAAAGCATTTGTACTATTTTCTTTTGGGTATTAGTTTACAACTACAGCTTGTGACAAATTGACTTGTTTGTTTTTATTATTTTGGGTGGGGCAGAGTGGGTCATTCTGTTCTTTATTCTTGCATATGGTTACTGACATTTTTTTTCTTCTCCCTTTTACCCTCCTTTTCTCTCTTTATAGATAACACATTGCCAATTACACAGCAAGACTTTACATGCCTGTGTGATTGTGTTATTGGCATGTAGATTCTTGACGTATTATTAATGGTGTGCTTATATCTTAGGTTCGCATGTGTTATACTGTCAAGGTTCTCACACACAATTGTGCATATAAATTACTCATTGTGCATTCATTATGCACTCTATATATCATATAAACTAGCATAAAAGAAAAAAAAACGCCCTCCAGGCAGTGTAAAATATTAAATAGATAAAATAAAACGTTTAATATTTTAAAAAACGAATTAATCCCTTACTTAAAAAGCATCATATTCACTCCACTCTACTGAGATATTTGTTTTGTTTTACGATAGTAAGGACCTCCAAAACGTTTCTGAAAATTTCTGATTTAATTATTTAGACTCTTATCTTTATAGAAAAATTTTAAGATCATATGAGTAAAATTTTTTTTTATTTCATAAAATGAAATAAGAGGGAGTTCACATAGTAAAAAAAAAAAAAGAAAGAATTTCCCCTAATATATTTTAGGAAAAAACTATTTTAAACATAAATTCATCTAAAGTTAAATAAGTACCAAAATCTTTGTGAAAATTTGACTTTTAATTCATTTTAAAATGGCTGTGACGTAAGCAGTGACATAATTTCGGTTACAGACAAAAAGAGACCATATCTTCATTATTAATAGATATATAAAATTATAAATATACCATATACAATGCAAAAGTCTTTTACATTATATATACTAGCAAAAAGAAAAGATGCTCTCCGGGCGGTGTAAAATTAACTTAAAAAAAGAAGGTCCGCAAAATGGATTATGTTTTTAGAAAAAGTTTTTTTAATTATTTTTGTCTTACATTTGCGACACATGTTTCAGATCTTCTGTTATCTTCTTCAGGCTTTGATCAATCATATGAAAATGATCAAAGCCTGAAGAAGATATCAGAAGATCTGAAACACGTGTCGCAAATGTAAGACAAAAATAATAAAAATCTTTTTCTAAAAACATAATCCATTTTGCGGACATTTCTTTTTTATAAAATATTTAATTTTCTTCCGTTGGAACCAGAATAACACTATATATATATATATATATATATATATATATATATATATTATATATATATATATTAAATTTCAAAATTAGGTACGACTTCAATTAAGCACATATTCTCCCAAAAATTGTCGCCTAAAAAAGCCATATCATAAACACATCGCTTGTGTATTTACTTCTCATACTGTCGTGTAGAAGAAGTCAGTATAAGAGGAACAGAAACCTACTTCTAAACAAAACGAAAAATTTAAGAAAGTCCAGTTGGTGTAGGGGTTACGGTCCTCACCTGTCAGCTTGACAGTCAGGTTTCGAATCACGCACAAGGCGGTCTTCCTATCTGTATCTCTGCTGATGAGGCCCAATAGGCTGAAATGTGCATACAGAGATTGATTTTTCTCGATTTGTTTAGCCTTACATTTGAATAGGTATGCGCGCTTAATTAATTAATTATTAATTAATTAACTTTCAAAAATTAGGTACGACTTCAATTAAGCACATATTCTCCCAAAAATTGTCGGCTAAAAAAAGCCATATCAAAACACATTGTTTGTTTGTTTACTTCTCATATATATATATATATATATATATATATATATAATATATATATATATATATATATTGTAATTCCAGTAGTATACACAAATAAGACATAAACAAAATGAATAAAGGAAAAAAGAGGTGGGAGTTAAAGACAGATGAGAGATAGAATTACAAATAAAGGAGACAGCGTATGTTTATAGAAAACAAATCTTTGATTTCAAAGGAAAACAGTCTAGACTTAGAAACTAAAATTCATACAAACTAATTAAAAGACAGAAAGGGAAATAAAAATAATTCCAAACCAAACAAGTATATATAAAATGAAACTACCTAAAATTTGTTAGTTCTCCTGAAGAAGGCGTATATTGAGCATCGAAACCGTGGCAGAGAGAAAACCTTTTTTCTGCAACTATAAAGTCGTCGGGGTGGCCTAAAGTCAGTATCAGCCAATCAGCGAGGGAGACTATCCCCTTTTCACTAGTGCTAGACCAATGAGATTATTTGAGTGTCTGTGGTGGAGCGCCACACCTACCATCAGCTCCTTACTTTACCGCACAGATACCTGTGCTACTCATACGCTAGGAACTTTTTGGTTTCCAGTCGAACGCTCTACTGACTGAGCTAACCCGTCCCAACTATAAATGCTCCATATTTTACGAAATATATTGAGCACTTTTGATTAACAATTAATCCTACTTCATTGAAAACGTTGTAGCAATTTTTGGAAGATTATATATATATATATATATATATATATAATATATATATATATAACACGCATGCATATACCCACATGATTATATATATATATCCCCTTGCCACCTCATATGCTAGAGACGTCTCAGTATCATTGACAGGTTAATTTCGCAGGAATTTCTCCGTGCTGTACGGTGGCTGAAAGCAGTATAGTTTCTGACTATCCTGCTGAAGTCCCGGTTTCGATTTCTGTCGGAGGGAAATCGTTAGTATATATCACTGATGAGACTTAATAAAGTTGAAACAGTCTGTACGATATTCTACACACCAAGTAATTCTTTGCGAAATTCACTTGTCATTATTATCTTCTATAATTATCGAATTTTTGCGATATGCGCATTGTAATTGTCTTCAAGCAAAAATATAAATATTAATATATATACTATATATATATATGTATGTGTGTATATACATGTGTTTTGTGGCTGAATATGTATGCATGTATGTATATATGTGAGTGTGTATGTGAGGGCTCATGCAAGGAAGGGTTCTGGTGGTGGAGTTATGGGATTGTGAGGGACAGCAATGATCTGTAAAGATTATGCTATTGCTATGAGTGTGTGTGTGTGTGTGTGTGTGTGTGTGTGTGTGTGTGTGTGTGAAAATGTATACATGTATATATATGTGTGTGTATATATATAAATGTGTGTTTTAATATATATATATATATATATATATATATATATGTTGTGTGTATATATATTATTGTGTGGGTGTGTAGATAAGTGTATATATACGTACATATATGAGTTTGTTTTGTTTAGTTTTTTTCTAGTAAATGTCTAGTGTATTTATTTGGTTTTCTTTCCATTTTCTATAATAAATTTGTCTATAGTAAATAATTGTATAATTTATTTGGCTTTCTACAAAAAGATTATCTTTTACATTTTGATCCGTATCTTCAGCATGTTTCAATGCACCGTTACATAGGCAGCAAACATATCTCCTACATATGTGAATATTTTTCACACCTCCTTCTCATCTTTCTCCTCGTCTTTCTCTTCTTCTTCTTCTTCTTCTTCTTCTTTTTCTTCTTCTTCTCTTCTTCTTCTCTTCTTCTTCTTCTTCTTCTTCTTCTTCTCGTTTGTTTCTTCTTCTCTTCTTCTTCTTCTTCTTCTCTTCTTCTTCTTCTTCTTCTTCTTCTTCTTCTCTTCTTCTTCTTCTTCTTCTTCTTCTTCTTCTCTTCTTCTCGTTTGTTTCTTCTTCTTCTCTTCTTCTTCTTCTTCTTCTTCTTCTTCTCTTCTTCTTCTTTCTTCTTCTTCTTCTCGTTTTGTTTCTTCTTCTTCTTCTTCTTCTTCTTCTTCTTCTCGTTTGTTTCTCTTCTTCTTCTTCTTCTCTTCTTCTTCTTCTTCTTCTTCTCTTCTTCTTCTTCTTCTTCTTCTTCTTCTTCTTCTTCTTCTTCTTCTTTGTTCTCTTCTTCTTCTCTTCTTCTTCTCTTCTTCTTCTTCTTCTTCTTCTTCTTCTTCTCGTTTGTTTCTTCTTCTTCTTCTTCTTCTTCTCTTCTCTCTTTTCTTCTTCTTTCTTCTCTTCTTCTTCTTCTTCTTCTTCTTCTTCTTCTTCTTCTTCTTCTTCTTCTTCTTCTTCTTCTTCTTCTTCTCGTTTGTCTTCTTCTCTTCTTCTTCTTCTTCTTCTTCTTCTTCTTCTTCTTCTTCTTCTTCTTCTTCTTCTTCTTCTCTCTTCTTCTTCTTCTTCTTCTTCTTCTTCTTCTTCTTCTTCTTCTTCTTCTTTCTTCTTCTTCTTCATTTGTTCTTCTTCTTCTTCTTCTCTTCTTCTTCTTCTTCTTCTTCTTCTTCTTCTTCTTCTTCTTCTTCTTCTTCTTCCCCTTCTTCTTCTCTACTCATTTGTTCTTCTTCTTCTTCCCCTACTTCTTCTCTTCCTCATTTGTTAATTCTTCTTCTTCTTCTTCTTCTTCTTCTTCTTCTTCTTCTTCTTCTTCTTCTCTTCTTCTTTCTTCTTCCCTTCTTCTTCTTCTACTCATTTGTTTCTTCTTCTTCTTTCTTCTCTTCTTCTTTTCTTCTCTTCATTTGTTTCTCTTCTTCTTCCCCTCTCTTCTCTTCCTCATTTGTTTCTTCTTCTTCTTCTTCTTCTTCTTCTTCTTCCCCTTCTTCTTCTTCTACTCATTTGTTTCTTCTTCTTCTTCTACTTCTTCTCTTCCTCATTTGTTTCTTCTTCTTCTTTCTTCTTCTTCTTCTTTCTTCTTCTTCTTCTTCTTCTTCTTCTTTGTTTCTTCTTTTCTTTCTTCTTCTTCTTCTTCTTTTTCTTCTTCTTCTACTCATTTTTCTTCTTCTTCTTCTTCTTCTCTTCTTCTTCTTCTTCTTCTTCTTCTTCTTTCTTCTTCTTCTTCTTCTTCTTCTCTTCTTCTTCTTCTTCCCTACTTCTTCTCTTCCTCATTTGTTTTCTTCTTCTTCTTCTTCTTCTTCTTCTTCTTCCCCTTCTTTCTTCTTCTACTCATTTTCTTCTTCTTCTTCTTCTTCTTCTTCTTCTTCTTCTTCTTCTTCCCCTTCTTCTTATTCTACTCATTTTTTCTTCTTCTTCTTCCCCTACTTCTTCTCTTCCTCATTTGTTTAATTCTTCTTCTTCTTCTTCTTCTTCTTCTTCTTCTTCTTCTTCTTCTTCTTCTTCATACGTTTCGTCCAGTTTAAGCAACCCTTCATTTGTCAATTCCTTATGGATGAAACTTCATTTTGGCATTTTTTCCCTTCTCCAAAATATCAGTATTATCCATGTTAAATATTTGTTGAGGTTTTAAGCACTCCTTCTAGTTCAGCCAATTCTTCCTCAAAGTCTCTAGCTGCCTTCATATTAGTACTAACACACTCTCTTGGCTCTTCTTGTTGTTTTGTTATCATTATACATTTCATTATCATATCTCCTTAAAAATAAGTAATTTTTATTCAAAAATGGTAATTTCTGTTCAATTCCTCAAGATCATGACCATACGGGGTGTCAAATTACCATGCCAGGGTCCAAGTAACCATTGAATGAGACCATGCCTTGTTCCAAGTTACCATTGAATGAGACCATGCCAGGTTCCAAGTTACCATTGAATGTGACCATGCCTTGTTCCAAGTTACCATTGAATGTGACCATGCCTTGTTCCAAGTTACCATTGAATGAGACCATGCCTTGTTCCAAGTTACCATTGAATAAGACCATTCCAGGTTCCAAGTAACCATTGAATGAGACCATGCCAGGTTCCAAGTTACCACTGAGTGATATCATCCCTGTTTCCCAGTTAGCATTGAATGAAACCATCCCTTGTCATGGTCCAGTGAAGCCATCCTAAGTCATGAGCTATTTACAGTTTTACAATTTTCATATCAACTTAACAATTTTAACTTGTTTTTTTAAATTAACGGCACGCCTTATTTTTTCTTTGATTGTGGCATAGAATTGCTTTGTAGGTGGGGTTGGGCGTTTAAGGGTGTTAGGAGCCATGGTGCCCTATCTTTTCAGATCTTAGCCAACAAGATATGCACAAATAGAATACCATGTGGAACATAATTTTAGGTTGGATACTGATCTCATCATATGCAATTGAGATTACAAAAATGTTAGTAAGATGGGTGTTTTTCTCATAGTAAATAGTGAGTAAACATTAAACTAATAATAAATTTCATATATTTATATGTGTCTATATATATATATATATATATATATATATATATATATATATATATAATTAAACAAAACAGATGTCTCTTGTTTTGGCCAGCTTTTTTATATTTGGATGGAATACGTCGATGAATGAAGTGCCAAAAGTACTTGGGATGAAAAACTTTGGTGGACCAATTCCACCAAAGTTTTTCGTCCCAAGTACTTTTGGCACTTCAAAGTGCCATTCTTCAGAAGTGCCACGGATTCCATCCAAATATAAAAAAGTTGGTCAGAAAGTTAAAAGTACTAATTAAGTTGGTGGAATGGACTATCGTTGGTATCCACCAGACTGTGAAGGAGTCTATCCCCTTTTTGCTAGTGCTAGACCAGGGAGGTTATAATTAAGTGAGAGACCAACACTAAAGAACTGAAGAAAATGATAATGGCAGCATTTACCAATTTAAACAGGGAGACCGCTGGAAAAGGATCGCAGGAGATTCCGAAATCATCTAGAGGTCATCATTGTGTTACATAATTATTAGATACCTAATATTTATGTGCAATAGTGTAGAAATAAAAATGGCGGTTATAAGTTACAGCCCACGGCTTTGAAGGATGAGTGACAAGGCTTGACCTGAGTCCTAACCTTCTGGTGGATACCATGAGAATCGGTGGAGGAGACCCTCTTCCGGTTTAGATTAGAAATAGATTTTAGTCAGTCGGCGAGACACCATGACGGTGGTGAGTCGTGTTATACACGCTCTGACTCACTCTGCGCAGATGTCTGGTTGGGGATTTAAAAATAAAGTAAGATCAAAGCAAATCGGAGTCTTGTGTTATTACCTCTAAAAACTAACAATGACACAGGGCTTCTGATAAAGAGAAATCCCCAATAGAAGACCAGACCCGAAGTCCCCAAGAAAGTCCAGACCTTAGAAGATTCCAGACCAAGACAAGATGTTATAAGATTCCAAAGACGGCCAGAAGAATAGAGTAAGAAAGAAGTAAGTAAAGAAGTAATGAAGAGGGTATGCAACAATTGAAGCCAATGGCAATTTCTTTTAACAAAATATAAAAATATATTCATTTTAACAACATTGTGTGTTTTCATACCCTTTTATCTATACATATACCGTCGGATTCATTTCCTTACTCTTAACTCATATATATATATATATATATATATATATACATACATATATATATATATATATATATATATATATATATACACACACATATATACCTATACTCATATGCATACATACATGCACATATATATGTCTGTAATCATCATTCATCACTGGCATCCTTCTGTCTACTAAAGACGATGGCGTAGTGTCCATTTAAAAAAAAAATTATTATTTTATCTGCAACTGCGCGAGTGGCCGAACAGACCAATTTTTAAATGGCAATCTCTGGTGTAGTGATTGCAAACAAACGGTGATGCTTGCTGGAGATGCTGTTGTCTCTCCTTCCTTTATGGCTCTCTTTTCTGCGGCGGCTTCTTACCTGTGTATATATACATATATACACACATATATATAATCTTATAAAAATATGTATGTATAAATGTATATATTATTGTATGTATATATATATATGTACACCAGTTTAGATCATCAAATTTATATATATATATATATATATATATATATATATATATATATATATAATTGTTTACATACACACACATAAAAAGTATAATTTTAAGTAGAAAAACACAGAAATTCTCTAGAACAAAAAACAAATTTCAAACATTCCTTCTCCCAGAATGGTTACCTAACTACGGTTAAAGAGCACAGTGTGCCCTAATATTTAACATAGCTGGAGGAAGAGTTGTTGGATGCATACCTTTCCCAAGGGTATTAGTGCTATGTGAAATGCCAACAGCCTCGTGCAGGATTTGAACTCAAGTCTACAAGTCCATTTCCTATGTCTCTATATTCACGGTCAGTTGCATACAAGAGGAAGCCGGTGAAGGGGTTCATATGTGTGACAGTGAGTAAAAACAAAGCTGGTCTCCTGGACCATCTGCGTGCTCACAACTGAACTACTTGTAGAAATGGCCTTCTTCTGGGAAGAAGTGGCAATCACCATATAGTGTGTGTATTTGGGCAAGTCTTTCACACCTGCTTATTAATTGAGTAATATTATACTTGTAAAATAATTAATATCCAAATATTTTAAAAATGTAATAATTAACACGATATGTTTAATTCATTAGTGCGATTGTGAAATCAGAGTTTTAAATCCATTTTTTAAATAAAAAAAAAGGCTAAAAGATCAAAGTTTAGGATGAAGTTTTAATACCACTTGTCGTTTGAAATTGGTTCCTTTGGGTTTGAGAAAGTACTTCTGACCATTGCAAGCAATATCCTTCATTTGAAAAAAAAAAAAAAAAATTTTAATTCACTTTTATGACTCTCAATCCATAAGTGTTACTTTGGAAAACTTCACATATCTTCCACACCCAGTGGTCTCAATTAAACTCAGCCTCTACTTCTTTTTTTTTTCTTCTTCTACCCTCTCAAACAATTAATTACATTTAAAAAAATAAATAAATAAATAAAACCTAAGCACATTTTTAAAATCCTCCCAAGAAATAAACGTTTTAAACAAATAACAAACATACAGTATTAATTTTAGATTCAGGAATTTTTTCCATCTGTCGATAATATACACGCTATAAGTATAAACATGTGTCAGGTAATTAACCATTGGTGTGGTTCGAAAAACATGGTTTGAGTGAAACGCCACCAAAATCCAGAAACTGACCTTTTTGGCAACAACGCCTCGGGCCAATCAGCCTAGACTGTTACAGACTCCAAAGGTCACTAGTTAATGCTTAACAAATGAAATGAGCAGATTTGTTTTTTTGTTTTTTTAAAAAGTTTTAAAAAAACAAAAACTTTTCCTCTAATTTCGGACTTGTCGTCTTCTCTTTGAAAAACTGTTAAAATGTATACGGGTGTTTGTCATTTCCTCATTTAGAAGGAAACCCATATTTTCATGGAGCATTTTTGTTGCAAATATACAAGAAGGAAAAAAAAACTTCTAGTCTGACTCAAACAGATGATAATATTACCAACATATCTATGACCTTCTGTGAAATATATATGTATAAATAAACAGGAATCAGTAAAGTTAATGAATACACACACAGTATATATATATATATATATAATATATATATATATAATATATATACATACCAACCTCTCCACACAAGTAGGAATATACACAAGTATATAAAATATATATATATATATATTATGTATGTATATATATACTGTGTGTATTCATTAACTTTACTGATATATATATATATATATATATATATATATATATATATATATATATATACTAGTAAATATATGCACCCTCCGGGTGCAAGTATTTTAGTTAAATTTTTATAATAAAATATCAATTAAATTAGAAAGGCTAATGAAACTGAATAAGAATGTAGATAAAAAGATTTTGAACAGAGGGGGTATGATTGAAAAATAGAACAACTTTGAAACTAACTCTCCATCATTTTCCGTTACTCCCGTCTTTCATTGGTAAATTTTCCTAATTAAACTGTTTAGTTAAAATAGAAGTAAAGAATAATATTACAGTTTTTTCTTCTTGTTAAGGGATTTCTTTTAAGATTTTATCCCGAGATTTTTGCTCATATTCAATAAGATAAAACCAAACAATTAGAAATCAATAATACTAAGCATATATTTATTAAAATCATTTTTTTAAATCAATATGCAAATTTGCCTTCCCATTCATACTGTAAACCTCTATTTTGTTGTATATATATAAATACAATGCATGTTGTTAGTATGTAGATATGGTCAACAGTGTAAGTAATGTAAACAATTTTATTAATAATTGAGGTTTAAATAAAAATAAAATCAGGGAGAATATGATGTAAATAACTAAAGGAATTGTGACTTGTATAGTAATATAGTTTCGGTTACAGACAGACAAACCCACAATCTCCATTATAATAAGATATATATATATATATATTTACCAACCCCTCCGCACGAGCAGGATGTGACACAAGGTCAATTTCTTAAGCGGAGTTTAACAGGA
>CM042138.1:43497402-43530913 GCA_023376005.1 Doryteuthis pealeii
CGTATTTATCAATATAAAGGCCAGAGGATTTGAGCCAACAGAGAGATCCCAGCAGCAGCCGAGAAGATAACTTTGTCTCCCGTCAACCCTCGGGCATTTCCACTGTGAACACTCATTGCCCCCTTTGCCAGCCACCCAGCATTTTCATTGTGAAGCTCTATGCCCTCATTACCCACACACCGAAGAAAATAAAGACGGGTCCTATTTTTGTATATATGTATCTGTTGTTTATTGAAGTCCAGTAGCTGGTAGTAGTCGGCTATACAACAATGCTGTAAAATTCAGATTAGATTTAGGACAACTTTGATGGGCTAAATCAAAAATTCATATTGGTTTTGTTCAATCAGGTCAATTTTTAAACTATAGCCAAGTGTTGTTTTTAATATTTTTGTTTACATGTATGGGTATTTTTGTTTTGTATGATGCAGTTTATTTTTATTTCTTGAAATAAACAAACTGGGAAAAGTTTGCATGCGCCAATCTATGACTAATTGGTAAAAGCCATTTTGTTCATCTGTAAAATAAGAATTATTTTATAGATGAATAAAATGACTTTGACCAGAAGATTTTTTAAAAATAAGCCCAATGTATTCTGTTACATCTGCAGCGAATACACCATCTTATATACATATATAAAATACATTTGTGTTCAGACTGTGACAAAAGGGTTAAAGAAGTCAGTTTGTTTGTTTTTATATACAAGATGTGTTTTCTAAAAAAAATCAAATTACTCCCCTGTTGGGAACCACTGAGCTAGATATAGCTACCATTGCCACTTGCCCAAGTTCACTTGCCTAACACAGGTGAGGTGAAAGTTTAAAATGTAGGAGGTATTTTTGTCACATCCTGTAGAATAATCAGTTCTTGTGTTCAGACAGTGGCAAAAGGGTTAGTTTTTTTTTGGGGGGGGGGTTTCGATTAAAATGGATCACTAAGTAGGCCTGAGCCTATTCTAGTAGTGACGTGGTTTGAATTCAAAGTTTTCCTTCTCCTAGACTGGTTGCCTAACCAAGGTTAAAGAGCCCAGTCTGCCCTACTATTTACCCATAGTTGGAGGGAGAATAGTTAGATTCATACCTTTCCAAAGGGTATTAGCGCTATGTGAACTGTGGCTTCATCCAGGAATTGAACTCGGGTCGATGAGTCCATTAACTATGACGCTAACCAGTACACCACCGTGCTTCCCCCAAGAAAAGAAGAAGTCAGTTTGTTTGTTTTTATATACAAGACGTGTTTTCTAAAAAAAAAAAATTGCTCAAGCTTTGAATATCCTTTTCAGCAGAGTGGAAAAAAAAAACAATAGTTAAAAAGTGGAAGGAAGTAACATAAGAAAATGTTATCTGTCTAAATCTGGGCATTCCAGCAAAACGTGTTAACCAAAATTGTTTAAGATGTTCTTACCAATCCATGTGTAAATGTGAAAAGGCTGCTAATTTCATTGGCTGTGTTTTAAAGTTCATATTAGTACAATTTCCACATCATTGTACAAAACTATCTGAAAAAAAAAAGCAGGGTAGCTAAAAAACACAACTGTTTCTCAAAACTAAACACATTCAAGTGAGACAAGCTTTTTTTTTCTTTTTTTTTTTTTGGCAAAAGCAAATATCAGTGACTCAAAAGGCATTTAGTAGAAGAAAGTATTGTGATCAGATGAAAGCAAAGTAGAATATTGGCACAGTTCACCAGTAAATACCATTCCTCCCCTGTCAATGGATCTATGATGCTTTGTGAGGACATGGGCCTGCTGGGCCGGCAGAGAAATTATCTCATCTTTTTTTTTTTAATAATTTTTTTAGAAACCAAGGGGCACATTCCTGGGGTTAACACTTGATTTCTTTATGTATTTTACTTACATCGTACGTCTCTTTTTAGAATGGAGGATGTTCCTTTGATAGTTGCTATTTGTATATCTTGATTAACTGCTCTTTGTATATGTTAGTTTTCTCTGTGAGTGTAAAGAGAGAGGTTGGAGAGTGTGAGCAGTAGATGAACTTATTCATATGTTAATTTTCAACAGCTAACGACTGGCTTATATATAAGACAGGTCAGTTTTTAACTTAATTGTAAATTTTTAGTAAAGATTTTAATGATTTGTTTGGTTTTTTTGGGGGGGTTTTAAATTTAATTTGTTTTAATAATAATGAAATTTATTGTGTACAGTGCTCAGGTGCACCACAAGTCATCAAAGTCTCATGTCAAGTACACAGAATAGTGTATTAGTGTCAGGAACATGAACAGTTTACAGTAGTAATATGCATGTATGTGTGTGCATATGCATGTGGAGAGTGGCATCAGGTATAGTGTCGGCAACTACAGGAAGCATAGAGGCTAACTTTCTTCCTGATCAAAATTATCTACCCCGACCTCAATAGGTGACCCAGTGTCAAGGTATTTTTTTAAAGCTTTGCTTGACCAACCCAGTTGCCCTTACCGCAAATCATATTTTCATTTAGCTTTTCTTATGGAAAATGAAAGGCAAAAAGTTTTTTTAACCCCACACTCAGACAAGAATAGGGTGTGGATTTTATTGAACTTTTGTTGCATACCCTTCTTCACTTCACTTACTTCTTGTCGTATTTTCTATTCTGGCCGGCTGCTATTCTGATCATCTTTGGTATATCTTCTAAGGCCTAGCGTCTGGAGTTGATTTGGGGACTTCAGTCTCCGGGGATTTCTCTTTATTAGAAGCCCTGTGTCATTGTTAGTTTTTTAGGTAATAACACAAGACTTCGATTTACTTTGATCTTCCTTTATTTTTAAATCCCCAAACCAGACATCTGCGCAGGTGAGACTTACATCCTACGAGCTCGGCTCCTACCTTCTAACTGACTGAGACTTACTTACTATCCTTAAACCGGAAGACAGGGTCTTCTATGCCTTCTGGTTCTCACGATTTATCCCCGGAAGGCAAGGTGAGAGTGAGGTCAAGCGCTGTCACACACTCTCAAGGCCATCAGCTGCACTAATCGCCATTATGTTTCTATACTACCTTATATAAGTATTAGGGATCTAATAATTATGTAACACTTTGATCTTTGCTGGTCTTCACCAATTTTCTTTTATAAAAGGATGTGCACTTGGTTGTTGTAAAAACAAACAAACATACATGCATAACTTACCAACTCCACACGAGTTTAACAGGTGTGAAATGAGTGTTTTCTTTCTGCAAGACGGGTTACCTAGCCCAGGTTAAAGAGCCCAGTTTTCCCTACTATTAACCCATAGCTGGAGGAAGAGTAGCTGGATGTATACCTTTCCCAAGTGTATTAGCACTACGTGAAATGGAAACAGCCTCGCCCAGGATTAGAACTCGGGTCGACGAGTCCATTTCCTACTCTAACTATTATTCTACGCTTTGAAAATTCAAATTCCACCTGACTTTGTTCCTTATATTCTCCAGCCATCTTCTCTCCTTTTCAAACCCCCCGCATGTGACGATGACGTCAACATAACTTTTTTCTCCATCGCGTTAGAACACTTACTTCGAGCGATTTCAAAAAAGTTATTTTTTCGAACATCTCGGAAATTCTCCGTATTTCAACCGATTTGTAGTTTTTCTCTTGCATACAGTATCTTTCCATTCAGATTAAAGGAACTCAAAATTCTGAATTGACCAAATCAAAACCAAGAGTTGAACCACCATTAAAAATCATTTATGAGGGTCAAGTTGACCTGAGGCAGCAGCAACATGGGTTGTTACCTCAGACAACCCATTGATAGGGGATGCCTGACTGTCATGTGTTTGAGACAGTAGGACTTTGCTAATTCAAATGAATTAATTAAACAGAATAAAAACGAAATAAATAAAAAATCCCTGATGTGAAGTCAGAGTGCTCAAAGTAGCTGAGGTCTGAGAGTGAATATCAATAGGAAATTTCTGAGTAACGCTTGACTTCTGTATGATATTCTATGATATTCATATCCAATTTAGTTAATCTACTTCCATCTCCTCACTTAGGAGGAGCACTTAACGTAATGGTTATCATTGTAGGAAACGGAATCAGCAAACTGAGTTCAAATCCTGGACGAGGCTGTTTGCATTTTACTTCACGTTAATGTCCTTGGGAAAAGCATGAATCCATCATTTCTTCTCCTAACTATGAATAAATAGTAGGGCAAAGTGGGTTCTTTAGCCTTGGTTAGGCAACCAGTCTAGAAGTAAAACTTTGAATTCAGACCAGCAGTACTCCATTTAAAAATGACCTTGTGTCACAGTTTGACCATGGTGGAGGGGCTTGGTAAATACATGCTTCTATTTCCTCCCCAGTCTTTTTGAAGTCTTTGCAGTTTGATTTAGAACCTCTTTTCTGCCCTCCGCTATATAATTATTTTTATTAGTATTAAATAGAAATCTGAAAATAGTACTATACTTTAAAGGGTACCAAAGTTGAGCATTTCTGAGGTGCCAGAAAGCTTAGGGCTGGCTCAAGGGTACCAAAGTTAAGGTTTTCTGGGGTGCCAGAAACCTTAAGGCTGGCTCAAGCGTACTAGAGTTCAGTTTTTCTGAGGTGTCAGAAACCTTAGGACTGGCTCAAGGGTACCAAACTTAAGCTTTTCTGAAGTGCCAGAAAGCTTAAGGCTGGATCAAGGGTACCAAAGTGAAGCTTTTCTGAAGTGCCAGAAAGCTTAAGGCTGGATCAAGGGTACCAAACTTAAGCTTTTCTGAAGTGCCAGAAAGCTTAGGGCTAGCTCAAGGGTACCAAAGTGAAGCTTTTCCGATTTGTTAGAAACTTTTGGGTTGGCACAAGGGTACCAAAATTCAGCTTTTCTGAGGTACCAGAAAGCTTAGGGCTGGCTCAAGGGTACCAAAGTTGGGCGTTTCACACAATTTTTTCAAATCTAAACAAACTTTTCAAGCTTGATTATTATAAGCAAAAATATGGGCCTCCCCTGGGCACAAGTATTGAAGTTTTAATATTAAAAAATATCAAATTAGAAAAACCAACAAAACAAATTAAGAATTCATTTAAAAAGATTACTCTTCTATATAAAATTATACATAGGATTTATTTTAATATTTTGATGATAAAATATAGCATTCAATATTAGTTAAAATTAAATTATGTTAAACAATAAGTTTAACATAATTTAATTTGAAACAGGGGGGTTATAATTGAAGAATTGGAAGGGAAGCGTGTAGTTTAATGGTTAAAGTCATTGGAAATGGACTCGTCGCCCCGAGTTCAAATCCTGGACGTGGTAATTGCATTTCACTTAGCGCTAATACCCTTGGGAAAGGTATGAATCCTACTCTCCCTCCAGCTATGGATAAATAGTAGGGTGGATTGGGCTCTTTAACCTTGGTTAGGCAACCGGTCTAGGAGAAGGACAACTCTGAATGCAAATTGAAGAATAGAACAGCTTGAACACTAGCTCTTCCCATCACTCCCAACTTTAATTGCTAAATTTTCCTAATTTATCTAAATTAAACTCTAAAGAATAAAATTAAAGTTATTTCTTTATGTTAATGGATTTCATTTAAGATTTATCAATAGCATTTTTGCTCATATTTATTAAAATGAGACCAAACAATTGGAAATCAATAATACCAAGCAAATGTTTATTAGAATCAATTTTTAAGATCAATATACAAATTAGCCTTCTTGTTTGCACTATAATCCACTATTTGATTGTATATATAAATGCAGTTGCATGATATTAGTATGTATATGAGGCCAATAGTATTGATATAAAATTTTCTTGATAACTGAGATCTAAACAAAATGTGACATAAATAATGGAAATTGTGATATCGGTGGTGACATAGTTTCGGTTACAGACAAACATAAACACATAATTTCTATTATAATAAGATTGCAAGCTGTCATTAGGGCCACGTCAAGTTTCCTAGCAAATATTAATGAATATGAGTGAATGATTGTAGTGTGTAAGTATAGAATAGTCAGGCAACAATATGAACATTTCATATCATGGAATTGTCATAGTGTTGTATTATTGAGGTAGAATGATAGGTAATCTTCAACTTGTTCCTTGTAAATTCCTACTATAAACCGCCCTGTCGGCTGGGGCATTAGAATGCACCGACTGCACCTCTGCAGAGGGGTAAGACTCCTCCTGTTGGCCGTGGGTGGCGACCCGTGATACTTAAGGATAGAGCCCAGGTGGATGAGCAGTTCATGATATGCAATACTCCACTGTGGCCCTATCTGGGACTAGACGGGCGGTCGGAGAGGCCCCCTCCGATCAATCGTCTGATCACGTCAAGCCCTAGCACCTATATGATTTTCCCAATCCTATTACCCTTATGGCAAGCCCAACCCCTTTTTATCATATGGGTGCTAGAAGGTGGTGACTGAGGGTCTACATGTCCTGGGAATGACATTAAACTCTATCTGATGGTGGGGTTCCAGTTTTGGAGGTTTGGGGAATGTGGAGCACCCCTTCATCACCATTGCTCCCTGGTCCACTCTGACCCGGATTGGTAGTACCTGTTAGGGTCCCATCTATGGGTTAAATAGAAAAATGTATTTATAAAAAAATTGTATTATCCATTAAGAATTGATTTATTTCAAAACTTTATCGGCATTAAATGACCCACTGAGGTTGATATGCCGTAAAACAAAACAAACAAACAAACAAACCTACTATAAAATAAACTGAACCCTCATTTTATGTCTGTGTTTTTGCAATAAAGAAAATATATATGTTTGCAATAAATGTTTTTAAATAAATAAAATATATTCAGTATTGTAAAATAACGGGTGCAAGAAAAAAAAAACATTTATTGCAAAAACATGGACATAAAATGAAGGTTCAGTTTATTTTATGGTAGGAATTTACAAGGAACAAATTAAGGATTACCAAAACCGAAGCCTAATTTGTTTCAGTACCATTTTATGTTTGTTTGTTTGTTTTGTTTTACGGCATATCAACCTCAGTGGGTCATTTAATGCCGATAAAGTTTTGAAATAAATCAATTCTTAATGGATAATACAATTTTTTTATAAATACATTTTTCTATTTAACCCATAGATGGGACCCTAACAGGTACTACAACTCCGGGTCAGAGTGGACCAGGGAGCAATGGTGATGAATGGGGTGCACCACATTCCCCAAACCTCCAAAACTGGAACCTCACCATCAGATAGAGTTTAACATCATTCCCAGGACATGTAGACCCGCAGCCACCGCCTTCTAGCACCCATATGATAAAAAGGGGTTGGGACATAAAATGAAGGTTCACTTTATTTTATGGTAGGAATTGACGAGGAACAAGTTAAGGATTACCGAATGATACACAGAAGAAATTGAGTGCTTAATATATTTATTCAGCTCTTGTATCCTGTGTTAATGGATACATACAAAAATATAGAACTATAAGCTACATACAATTAACAAGACAAACTTACAAGAAATAGAGGCTCAAATAGTACCAAAGTTCAGCTTTTCTGATGTGTCAGAAACTTATACTAAATAGAAGCGCGTGTTGTAATGGCTAAAGTCATAGGAAATGGACTCGTCGTCCCGAGTTCAAATCCTAGACGTGGTAATTGCATTTCACTTAGCGCTAATACCCTTGGGAAAGGTATGAATCCTACTCTCCCTCCAGCTATGGATAAATAGTAGGGCAGACTGGGCTCTTTAACATTGGTTAGGCAACCTGTCTAGGAGAAGGAAAACTCTGAATTCAAATCTGTTGAACTCCGCTTAATAAATTGACCTAGTGTCATATCCTGCCCGTGCGGAGTGGTTGGTAAATATATATACTAAATAGAAATGTATTCATTTAATTTATTTCTCTTTTTTATCTCTAAATCATTTTCTAAGAGAGGGGGGTCCTGCATTTTGATCATCAGGTGGTTTGGTGCGCTCTGGTAGATAAAGGTGTGGGGATTATCTTCCCTTTGCCAGGAAGAGTTATCTTCCCGCGATGTTGCCGTTTATTCCCACTAGGGGACCTCTGGTATTTAAGCCCCTTATTTGAACTTCTCTTCCTCTTTTAGCTACATCTCCGGAACAAGCACATGGGTTAGACTACTGTCTACCCCTTTCTCGGTGGAGCTTCGCTCCCCCCTCCTTGTAAGTGATTTCTATGTACGGACACTCCAGTCCTTTTATGTATGTATGTTTATGTACACTATCCTATTCTATCTTTTATTGTTTATGTATCTTGTTTATTCATGTGCTGTATTATATAAAATGTTTTGTCTCTCAACCCGTGTGTCGGAGTTGTATGTTCAATAATGACCTTGAACCTTACAAGTGTTGACGCCAACGTGATACAAATACGCAACCTGGACCTATCATTACAAAGGGTTAAAGTATTAATTAACACTTTGCCTACTTTAAACCGCCCAGAGCGACTCTCCCATCACACTCAAGCAAAGTATAAAAATTGGGAGTTAGTTCATTATAACTGAGCAGAAGGACTCAGATTACAATAATAACAGGACTTTATTTGAATAGAATGAGTTCTGAGGTGAATAGATAATGAACTTGGAGACTGTGGTGTAATGGTTAGTCATAGGAAATGGACTTGTCAACCAGAGTTCAAATCCTGGATGAAGCTACAGTTCTCACAGTACTAATATCCTTGGGAAAGGTATGAATCTAACTACTCTCCCTCCAGCTATGGGTAAATAGTAGGGCAGACTGGGCTCTTTTACTTTGGTTAGGTAACCAGTCTAGGAGAAGGAAAACTCTGAATTCAAACCTGTTAAATCCGCTTTGGGTAGTCACTACTAGAATAGGTTCAGTCCTAATTAGTGATCTATCTATTTATAATGGAGATTCACTTCCAGTTTTTGTCTGTAACAAAAACTATGTCACTGCTTACGTCACACTACCTAAAATCGTCATAACATAGAATAAATACACTCAAAATTTGAGCATGCAATGTTAGACAGTCCTCATTGGTTTTTTAAACAAGTTTTAATAAATACATACCTGGTATTATCTATCTATATATAGTTTGTTTTATTTTAATATATATTTAAAGTTATCAGAACTAAGTTCCATTTCAATTTTTTTTTTTTTATTCCTTTAATAAATTCATTTTATTTTTTACTCCTTTAATAAATTTGATGATTTTACTTTACTTATGATACAAACTCTCTGATATTAAATTTTCAACTCCCATCCCCTCAGGCAATATTTATTTTTTAAGTCGCCCAGAGGGTGTTTTTTTTTTATTTTGCTAGTTTCACTAATAAATTTTTAATACTAACTTTGAAATATCCCATCATACAGGTAAAAAATACCAAGAAAATCTGATTCAGCCATGGGGAGGAGGGTTGGTAAGTAAAGAGTTGATAAATATTATTTTTTAGTGAGTGTTGAAGGAAAGGATTCAGAATAATCTGAGACTGCCTAAAAATTTCAGGCGAAATCCAATATCTAAGAAAAGCCATTTCTAGACATGACCAGGATGACTCAGGGTCAGCATGGAATCTTCTCACTCACACCCAAATGTGAACTCACGTGTGGAAATCAAGTTTAGTTCTAAACTCAGATAATTTACGATAAAATAATAGATAAAGTAATAAATCTTGTATAAAGATTATTCTGAAATCTTTAAATGAGAGTCTGCTATATATTTGTTTACATTTGCACTCTATTGACCTTTCTAAAAAGACAGGAACATTAATTAAGGGTGGGGGTGCATAGTTATTCAAGGTTTCTTGGTTTCTTTGTTTAATGGCATATCAACTTTCATGGGTCATTTAATTCCAAAGCCATCCTTGTAGAAGTCAATAGTGGTACTATTTATCCCATAGCTGGTGGAAACTATAAGTTTTGGCAAGTATTCTTCAAGCATTCAAGTAAGTTATTTAACATAAAACTTTACCAATCTTAAAAGAATTGGTAACTATAAGTTTTGGCAAGTATTCTTCAAGCATTCAAGTAAGTTATTTAACATAAAACTTTACCAATCTTAAAAGAATTGGTAACTATAAGTTTGGCAAGTCTTCTTCAAGCATTCAAGTAAGTTATTTAACATAAAACTTTACCAATCTTAAAAGAATTGGTAACTATAAGTTTGGCAAGTATTCTTCAAGCATTCAAGTAAGTTATTTAACATAAAACTTTACCAATCTTAAAAGAATTGGTAACTATAAGTTTTGGCAAGTTTTCTTCAAGGTGAAGACCTTTTGTAAACACACTGTAAGTTCCAAAAAGTCAAGGAGTGTCTCTGTAATTTTACGCTTGATACCAAATTTTCTAATTGTCAGAGGTAGCTGCAAAACTTGTACCTGTAGCAAGTCTCAAGGAATTAATCAGTGTCACACCTGATGCCAGTTTCAATGTTGGCAGTGCTGGAATTTGATAACGGCAAACACTGTGGGAAAGTGAAGAACAGTGCTGGAATTCTTGGAGAGCAGAATATATAAATCTCCAGACGTCTTTTAGTAAAAGAAATATTCTTTGTTATTCTTTGTTATTTAAAATTAGTAATTTTCAGTACATTTTACTTTTGCAACAAACTTTCAAAAACCTTTAAAAGATTTTCAACTTTTGATCCTTATTTTAACATGATTCAGTTTGAACAAAACACTTATTTAAATCGTTAGCTGTAGAATATCATACTAGTTCCAATTTCTGTTGAATTGGTAAGACAAGGCAGCAAGCAGTAGTAACTTAATACGAATCTGTTTTGCTGCTAATACTACTGCAAAATGGCAGGTTATTTATGAAGCCTCGTAACATCATAGAAACCAAGCAGCCAATCAGGACTCAAGGAATGGAATCACCCAAATGCATGAGTGGACTATTCTGGATTCCCATAAGTACCAGTTGTCTTGGTACTGGTTCAGTTGTGCTTAGCTTGTTGTTTAAACCAACAGTACGCTAACGCACTTCAACATTAGCCAAATCATTACTTCTTTATGGAGAAAAGGGGGGCTCTCATCGAGTGGGGGTTTCTAACAATAAATAATAATCCTAATAACAAATGAATTAATAAAATTAAATTAGATTAGTAAATTAGTGAAAATAGATTACTAATTAGGACTGAGCCTATTCTAGTAGTGACCACACTAAGCGGAGTTTACCAGGTTTGAATTCATAGTTTTCCTTCTCCTAGACTGGTTGCCTAATCAAGGTAAAAGAGCCCATTCTGCCCTACTATTTCCCCCTAGCTGGAGTGAGAGTAGTTGGATTCATACCTTTCCCAAAGGTATTAGTGCTATGTGAACTGTAGCCTCGGCCAGTATTTGAACTTGGGTTGATGAGTCCATTTCCTTTGACTCTAACCATTACACCACGCACATCCAACTGAAATTAAATTGTTGCTTAACTTTGGTGATCTAGCAGGAACCGGTGCTTTCTTTCAGCGTGTATTGACCATAGTAGATAGATAGATATGAACATAGATAGATAGATAAAATAAAGTAATGTTGGTTGTTTTGTTTTAGAGCATATTAACCGTTTTCAAGTCATTTAATGCTGAATCAAGTCATTTTGATAAGCAAAGGATTCAGGTTGCTTACAGTGCCAGCTGTTACTTAAGTGGTCACCCAATTAATTATTGAACTGGCTCATTACTGCTTAACTTTGGTAGTCTAGTAGGAACCAGTGCTTACTGCATGACTTGGCCATAATTTTGTGACTTTGTCAAACACATTGTTGTTTTACGACATATTCACCCATTTTATGTCATTTCATGCTGAATCAAGTCATTTTTATAAACCAATTGTTAACAGTGTTTGCAGTTGCTTAAGTGGTCACCCAATTAAGTATTGAACAGGCTCATCACTGCTTAACTTAGGTGATCTAGCGAGAACCAATACTTTCAGCATGACCTGGCAACATATTTACCCTTTTCATATCATTTAATGCTGAATAAAGTCATTTTTATAAACCAATTGTTAACAGTGTCTGCTGTTGCTTAAGTGGTCACCCAATTAATTATTGAAAGGGCTTATTGCTGCTTAACTTTGGTAATAGTTGATTGTTTTGCTTAATCGCATATCAACCTTTTCATGTCATTTAATGCCAAATCAAGTCATTCTGATAAACAAAGGACTCAAGCAACAGCAGGTACTGTAAGAAACCTAAGTGGTCACCCAATTGAGTATTGAACAGGCTCATTACTGCTTAACTTTGGTGATCTAGCGAGAACCAGTACTTTCAGCATGACCTGGCAACATACTCACCCTTTTCATGTCATTTAATGCTGAATCAAGTCATTTTTATAAACCAATTGTTAACAGTGTTTGCTGTTGCTTAAGTGGTCACCCAATTAAGTATTGAACAGGCTCATTACTGCTTAACTTTGGTGATCTAGCGAGAACCAGTACTTTCAGCATGACCTGGCAACATACTCACCCTTTTCATCATTTAATGCTGAATCAAGTCATTTTTATAAACCAATTGTTAACAGTGTTTGCTGTTGCTTAAGTGGTCACCCAATTAAGTATTGAACAGGCTCATCACTGCTTAACTTTGGTGATCTAGCGAGAACCAGTACTTTCAGCATGACCTGGCAACATATTCACCCTTTTCATATCATTTAATGTTGAATCAAGTCATTTTTATAAACCAATTATTAACAGTGTTTGCTGTTGCTTAAGTGGTCACCCAATTAAGTATTGAACAGGCTCATTACTGCTTAACTTTGGTGATCTAGCGAGAACCAGTACTTTCAGCATGACCTGGCAACATATTCACCCTTTTCATATCATTTAATGCTGAATCAAGTCATTTTTATAAACCAATTGTTAACAGTGTTTGCTGTTGCTTAAGTGGTCACCCAATTAAGTATTGAACAGGCTCATCACTGCTTAACTTTGGTGATCTAGCGAGAACCAGTACTTTCAGCATGACCTGGCAACATATTCACCCTTTTCATATCATTTAATGTTGAATCAAGTCATTTTTATAAACCAATTATTAACAGTGTTTGCTGTTGCTTAAGTGGTCACCCAATTAAGTATTGAACAGGCTCATTACTGCTTAACTTTGGTGATCTAGCGAGAACCAATACTTTCAGCATGACCTGGCAACATACTCACCTTTTCATGTCATTTAATGCTGAATCAAGTCATTTTTATAAACCAATTGTTAACAGTGTTTGCTGTTGCTTAAGTGGTCACCCAATTAAGTATTGAACAGGCTCATTACTGCTTAACTTTGGTGATCTAGCGAGAACCAGTACTTTCAGCATGACCTGGCAACATATTCACCCTTTTCATATCATTTAATGCTGAATCAAGTCATTTTTATAAACCAATTGTTAACAGTGTTTGCTATTGCTTAAGTGGTCACCCAATTAAGTATTGAACAGGCTCATTACTGCTTAACTTTGGTGATCTAGCGAGAACCAGTACTTTCAGCATGACCTGGCAACATATTCACCCTTTTCATATCATTTAATGCTGAATCAAGTCATTTTTATAAACCAATTGTTAACAGTGTTTGCTGTTGCTTAAGTGGTCACCCAATTAAGTATTGAACAGGCTCATTACTGCTTAACTTTGGTGATCTAGCGAGAACCAGTACTTTCAGCATGACCTGGCAACATATTCACCCTTTTCATATCATTTAATGCTGAATCAAGTCATTTTTTAAACCAATTGTTAACAGTGTTTGCTGTTGCTTAAGTGGTCACCCAATTAAATTTGAAAGGCTTACTGCTTAAAGCCAATTTCATGTCATTTAATGCGAATCAAGAGTGGTCACCCAATTAAGTATTGAACAGGCTCATCACTGCTTAACTTTGGTGATCTAGCGTGAACCAGTACTTTCAGCATGACCTGGCAACATACTCACCCTTTTCATATCATTTGATGCTGAATCAAGTCATTTTTATAAACCAATTATTATCAGTGTTTGCTGTTGCTTAAGTGGTCACCCAATTAAGTATTGAAAAGGCTCATCACTGCTTAAATTTGGTGATCTAGTGTGAACCAGTACTTTCAGCATGACCTGACCATAATATGTGTGTGTCTATTCAGTCTGACCTGTTATCTTTTACAAATGTTAAAAGTCATTATTCTTTAGAAGAATTTTGTTTTTTGTTTTTTTGTTTTCTAAGAAGCAAAATACTGATGGACAGACAGATAACTACTGATTCGAGATAAGATTTTTTTATCAAGTTCTTTTTTTCTCTATTCTTCATCCCAAAAGTACAAAAGCAAAAGATCAGCTTGCATCCGTGTAATACAATGAAGCTGGCAAAATTGTAAGCTTCTTTCTCCAATAACACGCACCGGAACAAAACAAAAGAAAAAAGAAAAAGACAAAAAAGAAGAAAAAGAAGTGGGGGCAGGTTTCCAAAGAAACCTGGTATAGCAAGTTGTCATTTGGAGACTGTGTTGTGATTTCCCAAGAGGAATTGTCCAAGTTGTGTGCGTGCGTGCGTGTGTGTGTGTGTGTGTGTGTGTGTGTGTGTGTGTTTGTGTTGTGTGTCTGTGTCTGTGTCTGTGTCTGTGTCTGTGTCTGTGTCTGTGTGTGTGGCATTGTGCGATGGTTCTCGGAAAGTTGGCATTAGAAATAAAACCTGTCCAGTGATTAGATTGGCTGTAGAAGAAACATCGAATCATGAGTGTGAATTGATTAAGTTGGAGGAGGAGGGAGGGAGAGGAGGGAGCAGGGAGAGGAGGAGGAACAGGGAGAAGAGTGGGGAGGGAGAGAAGGAGGAGGGAGAGGAGGATGAGTAGGGAGAGGAGGAGGAACAGGAGAGGAGGAGGAACAGAGAGGAGGAGGAACGGGAGAGGAGGAGGAGGAGGAACAGCGGAGGAGGAGGGAGGGGCAGGGAGAGGAGAAGAAGGAAGATGAGAAGAAACTTATGAGCAAGCTGTGTGTCTATATTTGTATATGTTTCAATGAGGCTGTCTTTTTATATGCAAAAAGATGTGTTTCTGAATCTATATTAATATTGGAAAGAGTTTGTTTGTCTGTCCTCTATAGACCACCAAACAATTGCATACTTATTAGACCCAGGGGAAGGTTTAACCCCCCCCCCAAAAAAAAAACAAACAGTTAGACTCATGGTGCAATGGATACAAGAGTTGAGTTAGTACTGCTTTAAGCATATAAACATATAATGTATGCATTTCCCAAACCTTTAAGCATAAAATAACCCTAGACAGGTTGACATGCCATTAATCTGAATCAATCTAATCAGTCTATTTCCATTCCAATTGTCAACACTTTATAAAAAATTCATATAATTTATAAAAAAGATTTATTAAAAGAAATCACAATATGAGTAAAGGTAAAAAATCATACATTAGTATAAATGTAAAAATTCTAGGAGTAAAAAGAATATTAGGTTTTTAGGTTCCAAAAATTCACTCTGGATTGTCCAGTTGGACACATGGCGCAATAGATATAAGGGTTGATTTAATACAGTTCTAAGTGACAATCATCTGAAGGTTGAATCTCTATTATAATAAGATATACACAACATTTTAGCCAATGTGCTCTCCACCCTTCATCAGGTGTTTCTTGTCGAATTCTGGAGCCTTCATGTCATAAACTGGATACATGGAGCAATGGATATAAGGGTTGAGTTAATACAGTTCTAAGTGACAATCATCTCTAGGTTGCAGGTTCAATCTTGACCAAGAGCGAAAGTACATAGAATACTTAACATAGCTTAACACTTGTACTCAGTTATGGTTAACAGGATGAGAACAATCTACCCCAATGGATTAAATCAGTGGTTCTCAACTGGAGTCCATGTGTATAACATTTTTTTGGACCCAGGCAAGCAAAATGTATTTGACTATAAAATTACAATGGGATTTTTAAACATCAAATGGCTATGGGGGGTCCACCACAGTAAAATAGGATTAAAAGGGGTCCATAGGTAAAAAAACAAGGTTGAGAACTATTGGATTAAATAAAAGGTTCAGTTTGAAGTTCGATGAAAGCTCCTGATTACGATGAGAAACACCTGAAAATGTTAAGGGGCATATCAGCTGAAATGTTGTGTATATAACGATAAAGATGAGGACAACAGTCTGAAAAATCTAAAAGATACAAATTATTTGTTCTTATGAATGATAACTGTAAACAGCTTGAGAGTTTTGTCTCATTGCTAAGTTATGGCCAAATGAACATATAAGATTAGGAAGCGTGTGGTGTAATGGTTAAAGTCATGGGAAACGGACTTGTCGCCCCGAGTTCAAATCCTGGACGTGGTAATTGCATTTCACTTAACGCTAATACCCTTGGGAAAGGTATGAATCCTAATCTCCCTCCAGCTATAGGTAAATAGTAGCGCAGACTGGGCTCTTTAACCTTGGTTAGGCAACCGGTCTAGGAGAAGGAAAACTCTGAATTGAAACCTGTTGAACTCCGCTTAAGAAATTGACCTTGTGTCATATCCAGCTTGTGTGGAGGGGTTGGTAAATATATATATATATATATAAGATTAAGAATTTTCAATTATTTCTTTTTATGCTAACACCTTTTTTTTAAGTTGCATCGCACAAAACAACAGTTGTATGGCTACTTACCTCCCAGCTCACAAACCACTAGGACTCTAACAAAATGGAAGAAAAGATGGATGTGAATTATACAAGGATGCTGTGTGCTGTCTTGAACAAATCCTGGAAGTGTCACCACACAAAAAAAGCATCTGTACAGCCACTTACCTCCTGGTCATAAAGCTGTTTCCTGGTGGGGTGCTGCTTCCACGATTTGTTCAAGACTGCACACAGCATTCTTGTGCAGCTCCCATCCAGCTTATTCTCAAGGCATCTCATTAGGGTCCAAGTAGTGCAGCCATAAAGCAGCACTGATACAACCACAGCCTGGAAGAACCGTCGCTTCAACTTGTCAGCGAGATCGGACTTCCATATTACTGATAATTTGTTTGTGGCCAACCACGCTTTTCCTATTCGTGTATTTATGTCGCTTTCTGTGGATGAGATATTGCTTCCTAGGTATGTGAATTGTTCCACTGGCTTAAGGGGCTTACCATTGAGTGTAGATATGTCTCCTTTTCTTTTGAAACATATGAACTCAGTTTTATCGGAGTTGAATTTGAATTTCTAAACTTCAACAGAAAATAATAAGCAATTAGACCTATTTGCTACAGGTTGGATGTGACATATGGTCGCAAATATGGCGCATCCAGTGAGAATCATACTCGCTTTTCAGTAGTAATGGATCTGCAAGATTAGCTTGCTAACCATTACACCATGATGGAATGCCTTTATTACCCAGCCCTTTTACTACAGGTAAAATGTGACACATGGTCGCAAGTATGGGGCATCCAGTGAGTATCCAACTTGTTTTTCGGTAGTAAATAAAGTAAAGTCGTCGGGGCGGCCTAATGTCGGTACCAGCCAATCAGTGAAGGAGTCTATCCCCTTTTCATTATCACTAGACCAAGGAGATTGTTTTTGCATCTGAGGTGGAACGCCACACCTACCATCAGCTCCTTACTTTACCGCACAGAATCCTGTTCTACTCATACGCTGAGTTGGCAAGGGCCGGTCTCGAACTAAGAACCTTGCGGTTTCTAGCCAAACGCTCTACCGACTGAGCTAACCCGAATGGATCTCAACTTTATGGAGAAAAAAGGGGAAGGGTTTTTTTATTGAGTCGTGGGGGGGGGGAGGTCTCTAATACTAAACCATGTTGCAAGATTATAACTAATTATACTGAATTTAAATCTCTAAACCTCAACAGAAAATAATTAACAATTAGATTTGTTTTACTAAAATAATTCTTCATGTTTAATTAAACATAAGTAATTAGGTTTATATGCAGTTCTTCAAAGTGGAGATGTAAAATGATTATGTAGCATTATTGCTTAGTTAAAATTTGAAATCTGCATTAAAAAAAATAATAAATCTTTTAAGCGTCACTTAAATTAAATTAAAAGAATATTTCTCTAGAAAACTGTGAAATTTTTCACAGATCAATCTTAACATCACAAGATGATTAAACAAAAAAATAATTGGTATAAGATGGTGAGGTTCCAGTTCTGGGGCGTGTGGAGTACAATTTAATTATCACTAGCAGGACCTGTGGATACACCACAGTATGATAATTTGATTATTACATTTAATGTTTACTTAAGAGCTAAAATAGTTCAATATATAAAAAGTATAATAATCTTGATTTAACTCTCACTCTTCTTTTTTCTTCTTTCTTTCTTTCTTTCCTTTTTATCTTTTCGATTTAAAAAGATTATTATCATTTCACATGCTCACCCCTTCTCTATATCTTTCCTGTACTCTTTTTCTTTCTTTTTTCTTATGTTTTTGCTGTATTGCATGTGCTTTTTCTTCCCTTTCTTTATAATAATGAAATGATTCATTATTTAGCTGAGGTGACAACTCATAAGAAATAAGAATTCAGCGGATAAATGACACCAGATAATCGGATTTATATTTCCACATTAGACATTTTTTAAATATATTGGCTGTTTTCTCAGCTGAATAGATTTTCTAAAGATTTTTTTCTTCTTAATATCCCTAATATAATATCAGAGATTGATTTTTCTCGATTTGTTTAGCCATACATTTAAATAGTTTAGCCATACATTTAAATAGGTATTCCCGCCTAATTCATTATTGATTAATTAATTTTCAAAATTAGGTACGACTCCAATTAAGCACATATATATATATATATATATATATATATATATATATATATATATATATATAACATGTGAGAGTTATGTGTACTTAAATCTTGCACTGTACTATAAATATGGCTTATTAGCCAGTTTTTCACATTTTTGTTTGATGATTGTGCACACGACATGAAACTTCAACTATTGAATTTCTAGTATTCACAGTGAACAGTCTGCCCTACTATTTACCCATAGCTTGAAGGTAAATAGTTACATTCATATCTTTCCCAAGGGTATTAACCCTATGTGAAATGTAAACAACCTCATCCAGGATTTGAACCTGGGTTGCTTCGTCCATTTCCTACAATGATAATCATTACACTACAAACGCCTCCTCACATGCAATTGTTTGTAAGTTTGATTCTACCTTGAGCTAGCCCACCATTGTGGCCCTATGCCACACATTAAAGAAGGCATACGATGCAAAATAATTGTCTAACTGTTATTCAGTGAGTTTGATTCTCACTGGGTGCACCGCTACATGATTTTGTGCCAGACTGTGCTAAGTAAATATCTAAAAAAAAAATGTGTGTAAATATGTATGTCTGCAGGTGCACATTAAAAAAGAAACTTAAAAATATGCAGATGTTTATACTTGTAAAATAATGCGTAATATGCAAAAGTGCATACCAGAGAGACTTGAATTTTGCTTGCATATGTAAACACTCACACACACACACACACACACATATATATATATATATATATATATATATATAGGGTCATCCACAGACATGTGTTTCGACTTATCAAGTCTCTTCAGTGTGGCTAGACATTTTGTAAGCTACCTAAAGCCGGAATTAAAATCCGATCGGTTGGGTGGCAGTCTGGCACCTTAATCATTAGGCTGTCCTCACTTACAGAATGGGAAGGGGATTTTAACTGTTAACTTTGCTGTGTAAAGGCCGTCACAGAGTGCTCCATTCCTTATATAGAAGAGTAGGAAGCGCGTGGTGTAATGGTTAAAGTCATGGGAAATGGACTCGTCGCCCCGAGTTCAAATCCTGGATGTGGTAATTGCATTTCACTTAGCGCTAGTACCCTTGGGAAAGGTATGAATCCTACTCTCCCTCCAGCTATGGATAAATAGTAGGGCAGACTGGGCTCTTTAACCTTGGTTAGGCAACCGGTCTAGGAGAAGGAAAACTCTGAATTCAAACCTGTTGAACTCCGCTTAAGATATTGACCTTGTGTCGCATCCTGCTCGTGCAGAGGGGTTGGTAAATATATATATAGAAGAGTGATGCGTTTACGCTTGAGTTGGCGGCCGTCAGCGAGATCCCCTCCCAGAATATATATATATATATATATATATATATATGGTGAGTCTAGTTTTCAGTGTGAATATATTATATTTGTATATATGCTCTTTTATGTAGCTATAATATTTATTTTTGGGGATTATGTGTGAAGCATGGGCTGGGAAATGAATAAGAAACTCAGTTGATGTTTAAGTGTTAAGTTTCATTTTATTTCATTCTATATTTCAGAAGTTCGACCTTCCTTTGTCAAGAAAGACAACATCTCTGCTTTGTATAGTAGTAGTAATAGTGACGTATTTACCCGTGACAAGCTAATTTCGCATATATTGTTCGCTGCGTATTGGTGGCCCAGTGGTAAAAGTCTCTGACTCTGCGTGCTGAGTTCCCGGTTTCGATTTCTGTCAGAGGGAAATCGTAAGTATACATCGCTGATGAGACTTAATAAAGTTGAAACAGCTGTACAATGTTCTATGTAGGGAGCGATATTTGCCGAGTTCGCTTGTCATGATTATTTTCATTAATTATCAAATTTTATACGATATACGCATTGTAACTGCTTTCAAGCAAAAAATATAAATAATAATAATAATAAAAATATATATATTATATATATATATATATAGGTTTCGTTGAATTGAACAGACAATTCCTGTCTGACAAGTCTTTCGTTGATCCGTTCTAATCTTCGGGCCATCCTTCTGGTGTCAGGGTGGAACTGGTATACCAGTCCACCGAATGTTTCGTCACTAGCGCTTTCGGCAATGCACTTTGCCATCCTAAGGTGGGAAACGATGGAATAGTAAAAACGAGACATGAAAACTATTCCATCGTTTCCCACCTGAGGATGGCAAAGTGTATTGCCGAAAGCGCTAGTGACGAAACATTCGGTGGACTGGTATACCAGTTCCACCCTGACACCAGAAGGATGGCCCGAAGATTAGAACGGATCAACGAAAGACTTGTCAGACAGGAACTGTCTGTTCAATTCAACGAAACCTGTATAAAAGAAAAAATGCTGCCTAAATACACTATATATATATATATATATATATATATATATATATATATATATTATTTAGAATATAAAATGAGATATAAAACAGGATAAAAAGTCACAACTCAGAGTTTCACTTTATCAATCCTCAACATGTCTGACTTTTTCAACTGAACAAATATGTTTTTGTTTTTTTCAACTCTTTTTTTAAGTCACATGACTATTAAGTGGTTGACATATTAATATTTTGACCATGTAATTGTCACATGACTCAAGAAAGAGTTTAAAAGGAAAAAAAAAAAAGAATATATATTGTTCACCTGAAAAAAGTCAGTTGTGTTCAGGATTGAAACAGTGAAACTCTGAGTTGTGAGTCTTTGTCCTGTTTTAAATCTTATTTCATATTTGAAATAATGTAATATTGCTCTGCATTTTCGTACATTGAGCACTATTGGTGCATTTATGGCAGATCTATGTTATGACTATTTTAGGTAGTGTGACATAAGCAGTGACGTAGTTTTTGTTACAGACAAAAACCGGAAGCAAATCTTCATTATTAATAGATAATAAATTTATTTCGGCTACCTCTGTCTCTACAAGTCTGATTTCATAATTTATTACTTGAAGAGGCAAAGGTAGCTGAAATCAATTTATTTCTGATAAATTAAGGTTTTCAACACACACACACTTTCTATCTCTTTCATGTTTACATGATTTATTATTTTCACTAGCAAAATAAAAAAACACCCTCCGGGCGATGTAAAAATAAATTTTTGAAAGGTGGAAGTTAAAAATTAAATGTCGGAGAGTTTGAACCATAAATCATGAAATCATCAAATTTATAAAAGGAGTAAAAAAAAATAAAACAATTTGAAATCGAAACTAAGTTCTATTAACTTTGAATATCTATCAAAATAAAACAAACTATATATAAATATATATATATATATTTACTAACCCCTCCGCACGAGCAGGATGCGACACAAGGTCAATTTCTTAAGCGGAGTTTAACAGGTTTGAATTCAGAGTTTTCCTTCTCCTAGCCAGGTTGCCTAACCAAGGTTAAAGAGCCCAGTCTGCCCTACTATTTATCCATAGCTGGAGGGAGAGTAGGATTCATACCTTTCCCAAGGGTATTAGCGCTATGTGAAATGCAAACAGTTTCGTCTAGGATTTGAACTCGAGTCGACAATTTCATTTCCCGCGACTCTAACCATTATGCCAAGCGCCTCTATATATAAATAAATTTTGAGTGTATTTATTCTATGTTATGACGATTTTGGGTAAAGTAACGTAAGCAGTGACGTAGTTTTTGTTACAGATAAAAACCGGAAGCGAATCTCCACTATTAATAGATATGTGATGTAACCAAATGTGTTTTATGAAGATAACATTTTTATTTTGTTTGTTTTTGTTTTGTTTTTTTGTTTTTTTATCTGGTATTGTGTTAATCTCAGACTATGATATCTAAAGAAGCAAAGAAAAAGAAAAATCTCTTCTTCTTTATGGTTGAAGTGGTTGCCTATTTCCCACGGGTGCTAGTAATCTCAAATGCTGATTTTCAAGGCATGTAGATTCTTGTTTCTTGAAAGACTGGCACTATACAATCTTCTTCTTCTGATTCCAATTTCTCCAATCACAGTCAATCTTTTTTTACTCTCTCTCTCTTCTAGATCTCTCTCTCTCCTCCTCTCTCTCTCTCCTCTCTCTCTCTCTCTCTCTCTCTCTCTCTCTTCTTCTCTCTCTCCCTCTCTCTCCTCTCTCTCTCTCTCTCTCTCTCTCTCTCTCTCTTGTTTTCTGCACATCTTTTTTATATACTCTTTCTTTCTATGACTCCTCTCTCACTCTCTCTTTCCACTCCTCTCTCTTTGCAACTCCCCTTTCTCTCATTCTCTCTTTAACTCTTTTCTCTCCTCTCTCTCTCTCTCTCTCCAACCCTCTTTCTCTCCCTCCTTTTAACCCTTCTCTTTTTCTCTCCTTGCAACTCTTTGTTTCTTTTCCTTTCCAACTCCTTCTCTCTCTCTCTCTCTCTCTCTCTCCTCTCCCTTCATTCCCCCTATCTCTCTCTTTCCTTTCTTCTCTCTTTCTCCTCTTGTCTCTCTCTCTCCCTCCCCTCTTTCTTCCTTACCCTTTTCTCCCCCCAATCCTCTCTCTTTCTCTTACTGCAACTCCGTTTTTCTTTCTCGCTCCAACCCCTTTTCTCTCTCTCTCTCTCTCCCTTTCTCTAACCTTTTTCTCCCCCCCCCTTTCTTCAACACCTTCTCTCTCTCTCTCACTTCAACCCTTTTTCTCTCTTCTTCTTCTCTTCCTGCCTGTTTATTCTACCTCATAATCTCCATTCAACCCAGATGACAATAAACACTCACAATCTACTAAATAACTTAATTGCAAACACTTGACAGTTTTCACTTTCATTTTTTTTTTCCTTCTTAAAAACACGTGACAAACTAAAAAATTTAAAAAAAGAATTAAAAAAAGAAAAAGAAAAAAAAGAAAAAAGAAAGAAAGTTACACCAAGACTGGAAAAGAGGAAATTTTAAATAATTAGCTTTTACCTTCCAACTCAAATATTCAGGTGTAGTCAGCAATTTATTCCACAACATTTTTTATTATTTTTTTACATTTTTACCTTTTATTTATTTTTTTTTTTTTTTCTGAATACTTTCAGAAATTTTACAGTCTTAGTATTTTTTTTATGAGATCTCATATTTCGGGTGCACATTTTTTTAATTATACTAGCAAAACTTTTAGCAAATATTTCATTGAACCTGATTTTATTGATATTTCCAGATTTTATTTGGGTAACATTTGTTCTAGAAGACGGTGGCTGACGGTCTTAGTGTCCTGGGTATGACATTAAACTGCATTTGTGGTGAAGTTCCAGCTCTGGGGAGTGTGGAGTACTCCTTCATCATCATTACTCCCAGGTCCACTATGAACCGGAGTGATAGTGCCTGTAGTTAAACTGTCATGGGGCACTTCCAAAATACTTTCCGTTTTAATTTTGCGACCGTTGTGCAAGTTCAGCCTCATTAATTACTCTTCATTCATATATTTCTCGAGTATTGTATTTTAAGGAATTTGATATTTAGTAAACTTTCCTCCTTGTCTTTCGGTAGGGAACCTTTTTAAAGGTCACATTGAAATGAATTATTTACTAATAAGGTCAAACTCAACTCAATTAATTTCTACTGTTTAAAACAAAATCTAAAATTTAAACTGTTAGTTAATGATGTAGTTGAAATGTAATTTGTATACACTACCAAAAGCGATTGTTGTATAATGGTTATCGCCGTACGAAATGGACACGGTGATCCGAGTTCAAGTATATGCATTTACACCCCCGCACGAATAGGAGGTCAATTTTTTAAATCTGGGCTTAGCAGGTTTTAATGTAGGGGGTATTTTTGTCATATCCTGTAGAATAATCAGTTCTTGTGTTCAGACTGTGGCAAAAGGGTTAATTTTTTTTTTTTTATTGAAATGGATCACTAAGTAGGCCTGAGCCTATTCTAGTATTGACCAGGTTTGAATTCAGAGTTTTCATTCTCCTAGATTGGTTGCCAAACTAAGGTTAAAGATCTCAGTCTGTCCAACTAATTACCCATAGCTGGATAGAGAAGAATTAGATTCATATCTTTCCCAAGGGTTTTTAGCCATGAGAAATACAAACAGTCTCGTCCAGGATTTGAACTCGTCGAATCACCAGAGTTCAAAATGTCCTTTTAATGAGTCCAAAATCGGTATCTGTGCCGCTAAAAAGTACATAAATTCGGCCGGCTTGAATTTCAACCGGGAATTCCACCACTTCTACATTGCTATAGCCTATAAAATATTCCAACACTCGTCTAAGAACTACAAGTTTCCGGGTTCGATACCGGCCCTCGCCAATTCAGTGCATTAGTAGTACGGCTTGGATCTCTGTGGTAAAGTGGTGAGCTGATGGTAGATGTGGTGCTCAATCTCAGGCGCAAAAACAATCTCCCTGGTGAATAGGAGGTAGACTCCCTCGCTGTCCGGTTAATACTGACAATAAGCTACTCCGCCGAATTTACTTTTTTTAAATTATATATAATTATAACATTAATTAAAAATGTACTTACAATTGTCTACAGAATTTTGTGTAGCCTGTTATTCAACAGTTTTCTACCCCCTCTCTCTCCCCCCCTCTCTCTCTCTCTCTCTCTCCTCTCTCTCTCTCCTCTCTCTCTCTCTCTCTGTGTCTCTCTGTAACTCATCTTTTCTCTCTCTTGTTTTCTAAAAATCTTATTTCTTCATACTCTTTCTTTCTACAATTCCTCACCCCCTCTCTCTATCACACCCTTTTCTCTCCCTACCCCTCTCTTCTCTCTCTCTCTCTCTCTCTCTCTCTCTCTCTCTCTCTCTCTCACACTCACTTTCTTCAACACTTTTTAATTTAAACAAGTTAACATTATACCTATTTAGCTATTTTTCAAGCCACGTGACCAGGTTGAAAGGTCAGGGGTTGTGGGAGGCTCAGCATTCTTAGAGTTAATCCAAAGAGGGGACCATATTACCTTAAGGCACCCCTTTTCGATTTCGTGTCATTAGGCCATTTTTTTCATTTACACCGTCAATATCCGGTTGTTTGTTAGGGGTTAGGGTTACAACCCCTAACCCCTAACCCTCTAACAAACAACCGGATATTGACGGTGTAAATGAAAAAAATGACCTAATGATACGAAATTGAAAAGGGGTGCCTTAAGGTAATATGGCCCCAAAGAGGAATGATTGTCTTCCATTCGAATGTAGTAAAGTCGTCTGTGCGGCCTAACGTCGGTATCAGCCAGACAGCGAGGGAGTCTATCTCCTTTTCAATAGCGCGAGACCAAGGAGATTATTTTAGCATTTGAGGTGGAGCGCCACACCTACCATCAGCTCTTCACTTTACCGCACAGATCCCTGTGCTACTCATTCGCTGAGTTGGCGAGGGCCAGTATCGAACTAGGAACCTTGTGGTTTCTAGCCGAACGCTCTACCGACTGAGCTAACCTGGCCCTATCATTCGAATGTAACAATATAAAAGATGACACTTTGTAGGAATCCTTTGATTTCATTACCAAAAAAAATAATAATTTGGTTTATGTAATAAAACTCTAATTTCTATCTTGTTCAACATTTGATTCGGCCTCCATTTTATATTCACTGTCGTTTCTGCATAGGACTATGTGTGTTTCATGTCAAATGCAGTTGACAAGACACATGCGAAGAGTAAGCTTTAGAAAAAGAGGTGGGCGGGGGGGGAGCTCTGAGTAACTGGGTGGGGTAGAGGAGTAAGTATACCCCCCCTCTCTCTCTCTCTCTCTCTCTCTCTCTCTCTCTCTCTCTCTCTCTCTCTCTCTCTCTCTCTCGCCATAAACAAATAAGATTTTTAGCCTAGCTAGCAGGAGGAGCTGAGAAAGGTCCCAGATGACCAATTGAGCTGGATGAACTTAATGGTCTTCTATAGAGTGTTTGTTTTATTTTGTTGTTGTTGTTGTTGTTGTTTGGGGGGGTATCTACCCCCTCTCTCTATCTATCTCTCTGTCTATCTCTCTTTAATTTTTGGTTTATTTTCTCTGTTTTTTCTTTCTTTATTCTCTGTTTTTTTCTATTTTCTTCTCTTTCTTTTCCTTTTCTTTTACTTTTCTTTCCGCCTCTCCCCCTCTCTCTCTTCTCCCTCTTTCTTCATCTCTTATTTTTCTTTTCTCTTTTCTCTCTCTCTCTCTCTCTCTCTCTCTTCATCTCTTATTTTTTCTTTCTTTCTTTCTTTCTTTGCCATTTACTAATTCATTTCTTCTTTCTTTCTTTCTTTCTTTCTTTCTTTGCCTTTTACTAATTCATTTCTTTCTTTCTCTCTGTCTGTCTTTCATTTTTCTTCTTTATTCTCTTTGTTTTTTCTCTTTTCTTTCCTTTCTTTTCCTTTCTTTTCCTTTTCTTTTTCTTTTCTCTCCTCTCTCTTTTCCTTTTCTCTCTTTCTCCTTTCTCTTTAGCTTTCTTCTTTTTCTTTCTTTCTCTTCTGATTCCCTCTCTTTTCCCTTTTCTCTCTCCTCTCTCTCTCTCTCTCTCTCCTCTCTCTCTCTCTCTCTCTCTCTCTCTTACTCCTTTCTTTCTTCTCTTTCCCTTTCTTTTTCTTCTATCTCTTCTCTTTTCTCCCTCTCTTAATTTCCTTTATCTATCTTCTTTTCATTTTCCTTTTCTTTCGTTTTTTTTTCCTTTCCGCCTCTCCCCCTGTCTCTCGTTCCACCTCTCTCTCTCTCTCTCTCTCTCTCTCTCTCTCTCTCTCTCTCTCTCTCTCTCTTCATCTTCTATTTCCTTTTCTCTTTCTCTCTCATTCTCTCTCCATCTCTTTTTTCTTTTCTCTTTCTCTCTCTCTCTCTCTCTTCTCTTCACTCTCTTATTTTTCTTTTCTCTTCTCTCTCATTCTCTCTCCATCTTTTTTTTTTCTTTATCTCTCTCTCTCTCTCTCTTCATCTCTTATTTTTCTTTTCTCTTTCTCTCTCATCTCTCTCTCATCTCTTATTTTTTTCTCTCTCTCTCTCTCTCTCTTCTCTCTCTCTCTCTATCCCTCTCTCTCTCTATCTATCTATCTATCTATCTATCTAACATTTTTTAAATCTTTTTTTCATTGGTAAGAAAAATGAGTAATAATATAACTTTTTTTATCTGCAATGTTTTTCATGATTTTGTATATTTTTTTTCGTCTGTTCTTTTTAATAATTTTCCTCCATTTTATTTTCCGCCCCAGCCCACCTACACACACACACACACGCACAGCACACACACACACACACACACACACACACACACACACACACCACACACACACACACACACTTTATTTTATTTTTCCAGTTTCATAATATTTTCTTTTTCTTCGCGATCTTTTATTTTTTTGTCACATTTCACATTGTTTTCTTTTCGTCTTAATATTTAGAAACTCATTCATTTCCTTATCCAAATGCTTTACTCTGCCCCTACCCCTAGCCCCCCCCATACACACACACACCCCTACCACCAGCCCCCACCTTCAGGGTCTTTCGTGGTATTTCACCTCCCCCAACTGCCGTCCAACCCTCTGGGACTCGCTTATCCATATTGCTCACTGGGCCACACTGAAACCAGCTTCCACCCGGTGCATTCGCGTGGAACACGTCAGACAGCTGGGTTACACAGTTTGCAAAAGGGGTTCCTTCCACATTTTGTAGCCCTCACTGCAGGGTTTAAGGAGGGCATAGATTTTTCTCTGGCCTGCCTTGTAGCGAACCAACAAACCCTTCAGCGAGAGAGAGAGAGAGAGAGAGAGAGAGAGAGAGAGGAGAGAGAGAGAGAGGGGGGAGGAGGAGGATTGATTTGATTGATTTGTTCAGTGATATTTTTCTTTCTTTCTTTCTCTTTTTCTTTGCCTTTTACTAATTCATTTCTTTCTTTCTTCTTTCTTTTTCTTTCTTTCTTTGCTTTTACTAATTCATTTCTTTCTTTGCCTTTTACTAATTCATTTCTTTCTTTCTTTCTTTCTTTCTTTCTTTCTTTGCCTTTACTAATTCATTTCTTTGTCTTCTTTTTTTCTTTCTTTCTTTCTTTTTTCTTTGCCTTTTACTAATTCATTTCTTCTTTTTTTCTTCTCTTTCTTTCTTTTTTTCTTGCCTTTTTTACTAATTCATTTCTTTCTTTCTTTCTTTCTTCTTTTTTCTTTTTTTTGCCTTTTACTAATTCATTTCTTTCTTTTTTTCTTCTTTCTTTCTTTTTTCTTTGCCTTTACTAATTCATTCTTTCTTTTTTTCTTTCTTTCTTTCTTTCTTTGCCTTTTACTAATTCATTTCTTTTTTTCTTCTTTCTTTCTTTCTTCTTTTCTTGCCTTTTACTAATTCATTTCTTCTTTTTTCTTTCTTTCTTTCTTTGCCTTTTTACTAATTCATTTCTTTCTTTCTTTCTTTCTTTCTTTCTTTGCCTTTACTAATCATTTCTTTTTTCTTTCTTTCTTTCTTTTTTTTCTTTGCCTTTTACTAATTCTTCTTTCTTTCTTTCTTTTTACTAATTCATTTCTTTCTTTCTTTCTTTCTTTCTTTTCTTGCCTTTACTAATTCATTTCTTTCTTTCTTTCTTTCTTTCTTTGCCTTTTACTAATTCATTCTTTCTTTCTTTCTTTCTTTGCCTTTTACTATTCATTTCTTCTTTTCCTTTCTTTCTATTTTGTGCACCCTTCTGTTGATTTTACTCTTTCATTCACTTTCCTCACTTATTTTCTCATTCACTTTTCGTCACCCCTCTGTCTTATCTGTCTCTCTCTCTCCAGTTTCTGTCCGTCTCGATTCTCTCATTCTCGTCCTATCTTTCTTTTAATATTGCACACGCCTTCAATCTTTACTTTTCTACTGCTCTCTATATCTATCTTATCCAGTCCGAATCTAATCTATCTATCTATTCTATCTATATCTATCTATGTCACAGTCTGCTATTCCCCCCTCTTCTCTCTCTCTCTCTCTCTCTCTCTCTCTCTCTCTCTCTCTCTCTCTCTCTCTCTCTCTGTCAGTGTCATTTGTGCTTTTTTAGCAACTCTCTACCCCACCACCTTCAGACTAATTTTCTCAGTGTTAGTTTCTTTTTCCCGCTTGATTAGCTAGGCTCACAAATCATTTTTACATAGTAGTGATTTTGATTCTCACTGGGTGTCCCATACTTGTGTCCATATTAAACTCTCTCCTTTACACACACACACACACACACACACACAAACATTTATGAAAATATTCCAAAAAAGATGAATTTATTCTTGATGATGAAATCGACGTTAAAATGTTTCGGTTTTTATTATACTTTCATCAGGACATTAATAAAAACCCAAACGCTTTAACGTCGACTTCACCTTCAAGAATAAATTCATCTCTGTTGAATTCTTTGTTTTTCTATTTTCTACATATTGTCAGATATATTTTCTCCCATATACATATATTATATATGTATATGGGAGAATATATATATATATATATTATATATATATATATATATTTATGTGTTGTTTTTTTTAAGTTGGGCGTTATTATGAAGCATCTAAAAATAAATGAATGAACTCGATGTTATGGAGTATATTTATTTTTTTATTATTATTTTTTATCATAAATGTTCGGGTTCGTTAGATACCCTTTATCAAATGACTGTTGTTCCTGTTCAACATATCTTTTGTCTCTGTTGTTATTGACAGCGGCAGCGTCTGTAAAAAAAATTATAATAACGGAGTATTCTGATCTCAGCGTTCAGTCCCCTCACGTGAGTTTGTAATTTTAGAATCCATTTAGTTTCTGCTTGTTTTCGAGATTGCGTTGTTGGAAATGCGTGTTCTATTATAATGCATTTGAGGTGTGTAAGGTGTGTTGTAGGGTGTTAAATGAAGTGCTATTGTACTATGCGGGGATTTGAGTTTTATTGTGGATTTGTGGTTATTTAATCTTAGTCTAAAAGATGTTGATGTTTCTCCCACATATCCGCTATTGTGCATGTGTGCAGTATATGTAATATATGATGTTAGCGCTATCGCATGTTAGGTGTGCAGAATGGATTGTTATGTTCGTGTGGGGTATTTTATTTCGGTTTTCGTGTGTATATGGCTGCAAATTTGGCATCTATAGCTTGTTGCATCTTTTGTTACCTTTCTGTACACGGTATTATGTAAATGTTTTCTGGATGCAGTGAAGATGTTACGTAGGTTAGGTGTTTGTTTTTTTTGCGTTGATGGGCGGGGTTTGAAGATGGACTTTGTGTGGGGTTGGTTTGTAGGTTTTATATTGTTCGATGAGTAGCTTAGTTAGTTTGTGCATGTGTCGACCGTGGTGAAATACCATAGGGATTCGGTCATTTGTTTGGTGTGGTTTATATTTTAGTAGTTCCTGTCTATTGGTGATATTGATGTTTCTATTTTGAAAGGAATTAACGATTCTAACTTGTATAATTTCATAGTTTCTCTATTTATCGATAATATGGATGATTTAAAAATTACGTTCAGTGCTAACGGAACACAGACTCCATAAAATTATTATTCACTTGTAAATTCTTTAAGTTTGAACATTAGGTACCACCAATTTTCCCTGTGAAATTTACCCCCACCCCTATATTTAACACAATAAACTTGCATAAAGGTTAATATTATCTTGAAAAATGTTTGTCCATTCAAAAGAAGAAACATTTAACAAAAACACCTGATGATTTTAAAAAAAAAATGTCAGCTTACGGAAATAATGAAAATTATGAACGAAAAACCATGTTTCCATTTTTGCACCGTTAAATCAATTGAAATTTAACGTAGCCAAAAACAAGTTATGACTAGAGACCGATTAATAGTCCGATTTTCACGAAAATTTCCATAATTACTTACCTTTTGATGTAAATATGTCTGAAATATTAGGAAATATTTCATGAGGTCTACCCGCCCTATTTTATTTATGAATATGAAAAAAATGAACCCCGACAAAAAAACATTTCTACTTTTTTTTCTATAAAGATAAGAGTCTGAATAATTATATCAGAAGATTTTTTTAAGTTTCAATGCGAGAGTTTTTTTTAGTAAGAACCATGAATACAGAATTCTGAACTTAAAAATATCAATAAAGATACTGACCGTGTTGTAAAAAAAAAAAAACCCCGACTATTTACTTATTTTCAAGATAACGGTGAAATTTTTCTCCAATCGAATAATTTGATATTTGAATTAATATTTTTGTTCGTTATTTCTTTTTTGTGAGATTTAAAAAAAAATTCAAAAAATATTTTACGTTTCTTCCTTCAATATGGCCTAAACTGATCACGTGACCTATTTTGGTGGTACCTATTGAATATGTTAAATTTGATGTGCGGAATTTTAGAATTTGTTGTTCTTTTGTTTGTGTTGTGCTAATGCCATTTGATTTCATTACCTTCTTTGCTCTTTCGAACTTGGGAAACCTTCTTTTCGCAACCGGGAACTTCTTGTCGTTAATCGGGAGCTCACGGAACTTGGGGGTCACAAACATGTCCAATGACACATGTCTAGTGGATTAGCGTAGTTAGGTTAAGACAGTTCGTAAGCGATCTATTTATCTCTGGGATTTCCTGGGTTTCAATCTTTCTGTAGTTAGTAGTCTTTAGTAACATAGAAAATAATTAACACAACTTCCTACCCCAGCTATGGTTAGCCGGAATTGAGAACACAGGCATACTCCCGTGGATCTAAATAAAGGTAGCGTTCACAAGTTCCGTTGATGAGCTTCCCGATTTACGACAAGAAAGTTCCGGTTCGAAAGAAGGTTCCCGAATTCGAAAAGAAGATTCCCGAGTCCGAGAAGGTTCCCAGAGTCACAACAGAAATTACCCTGAAGAAGGCCGACGAAGGCATATCGGCCGAAACTTTTGTACAAATAACAATAAAGATGGGGACAATAGTCCGATTTATACGCAGGATAATAGCTAATCATCAAAAACATTATCAAGAAAAATTCAATTTTGGAAAATTGCGTATAGATTTGATGTAATTCCGTTTTGTTTTTGTCTGAATTGTTGGATGATCTTTTGATAATTTGTTTATTAGAGATTTTCGACTCGTTTCGCGTCGACTATTTCAACACAACGTTTCGGCCAGGTGGCCCTTCCGGCCTTTCTTTTAGGTTTCTTCTCGGACTCGGAAACAGTTCTTCCGTCGACACATGGTGCAACGGAGATACAGGGGTTGAGTTAATTCGTTTAAGATGACGATCATCAGTAGGTTGCGGGTCAAATCCTGGACTACGGGCGAAATAAATAATACTTAACATAGCTTTAACACTAACAATGACTAACGGAATGAGAACAATATATCCCAATGATTAAATACAAAGAATCCGTTCGGAAGTTTCTGTAAGGCTCCGATCCGACAAGAACACCCTGAAGAGGTCATGGGGTACTCCAATCAAACGTCGTGTATATAATAATTAAGGGTATGGGATTAACCAGTGCTCGAAAATTAATTAAATTATCGTTAGAAATAATTAAAGTTGTTTATTTTGTGTGTTATCAATAGATGAGTCTTTATTTTTCAGATTGTTTTATCTACGTCTCTTTCTTTTCCTTTATTTTTTTTCTCTTGGACCTCTTTCATTCTCGCGTTCGTCTCTCTCTCTCTCTCTCTCTGCTCTCACTCTTCCTCTCTCTCTCTCTCTCTCTCTCTTCTCTCCTCTTTTCTATTTGCTGTCTTTGTACTTTCTTTCTGTTTCTTTGTTTTTTCTCTCTCATCTCTATTTCACAAATCGCCTTTTCATTCGTCAGTTATCTTCTTTATTCTTTTTTGCATTCCCTTTTTCTTGTATTTGAGCGTTTACACTCTCTTTTCATCTTTCTTCTTCTCATTCTCTTTCCATTTTTTTTCTTCTCTTCTCATTCTCTGCTGCTCTCTCTCTCTCTCTTCTTCTCCTCGTCTCATCTCCTCATCTAACTGTCTTCTGCCTCGATCCCTTCTCTCTCCTCGCTCTCTTTCTCTTCTTTTTTCTTCCTCACAGGCACACGACACACTACACACATAATATTAGTTTTTTGTATCTATTATTATGTAATATATATAGTAATATAAATGAAAGATTCTCAGATGTTAATAGAAAATAAGCATGTATTTCTTTTCTTATTGCATCTCTCTATTTTATTACTATTTTTTGCTTTATTTATCTCAGTCATTCTTGTTTCATCTCTCTCTTT
>CM042138.1:43531013-43643513 GCA_023376005.1 Doryteuthis pealeii
AAATAAGAACAAAAAATAGGTTAATTCAATACAAATTATTCGATTGGAGAAAAATACTCACCATTATCTTGAAATAAGTAAAATAGTCGGGGTTTTACAACACGGTCAGTATCTTATTGATATTTTTTAGCAGAATTCGTATTCATGGTTCTTTTACTAAAAAAACTCTCGCATTGAATACTTTAAAAAAATCTTTGATTTAATTATTCAGACTCTACTTTATAGAAAAAAAAAGAGAAAATTGTTTTTGTCGGGTTCATTTTCTGCACCGTTAATCAATTGAAATTTAACGTAGCCAAAAACAAGTTATGACTAGAGACCGATTAATAGTCCGATTTTCACGAAAATTTCCATAATTACTTACCTTTTGATGTAAATATGTCTGAAATATTAGGGGAAATATTTTTATGAGGTCTACCCGCTCCTATTTTATTTTATGAAATATGAAAAAATGAACCGACAAAAAACAATTTCTACTTTTTTTTCTATAAAGATAAGAGTCTGAATAATTATATCAGAAGATTTTTTTAAGTTTCAATGCGAGAGTTTTTTTTAGTAAAAGAACCATGAATACAGAATTCTGCTAAAAATATCAATAAAGATACTGACCGTGTTGTAAAAAAAACCCCGACTATTTTACTTATTTTTCAAGATAACGGTGAGTAATTTTTCTCCAATCGAATAATTTGATATTTGAATTAACTATTTTTGTTCGTTATTTCTTTTTTGTGAGATTAAAAAAAAAGTTCAAAAATATTTACGTTTCTTCCTTCAATATGGCCTAAACTGATCACGTGACCTATTTTGGTGGTACCTATTGAATATGTTAAATTTAAGATGTGCTGAATTTTAGTAATTTGTGTGTTTTTTGTTTGTGTTTGTTAATCCATTTGATTTCATTACCGTCTTTGCTCTTTTCGAACTTGGGAACCTTCTTTCGAACTCGGGAACTTCTTGTCGTAATCGGGAGCCATCACGGAACTTGGGGGGTTCACAAAAATGTCCAATTGGACACATGGTCTAGTGGATTAGGTAGTTAGGTTAAGACAGTTCTAAGCGACAGTTATCTCTGGATTCCGGGTTCAATCCTGAGTAGAGGCAGTAACATAGAAAAATAATTAACACAACTTCTACCCCAGCTATGGTTAGCAGAATGAGAACAGGATACCCCCGTGGACTAAATAAAGGGTTAGGTTCAAAGTTCCGTGATGGCTCCCGATTACGACAAGAAAGTTCCCGACTACGAAAAGAAAGTTCCCGACTACGACAAAAAGTTCCCGAGTTTGAGAAGGTTCCCGAGTCCAACAAGAAATACCTGAAGAAGGCCGGAAGGCATATCGGCCGAAACGTTGTACAAATAACAATAAAGATGGGGACAATAGTCCGAATAACGCAGATAATACTAATCATCAAAACATTATCAAGAAAATTCAATTTTTGGAAAATTGCCGTATAGATTTGGATGTAGATTCGTTTTGTTTTTGTCTGAATTTTTGGGATGAATCTTGATAATTTGTATTAGATTTTTCGGACTGTTTTCCTCATCTAATTTTCAACACAACGTTTCGGCCAATGTGCCCTCCGGCTTTCTTTAGGTGTTTCTTCTCGGACTCGGAAAAGTTCTCGTCGACACATGGTGCAACGGATATAAGGGTTGAGTTAATTTCGTTTTAAGTGACGATCATCAGTAGGTTGCGGGTTCAATCCTGACTACGGGCGAAAATAACATAGAATACTTAACATAGCTTTAACACTTAACATATGACTAACGGAATGAGAACAATATATCCCAATGGATTAAATAAAAGAATCGGTTCGAAGTTCTGTGAAGGCTCCCGAATCCGACAAGAAACACCTGAAGAAGGTCAGAGGGTACATCATAAAACGTTGTGTATATAATAATAAAGGTAAGGATAACAGTCCGAAAAATCTAAATTATTCGAAAATAATTAAAGTTGTTTATTTTGTGTGTTATCACATTTGATAGAGTCTTTTTTTTTCAGATTTGTTTTATCTACGTCTCTTTCTTTTTCTCTTTATTTCTTTTTCTCTTGGACCTCTTTCATTCTCGCGTTCTTCTCTCTCTCTCTCTCTCTCTCTCTCTCTCTCTCTCTCTCTCTCTCTCTCTCTCTCTCTCTCTCTCTCTCTTTCTCTTTCTTCTTTCTCTCTCTCTTCTACCTTTTCATCCATATCTCTTTATTTCTTTTTTGCTATTCCCTTTTTCTATTCTTTCTCACTCTCTTTTTCTCTTTCTTTCTCTCATTCTCTTTCCCATTTTTTCTTTCTCTTCTCATCTCTCTCTCTCTCTCTCTCTCTCTCTCTCTCTCTCTCTCTCTCTCGTTTCTTTCTCTTTTTCTTTCCTCACTGACACACACACACTCTCTCTCTCCCTCTCTCTCTTTCTCTCTCACACACACATACACACACTCTCCCCTCTCTCACTCACACACACACACACACACATACACACACACTCTCTCCCCCCTCTCTCACTTACTCTCACACACACACGCACGCACACACACACACACACACACATACCCACACTGCACTAATAAGTGTCCTAATTCCTGATTTAGGTTCAAGCACTTTATCTCAAGGACCCGGTCTAGTATTTCTTCATTCACATTTGGTAATAATCCTTTTGGGTAATAGTCTGCAACACATTGAAAACATGAAACCCAATAATTTCCTGATCTTTATTGGGGTTACAGAAGGGAGTCATAGATTCCTGTCCTTAACGGGGGGGGGGGATAAGTTCGTTAATCAGGGGTCTAAATTCATTTAAGGTACATACTTCTTTAAGACGTTGTTATTCTTAGGAACATTCTTTCTGGCCAGATTATTAATATTCGGTTTTGAAATTCTTAGATGAATCATTATTTTTGCTTGTTTTTTTTTTTTTTTGCTGTTGTTGTCCCCTCCCCCTTTTTTTTTAAATTAGTATTTCTTTCATCTTATCTATATTATCTTTCTGGGGTGATAAATTAATAAAATAAATAAGGAAACGAAAAAAAAAAAAAAAAAAAACAATAATGAAATACGAAAATAAAATAAAGGTAATTATGAACTTTAGTTGGCCAAATTCCTAGCATAAAATTGTGCGTGCGCATTATCTCCCTTAACAAATTTGCTTGTATAGTTTTTCTTATAGATTTTCTTAAACAATTGAATGAATAAAAATACATTTCATTCTTATTGACACATTTTTGTTTGTTTGTTGTTTGAGAAATATTTTTTTTTATTTCTCAAACAAACAAAAATGTGTTGATAAGACAGTGCACAACAAAAATATCATAAAATGTGTTCTTAATAACAATTAAGTTCATTTCAGATAATGCGCACGCACAATTTTATGCTAGGAATTTGGCCAACTAAAATTCACAATTACCAAAATAAAAATATCCCACAATTCGACTCCCGCCAAAAGTTAAACTTGAGGCGAAAAGAAAAAAAAGAAAAGAAAAAAGAACTCTGTCTCTTTCGGTGCTTTACCAGCCCACTTGACATACCTACGGTTGCATATCTGTCGAATCTAACAGGTCATACTATCTAACTTTTATAATATAATTTCATGGGTTAAATAAGAAATATTTCAGGGAAGCCGATATCTTCTATTAAAAGTGAGAATTGAACTCACTATCTATGATCTGCTAATCTAGCTCGCTAATCATTACACCACGTGAGCATTCATTTACAAATTAAATAGCAGAAATTCCTTTTAATACTATTTGAAAATTAACCACGCGTTCACAGAGGGCCATCTCTCGAGGCAGTACCTGCCACCTCCTCTAAAAGAAGTAGGGCTGGTTTATTGCTCCTCTTCCGAGTCACCCTAAAACCACGCATCTTTCTTTTTTTTTTTTTTTTTTTTTGCACTAGGCATCGCATGGGTTAAATAAGAAAATATTCAATGGACACCGATATCTTCTATCAAAACATCCAGATGACTATTTTATCTTTATTATCTTTCTGGGAATTAATAAATTAACAAAATACATAAATAAATAAAAAAAAATTTTTTTTTAAAAATCCAACCCTTTTACCATGGATAGGTCGCAAGTATGGGGTCCAGTGAGGATCGAACTCACTATTCAGTAGTAATAGATCTGTGACACTAGCTTGCTAACCATCGTACCACAACGGGACAACTTAAATATGTCACCTGTAAATTCTATGTTTACCATTGGGTTATCAAGGTGTTTAATTTATCAACATCTATTTTTATACTAAAGCTGAGTGAATCAATGATTGTTTTCTAAAGGCTTTTTTTCTATTTAGTTTTATGACACAAAATACATGCCAAAATATTCCTTAGTTATGGGATTGAGTTATCTTTGAAAAAAATCCATTTTAATTGGTTCTGATTAGTCGTAATATGCAATTAAGTAAAAAAACTGACGTCTCTTCACATTCTGCATGTATTCCCTCTCTCTCTCTCTCTCTCTCTCTCTCTCTCTATATATATATATATATATATATATATATATATATATTATATATATACTTGTTTAACTACCCCTTGCATATGTTAGTTTCTCTGTGAGATTAAAGAGAGAGATTAAACTTCTCACTTTATTTGTATGTTATATATCAGCCAGGTGATGAAAATTAACATACAAATAAAATGGCACACTCTCCAATCTCTCTTTACACTCAGAGAGAAACTCACACACACACACACACACACACACACACACACACACACATATATATATATATATATATATATATACACACACACACACACACACACACACACACATATATATATATATATATATATATATATATATATATATTATATAGAGATAGAGAGAGAGAGAGAGAGAGGGGGAGGAAGTGACAGGCAGAATGCGGGGTAAAAGACGGGTCAGTTTTTAACTAATTGCAAATTTTAGCAAAATGGTTTTAATGTTTGTTTGTTTGGGTTTTTTTTGGGTTTTTTGTTTTTATTTTTATTTTCCGGTTGTATTTATTTTTTAAATTTAATTCGCTTTGCAAAATCACTTTTTTCCTGATCAGTTTACCTACCTAACCTACCTACCCAACGGGTCACGTTTTTTCTACTATATTTGTATTTCTCTTAGATCCTCAGAGGAACATAATACACACAGATGACTGATTTAGAGAAATACGCGCGCAAATACACACACACACACACACACACACACACACACACACACCACACACGTGATGTGATGGAACAATCCTAAGAAGAACTCAGAATGAGAAGAACTCAGAACGAGAAAATCTCAAACAGCGTGAAACAGACCGTTATAAGTCATACCGGTGAATATAATTATATAGAAAACAATATGATAAATACGGTTATTTCCTATAACTCCAACCTAAAAAAGGGGAACCACTCTGAATGAATTTTATCCGTTAATTAATCTACCCATTATTTTCCCATTAAACTAACCCTAATCCCTAACCCTAACCCCTAGTAGATCAATAAATAGATAAATAATTTATCAGACAATCAGAGTGGTTCCCCTTTTTTATGTTGAAGTTATAGGAAATAACCATAAATATTCTATCCCAAATTGTGCACTCTGAATTCATCCCGCTCCTATCAGTGTGGAATGTCACAATGGGGGAGCAAAACCAGGAACTGAGGGTCTCTCAAGAGTTGGGTTCAATTTCGTTCTGTCAACTCCTGTCACTTTGCCCTTCCCTTAGACAACATTGGTGTCGTAAAGAAAGAAGACCGACACCTTGAACCTTCTCGACCCTTTCACTTTTGATTTATTATCGGTTAAGTCCCTTTGGAGCGGTGTTCAGTGAATTGTTATACCTTAACAAAAATAAGGCCATTTAAGCGATAGATGGGTTATTTATTATGAGTCAACTATATCTTTAACAAATTCATTGAAAGTGTTATTTTCTTTGTTATTCTATCGCCACATATATATTTGGTAATTTTCACCTTTAGTTATTAAAATTCCTAGCATAAAATTGTGCGTGCGCATTATCTGAAATGAACTTAATTGTTATTAAGAACACATGTTATGATATTTTTGTGTTAAAGCATGCAGTTGTATTCTTTTCGAAAAAGTTTCTAAGATTTGTTTATTTCGCACGGAGACTTTCAAAATAGCTACCGGTTTAGTTCGAACTGAAAGTCAAGTGAGGTTATTCTAATTGTTTTATTTGCTAGGAATTCTAACAACTAAAGGTGAAAATTACCATATATTTTTCCTTTGCCTTATGCTTAAAAAATCTCGAATAAATCATTTTAATCAATTTGAGTTCTGTTCCTGAAGCCATAAGTTTGGTAATACAATGAAATAGTTTTTTGTATTATTTAGATTTTTCGGACTGTTGTCCTCGTTGTATTGTTATATACACAATGTTTCAGCCGATGTGCCCCCCGGCCTTCTTCAGGTGTTTCTCGTCGAACTCGGAAGCCTTTATGTCGTAATTTGGAGCTTTCACGAAACTTCGAACCGAGTCCTTTATCTAACTCATTGGAGTAGATTGTTCATTCCGTTAACATGACTGGGTACAAGTGTTAAGCTATGTTATGTATTCTATGTTATTTTCACCCGTAGTCAGGATTGAACTAGCAACCTACAGATTATGTCACTTAAAACTATAAGATCCTGACTCAACTGTTTGCAAGTAACCAGCAGAGTAGCAAATAAGATCAACTATCCTTATATTTAATATGTCTCTGTCTCTGTCTATCTCTGTCTGTCTGTCTCTCTCTGTCTCTCTCTCTTTCTCTCTCTCTCTCTCTCTCTCTCTCTGTCTCTCTCTCTCTTTCTATATATACAAAATGGATAAAAGTAACCTACTCGAGTTTCATCGTCTGAGTCGTCAGGGATACATCCGCTGAATTAATCGAGTTTTCGATTGGTACCATGTATGACCGTTGAAACGGGTCTTATCTTTTATAGATGAGATGAACGCTTGTTTGATCTTTTATAGATGAACGCTTGTTTAATCGAAAACTCGATTAATTCAGCGGATGTAACCCTGACGATTCAGAAGATGAAACTCGAGTAGGTTACTTTTATCCATTTTATAAATAAATTTTGCTCTACATTGTATTGAGCACTTTGTATTTGTTTTTTTTTTTTCTCGGTCTTAACCCCTGGATACTGTGCGCTTCCAACGATCGTACCGTACCCACCGGTAAGCCACTACTCATACATTAACGTATATATATATATATATATATATATATATATATATAAGTATTAACTTACCGGTGGGTATAAGAACGATCGTTGGAAGCGCACAATATCCAGAGGTTAAGGTTGAGAAAAAACAAATACAAAGTGCTCAATACAATGTAGAGCATAAATTTATTTTAAGAATGGAAATGAGTAACCTACTCGAGTTTCATCGATAGATTCTTCAGGGTTACTTTTAAATTAATCGAGTTTACGATTAATCTTAGGTGTTATAAACATGCCCGTTGGAATAGGACTTACATTTAGTACTAAATTTAAGTCCTATTCCAACGGGCATGTTTATAACACCTAAGATTAATCGTAAACTCGATTAATTTAAAAGTAACCCTGAAGAATCTATCGATGAAACTCGAGTAGGTTACTCATTTCCATTCTTAATATATATATATATATATATATATATATATATATACCCGAGTATGGCAGATGGGTATGTACGGCTATACAACAAAAATAGCGGGAGAAATATTTTCTACGAATGGTGAATAGATATTTGTTATCTTTCTTTTGCGCATCTACTTAAAAGATTTTTTTTTTTCTTCCTCTTGTTGTAACTCCTTGAAAGCAGCGAGCTTCTATTTTTCCCTTTACTTTCTTTTGTATTTTTACCGATGTTAAATTAGCCTGTTTATTTGACTTATTGTTTTATACATCTGTCTTTACGATCACTTCATAGCTAGTTAGTGCTTAACCATATGACCAAAACAAAAAAAAAAAAAAAAAAAATTGATATATGTGAGTTTATGCCAGAAAGGAGTTTCCTGCAGTTTGTACTGCTAATTATGAAAACTATGCAAATCGTCTATTTTCGTAGTTTTCAGTATGGACGTTAAAGCTCTTTTGCAGATCGAGCCACTATTTATAAACATTTACTTCTAGACATGATCATTTTAAATCTTCTTTTTAATTATTCAAAACTTAGTTTACTTTTCAGCTTTGTCATGTGCAAAAATCATCAAATAAAAAAATAAACAGTAAATATTTATAACGAGTTTCTTTTTAACACTTGGTTGAACAAATTGCCGGCATTCCCCAGCTTGATCTCATTTTGTTTTTAATTTCATTATATATATTTACCAATCCCTCTGCACGAGCAGGATGTGACACAAGGTCAAATTCTTAAGCGAGTTTAATAGGTTTGAATTCAGAGTTTTATCGGAAAACCGATAATAGAATTAACTTCCCCTGTCGCTTGGGGGCGTATCGCCAAATACGATGTTGGCGGCAAAACCAAACCCCAACACTTATCTGAAGGCTGTCGACCTGGCGAGTCACTTTAACAAGGGCTCCATTCACCGCCCACTTCAAAGGGCAGTTAACCAGGCGAGTCGCCCAAAAAAACACTCCCCAACTTTTACTTATCCTAAGAACTTCCACCCGGAGAGACGTCTCAACAGCAATCCAAACGACGGCGAGTAGAAATCCTTTTCTAGCGCTAATTCACCAACGAACTGTTAATTTCACCTCTCAAGATAAGTCTGGTAGCAAAGCCAACAAATTTGCAGCAATTTTTGTACCTTTATAATACAAGTGTTTTAATTCCATTGTGTTGTTTGTCTTCTTTCATCCGAAATAATTGCCGACCACCGGGAGAATAAGAGCTCCCTACGAACCCCGTAATTCCTCTTAGTTTTCCTTCCCCTAGACTGGTTACCTAGCCATGGTTAAAGTACCCAGTCTGCCCTGCTATTTGCCCATAGCTGAAGGGAGAATTGATTCATACTTTCCCAAGGTATTAGCGCTATGCGAAATGCAAACAGCTTCGTCCAGGAATTGAACTCTGGTCGACGAGTCCATTTCCTACGACTCTAACCATTAGACCACGCGCCTCCATAAATTTTAATTTCATTATGGTTATCGTCGTAGGAAATAGATACGACCTCTGGCTAATGTGCGACATCGCCATAAGCAAGTTCGAACCCCAATCTCACTATTACGTTCACTTTTGGACTAATACTCTTGGGAAAGGTAGGAACTTTCCAAGGTAGGGATATCCAGAAAATAGGGTGTAATGGAGACAAATGCGCAATTTAAACACGAATTAACAAGATTTTTTGTGTAAATAAATGAATATATATGGTAGACCGTATTGTAAAATTAAATATGTATTTTATCTATCTGGGTTATCTAGAGAGATAACCTTTTTAATACGTTTGATGATCCGTGCATGAAAATACGATCGTTAGTAATAATTTATAAAAAATCTCGGAAAATATGTTGTGCAAAATTGCGCATTTGTAAAATTACATTTTTAGATAGATTAAATTAAGCTTTATCTCTAGTTTAGATATTACCTTCAATATGCCACTTTCCAGACGTTTAGAATTCACTATTAGATTTTTAAGTGAATAAAAATGGGCCAATTGAATCAGAGAATATATATATATATATATATATATATATATATATATATATATATCACAACAAACGAGTAGTAGCAAAAAGAAGCTAAGAGGTCACTACAAGCGGCCGTCCCCATACCACCCAAGAGGTCACGGATGATACCACCAACATCAACGAAAGAGTACATATATATGCCAAAAAGGACAGATCAGCCATTCTATTCGTTCTGAAGAAGGGATATAACATCCCCGAAATATTACGAAACTTAACATTCAAAAACTGAGTTTCTTATATTTCCCACCTAATGCTTCATACTAAATCCCAAATAATATATATTATAGAGACACACACACACACACACACACAAATATATATATATATATATATATATATATATATATATATATATATATATGAGGTTAAGTAAACATGTGTTTATTTTATATGGCTTTGGCCGACAATCTTTGGAGGATATGTGCTTAATTGAAGTCATACCTAATTTTGAAAATTAATTAGTTAATAATTAATTAATACTTTTCAAAACATACGAAGAATGTGGGAATGGCAAGCTAGTGTAACGGTTAGAGACTTCGCCTGTCAGCTTGACAGTCGAGGTTTCGAGTCACACACGGAGCAGTCTCCTATGTCTATAACCTTGCTGATGAGACCTAATAGGTCGAAATGTACATTCAGGGATTGACATTTTCTCGATTTGTTTCGCCTTACATTTGAACATATATGCCCGCCTAAAAAAATTCATTAATTATTAACTAATTAATTTTCAAAATTAGGTATGACTTCAATTAATCATATATCCTCCAATATATATATATATATATATATATATATAGAGAGAGAGAGAGAGAGAGAGAGAGAGAGGAGGAGGAGGAGAGAGAGATTGATAGATAGATAGATGTTTTAGTTTATATTTATTTGCATTGGAACAATTTTGCTACCATTGGTTTCTTACTGTGTAGCAGTCATCAGGCAACGAAAGTGCTTTGAAAACACGTTGAAAACACTTTCGTTGTCTGATGACTGCTACACAGCAAGAAACCAATGGTAGCGAATTGTTCCAATGCAAATAAATATAGACTAAAACATTTATTTATTTATTTATCTATTAACGCTCTATCACAGATATTGAGCACTCTTCTAATAACACTGTACATTGGATTACTACCGCTTCCTCAAGTATAATAGTGCCAACCATACACATTGATATATATATATATATATATATATATATATATATATATATATATATATATATAGCACGGATATCCATGACAATCTCTCTCCATCCGTCCTTATCACACTCATCATTCTCGGGAGGTCCTCTATGCAGCATCCTGCAGAGCTGGTCAATGTACGTCTTTGTTGGTCGGCCCACACTGGCGTGCCCATGTGCTGGCTTCCACAGGAGGACGTCACTTATGAGTTCGTCCTTGTTTCTCCAGCAGTGTCCTGCGTGTCTTGTCAGTCTTACTCGGATGGTTTGGGTGATATGTGGTAGGTGGCCGTACAGCTGTTTTCTCATGGGGTGTTGTTTCTACGTCTTGTTCAGGATCACACGCGGCATTCTTGTGCAGCTCCCATCTAGTTTATTCTCTAGTCGTTTCGTTAGGGTCCAGGTGGTGCAGCTATACAGCAGTACTGACACGACAACCGCCTGGAGGAATTGTCTCTTTAACTTGTCTGAGAGATTGGATTTCCATATGACTAATAATTTATTTATAGCGGACCATGTCTTTCCTATGCCTGCATTAACATTGCTTTCTATGGATGAGATATTACTGCCTAAGTACATAAATTGTTCTACCGAGTTCAGGAGTTTGCCCTCGATAGTGGTACATAATTATTAGATACCTAATATTTATGTGCAATAGTGTAGAAATCAAAATGGCCGTTATAAGCTGCAGCCCACGGCCTTGAAGGATTTGACAAGGCTTGACCTGTCCTGATCCTTCCTTCCGGTGGATACCGTGAGAATCGGTGGAGGAGACCCTCTTCCGGTTTAGATTAGAAATAGATTTTAGTCAGTCGGCGAGAAACCACGACGGTAGTGAGTCGTGTTATACACGCTCCGACTCGATCTGCGCAGGTAGTCTGGTGGGGGATTTCGAGAATAAAATATGATCAAAGTCTTGTGTTATTATCTAAAAGCTACCAATGACACAGGGCTTCTGATAAAGAGAAATCCCCAATGAAAGACCAGACACGAAGTCCCCAAGAGAAGTCCAGACGAAGAAGAGATGTTAGAAGAGACCTAGAAGAACTTAAGACGTCAGAAGAACAGAAGAAGAATAGAAGTAAGAAGTAAGAAGTAAGAAGTAAGTAATGAGAAGGGTATGCAACAATAGTTGAGATGTCTCTTTTGTTTTAAAAAGACATGAACTCAGTTTTATTAGAGTTTACGTATAGGCCGACGTTTCGTGCTGCCTTTTCTAGGCTGTGTAGCAAGGAGTCGGCTTGTGCTGGTGTATTTGCGAGTATACTGGGAACGTCTAAAAACTGTGAATTTTTTTTTTTTTTTTTTTTTTTAAAGTTCAATCAGTCTTGTTGCGGTGAGGATACCGGATTAAGTTGAAACGAGCAAACATTTTTTTTTAATTAATTATTTCCCGGATCTGTACAAATCCTACAGATGTTGACAACTAAGATTATCCGTTATCTCACATCTTTGTTATTCCGTATCTTCTCATTGTCTCCCTTATCTCTTCTTATACTTATTGCTTGTCCAGGTTATTTATTTATTCATTTATTTATTTACTTTTTAATCTAGATGTCAAAGAAACACGGATTCCTTTTATACGTGAAAAAGAATTAAGGAATACACAAAAAATATCCCACTGCATTCTCTACTCGGAGAATTTTTATGCATCACAATTTTCTGATTTTTCATCTCTACCTTCCTTGTAATCTTTCGCTCATTGTGCTTTCATATCGAGGCTACGAGTCCGTCACTCTATAACATTCCATTATGGAAGCGCGTGGTGTAATGGTTAAAGTCATCGGAAATGGACTCGTCGCCCCGAGTTCAAATCCTGGACGCGCTAACTGCATTTTTCACTTTTGCGCTAATACCCGTGGGAAAGGTATGAATCCTACTCACCCTCCAGCTATGGATAAATAGTAGGACAGACTGGGCTCTTTAACCTTGGTTAGGCAACCGGTCTAGGAGAAGGAAAACTCTGTATTCAAACCTGTTGAACTCCGCTTAAGAAATTGACCTTTTGTCACATCCTGCTTGTGCGGAGAGGTTGGTAAATATATATAACATTTCATATTTATCCCTTCCCCATAGTTATTTATTAAGCTAAGTTTAGATATGGCACAGGGACAGAAGTATAGAGCACCCAGTGAGAATCGAACTTACTAACAATGGTCTTCTATGCTAGCTGGCTAACCATTAGTCTACATGAGGTGCCTACTATCCCTTCCCCAGAAGTATAGATATCTTGGTGTAATAGTTAACAAGCTTGTCTCGCAGATCCATTGCTACTGAGTAGCGAGTTCGAGTCTCACTGGGTGCCCATATACATGCGGCCTTGTGCCACATCTATGCAAAGTTTAGTAAATAACTACACATTTTATAAAACTGTCCGCCTCATTGTGTTGTAATGGTTAACAAGCTAGTCTCGCAGATCCCTTGCTACTGAATAGTGAGTTCGATCCCAACTGGATGCCCCATACGTGTAGCCTTGTGTCAGAATCTAAGCTAGGCTTTTTTTTTGTGTGGGGGCTCCCGTAGGAATAATGGTTAGCAAGCTAGACTAGCAAACCATTATTAGTGAGTTCGAGTCTCACTGAGTGACGCATACATCCGATCTTGTGCTATAACTAAGCAAAGCTTAGTAGTTTTCTCTTTATTTTCCTCGCATTCTTGTATCTTATCTTTCCCCTTCCCCTTCTCCCTCCTATTTACCTCTTTTACTTTTCCCCAGTCCCTTCCGGCTGAACATTATGTATGTTTCTCGGTCAGAAAGCGAAAATAATTCCAACCTTGAAGGGCCTGGGATCGTACAAATACCCATTTTTTCGTCTGCTTTTCATTTTAAAAACGAATTAAAATTAATTAAATCGATTATTTAAGGTCAAATTTTTGTCTAAGTCGAAAAGTAGTAACATAATGAGCACCAGTAAAAAAGAAAAGAATAGCAAAGTAATATTACACATGTAATTTATTTTTGATACATTTAAAACTATTTTTTCGGCAAATTTCGTTCAAATATATCTTAAGATGGCTGCCGTAGTTGCCGTAAAATCCGTGTTTACAAAATAAATTTAACACTCGATTGAAAAAAAAATTGTTTTGTAAAAACACGGATTTTTCGATAAATTGGGTATGCCTAGTACAAACTAACAAAATAATAGTATTAAGTATAGTCATTTACTAAGTTTCACTTGGTTTGGCACAAGGATAGAAATATAGGCTGATTATTAAGAATCGAACTCAGTAATGGTCTGCTAGCCTATTTCGCTAAACATTACACAACATCGCGTAGTGTAATGTAGATCTTTATGTCTTTTTACCCCCCCCCCCATAATCAGAAAAAAATGAATGAAACTTAACGTAATTTTTGCTGTATTATGAAGAAGGATAAAAAAAACATCATACATAAAAATTATTTGTTTGAAAGTCTTTAAAAGTGAATCTTAAGGTGTCTCATCGTAGTGTAAAGGTTAACAAGCTAGTCTCGCAGGTACGTTACTGCTGAGTAGCGAGTTCAATCGTTGGATGCACTACACTTGTGATCTTGTATCAAATTCCATTCCGTAGGGTAAATAATTATTTTAAAGATAATTTTTGTCAATCAAAATCTGTATCTGTCAAAATGGCGTATTTTTGTCTTTTTTTTTATTTTTAAAGATATGCCCTTTTTAACGTGATTTATTTCATTGTTTTAATTAAGAAACGGCATAGAAAAGGGGATTTAAATGTCATTATACGGTGTATACTGACATTTAAATCGGAAGGGTTGAATTTATTTTGTAAACACGGATCTTACGCCATCTTTAGACAGCATTTACGGCAATACTTAAGCAAAATTGACCGAAAAATAGTTTTAAATGTATTAGAAATATATTACATGTATAATATTATTTTGCCCCCCCCCCCCACTTTTTTTGGCTGAACTTGCACAAAGGTGTCAAAATTAGGGTGACCCAGAAAAAACAGAACCCACAAATTTTGTAATAAAACTGTTCATTTTAACTATGGGGGTCTAGGGTTAGGGTTTAGGTTTAGGGTTAGGGTTAGGATTAGCGTTAGGGTTGAATGGGAAAATGAATAAATAATTTGGGTTCTTTTTTTTCTGGGTCACCCTGTATACCGGTGACCTAGAAGAAAACAGAACCCACAAATTTTGTAATAAAACAGTTAATTTTAACTACGGTGGGGTTAGGCTTAGGCTTAGGCTTAGGCTTAGGGGTTAAGGTTAGGGTTGGGATTGGGGTTTAAGGTTAGTTTAATGGGAAAATAAATAGATAATTTGGGTTCTATTTTTTCTGGGTCAATCTTATTTTGACACGTTTATGCAAGTTCAGCCTTTTTTTTTTTTTTTTTTTTTTACTGATGCTCATTATGTTACTACTTTTCGACTAGGACAAAAATTTGACCTTAAATAATCGATTTAATTAATTTTAATTTGTTTTTAAAATGAAAAGCAGATGAAAAATTGTACTTTAAAAAATAAAGTGTAACAAATTACAATTTTAAATGTTTCATAAACGCCTAAAGAAGCGTGTGTGTAAGGGGGGGGGGCTGTCGTACTGAAATTTTGATAATACCTACGTTTATATATTTATTTTATTTCTATAATGGGCATCGTGTTTCAACAATTCAAATTTTCCATGTCATTCTGTTAGTCTCGTTCATTCTTTTCCCGCCTTTTGGCCAAGAAGTTTGGGAAGGTGGGGGTGGGGGATATGAGTAACTGATTCTATGGGGTGGGGTGGGGTGGGGTGTGTCTACTCTGATTACATCTTCCCTTTGCACTTAAACGCGGTAGGTCAGGGTCAAGGTCAAACTATGATGCATGTGATATCCTGAAGGGACATACAATGTTTGTCGTGGTCGTATGAACGCGTGAGGGTCCACACTTTAAACTTGTTTCATATTTACCCTCACGGAGACGAGAATAAACACACACACACACACACACACACACACACTCTATCTATCTCCCCCACTTCTCTCTCTAAAAAATTCACTGGCTTTTCTTCTTTCTTGGAGGCCCGCGTGGTGTACTGGTTAGAGTCATTGGAAATGGACCCGTCGACCCGAGTTCAAATCCTAGACAAAGCCACAGTTCGCATAGCGCTAATACCCCTGGGAAGGCTATGAATCCAACTATTCTCCCTCCAGCTATGGGTAAATAGTAGGGACGACTGTGCTCTTTAACCTTGGTTAGGCAACCAGTCTAAGAGAAGGAAAACTCTGAATTCACACCTCTTAAATCTCCGCTTGGGGTGGTCACTACTAGATTAGGCTCAGTCCTAATTAGTGATCTATTTCAGTAATTCAATTTAAATTTAATTCTAATTCAAATTTCTCAGTTTTTAAAAATCTGCACATGGTTATATGATATTAGGTATTTCTATTCAATACAAATGATTTTCTGGTATATTCGCGGAGTTTCGTCCCGGCATCCTGCCTCAAAAACCGCTAGCCGGTGGCTGCTGAAAAAACAATACCAGCTACGATTGAAGTCCGTAGCCAAAGCGGTGTCACTTGAAAAAAAAAAAACTAGGGTTGGGGTTGGGGTTTAGGGTTAGTTTAATGGGAAAATAGGTAAATAATTTGGGCTCTGTTTTTTCTGGGTCAGCCTGTATACAGTTTGACCCAGAAAAAATAGGACCCACAAATTTTGTAATAAAACTGTTAATTTTAACTAGGGGGGGGAGTAGGTGGGTTTCGGGAAAAACGCCCTAAGTTGGTTGTTTTTGTTTTTTTGTTTTTGTTTTTTGTTTTCAAGTGACACCGCTTCGGCAACGGACTTCAATCGTAGCTAGTGTTGTTTTTTTCAGCAGCCACCGGCTAGCGGTTTTTGGTGCAGGAGGCCGGGACGGAACTCCGCGAAGAGTACATGATTTTCAAATAGATCTACTTGACCTATAGACGGCATCCTTACAGCTACAATCACTTCGTGTCACAGTGGACTTGAGAAGAATAGCAATAATGAGATACTCCATACTTACCTGATAAGGCGCCCCACCGTGGTATAATGGTTAGCAAGCTAGTCTCGCAGATCCATTATTACTGAACAATGAGTTCGATCCTCGCTGGATGCCCCATACTTGTAACCTTGTGTCTCATCCTATCCGTGGCGAACGGGTTGGAAAAATGCCTACTCTCCAGAACTGAAGCCTCACCATCAAATTGGTCTCGTCTTTAAAGTCTGTTTTAAGCAAAGTTTTACAGGTTTGAATTTAATGTTTTCCTTCTCCTAAACTAGTTGCCATACCAAGATTAAAGAGCCCAGCTGGAAGGAGAATAATTGTACTGTATCTATCAAAGTCATTAAATGGTTAAATCCTACTTAACGGACATAAATTCCACCATTGTATGTCACCCTGCCGAAAGAAAAAATAACTAAAAATCAGGTAATTAACCGAATTTAATGAAATTTTCATTGTTGATATATTAATGAATCAACAATATAATGCACTAGTTATTTTATTTGAAAACTCTTACATTTTTCAGGTCATTTAACTTTAAACAACGTATCTTTGAAAATCTGTTACGCCTCAAAGATATGTGGTTCAAAGTTAACTGAGCTAAAAAAATGTGATATATCCGGGTTAAGGGATATATTATGAAGTTGGTATTTGGTATATTATTGCAGTAGTAGCTGGTGCGTCGAATAGCAGTACATCTTCCGAGCAGTCGTGGGGTATTCTGACTGGTAGGTGAGTAAGGCCACCCCCTTTTTTTTACCGGGGTCTTACCCCTCTGCAGGTGTTATAGCGTATTCTAAGCCCCATCGTGAAGGGGTGATTGTTAATGGAATTAGTCTCGTCTACTTCACTGGAATCGGCTACCCGGCGATGCCTGGGTCGAGAGGGGGATAATAAAAAAGTTAGTCTCGTAGATCCACTGTGAGGTGCCACTCTCATATTCAAAGTACAGAGGCAAGAGAGATCAAGAATGGATTTCGAGGACTGTCATGTGACACCACAGGGGAACCCAATGGACACGCCCATTCTCTAAGGTACTTATTTTTGTGCTACTACATATTGATATTTTTGGTTGCTATATGTTACATAATTATGGATCCCTAATATCTTTTTAAGGTAGTATAGAAATCCTTATGGCGATCAGTGTAGCTGATGGCCTTGAGAGTGAGTGTCAATGCTTGACCTCACTCTCACCTTGCTTTCTGGGGATAGAATCGTGAGAACGGAACCCCGATAGAAAGCCCTTTTCCGGTTTAAGGTGGGCAACTCAGTAAGTTAGTTGCAGTTAGTCAGTTGCAGAGTTAGAAGCTAGCAAGATGTGACTCTCCGCGCGCATTTGTCTGGCCTGGGTTCCGGAATAAACTAACATCCAAAGTAAATCGAAGTCTTGTTGTTATTACTAAAAGCTAACAATGACACAAGGCTTCTGATAAGAAATGGTCCCCAGCAGAACCAGATACGGGACCCAGATAAGAAAGACCAGACGAGACCATTAGAAGATAGAAGATAGAAGACCAGAGTAAGACGTATAGATACTTAGTGTCGTCACAGAAAAGGCACTACGTAACATATAGACTTTGGTAATAAATAATACCTAATAATATCTATTTCGATTGTATAATGTTCCACTAGAAATAATAAAATCCCGGTATCTTGCACCCGTTATGTTACAATACTAAATAATAAATTTTATTTATTTATTTTAATATTCACTTCAATGTGTATATTCTAAAAGCTTTTGTTTTGTGAGAATGCTTAGTTTTAAAGTGGGGGTTCGTTTTTACACTTCAACTTTTTACTCGTAAATTCCTACCATAAAATGCCCAAGCCTAATTTTATGGCAGGAATTTACGAGTAAAAAGTTGAATATTCCTTTTTGTTGTTGTTATTTCTTTTCTTTTTGGCTTTGGTACTCTAAAATAAAAACGTCAGATTTTAATCATCGTCGATGAAAAAACAAAATTACGATCATAAAAGGAGGATCCAATTTATGCCTAAATTGTAAAACGAGCCCCCACTTTAAAATTAAACATTCTCACAAAATAAAAACTTTTAGAATATACACATTGAAATTAATATTAAAATAAATAAATAAAATATATTTTGTATTGTAACATAACGGGTGCAAGAAAAATAAAACATTTAATACAAAAACACGGACATAAAATGGGGGTTCAGTTTATTTTATGGTAGGAATTTACGAGCAAATAGTCCTTTATTACCAGTTAAGCTTAGTAAATAACTATATGTACTTATTTATGGGCAATACTGTGATATTTGTATTTAATACACTCTGCTGTAGTACTTTCCAACAAAATCTTTTTTCAGATGATGACTGTGTAGTGGGGGTTAGACATGATTTTGGTGGACAGGGACATTGTTTCTGTGGGTAGACAACAAACACCCCCACCCTGTGTGTCACTGTACATAGCGCCAGATTTTGTTCGGTGGCTTTTTAATCGTGTCTATTCGCTACAGCTAACCGGATGCTTGTGTCTTTCGTCTTTTGAAACAGATTTATTTTTTACGAGATTTTCATAGAAACTTCAGATATTTTCAGACTAAAATAGCTACATTAACTTTAACATCAATCTCAACAGGAAATTCGTGAACACAAACCTTTTTTTTTAAAACATTTTTCAAGTATCTACAATTGAGTCAAATTTCAATATTAGATTTTGCTTTTTCACGTGGTCGACTCTTACATGTACTCTTCTATATTGACCTTTTCATCTTCTTAATAATAATATATATATATATATATATATATATATATTAGGTATACCCAATTTTTCGTCTGCTAAAATTAAAAAAAAACGAATTAAAATTAATTAAATCTATTATTTAAGGTCAAACTTTTTTGAAAAAGATTTACCAAAAATCATCGAATTATCCGATTTTAATGGAATTTTCAGTGTTGATTTATCAATGAATGAATTTTATAATGCACCAGTAATTCTATTTCAAAACATTCTGATTTTTTTCAGGTCACTTAAATTTACCCCCACTACACACCTTATTTTGGGGCGCAAAATATCGGTGGGCTTGTTACTGTAATTAGTAATTACAGTATAAATAAAAAGACAAAAGACCGAATAGAAGGTGTGAATAGAAAAAAGGAAAGAAAAGTAAGCGAGCTACTCGGGTAGAAAATAAGTACCGAAAATCGGAAAATTAAATTTAAAAAAAAAAAAAAAAAGATTTTTGGAGATTTTTTTATATGTTCTTTAATATATAATCATATAATTGCCTATTATGTTATAAATGAAAAAAAGGATACATTGATATTTGTTCTGTTTAAAAGGGTGGTGGCCTAACTTTTCAATTGAATTTTCTCCAAAAATTATGAGATGACAAAGATAAAATAGACTAGTTAGTAAATAAATATGTTTTTAGAATCTAAAAATATGAAATTTGAAATTTAAAATTAGGCGTTTCATATTTTAAATGAATTTTATCTATTAATTAGGTATATAAATTGTTGTTTTAGACGCTACTACGGAGGCCATGAACGGTAATATTCATTTTAAAGAATTTCGATTTATTTCCATTGAATCAATTTGATTGAAACGATTCAATAAAAATTTAATAAAAGAATTTGTTGATAACAAAAGTTAACACAGAAAATTTTTCTTAAAATCAGATAATTCCCTGATTTTTGATAATTGTTTTTCATAAACGCCGTCCTCTGTTCGAGAAGAGGTCATGTGACATTTTCACGGTCATTTATTTTTTGTTTTTGTTTTATGAACAAAAAGTGATAAGACAAACAGGAATATTTCTTTTATGTTATTTCTTTTTTTATTGTTCTCAGCTAGTTTCGACCTTAAGTCATCGTCGGGAGAAAATTTCTTGTGAAAGAAATTGGGCTGACTTCTGATTTAGGTCGGAAAATTAAAACGGAAAGTTTTTTGGTGGTACCCAATGACACTTTAACTACAATCTATGAATTAACATTTTACGAATTGGTTTACGGTTTTAGGGGATTAAGGTTATTTTTAATTACGTATTGCTTAAAACAACAAAAACCCCAAATTAACCCAAATTACTATACATTTAATGTTGAAAAATATTTTTTTAGACTAAGTTCAATTGAAATTATACATTGCAATACTAACACAAACAACTATCTCAATAATAGATTCAATAATTAATTTCAATGGTTAATTAAATGTATAGTAATTTGGGTTTTTTGTTGTTTATTTTTTTAAGCAATACGTAATTAAAAACAACCTTAATCCCCTAAAACCGTAACCCAATTCGCAAAATGTTAATTCATAGACTGTAGTTAAACTGTTATTGGGGACCATCAAAAAACTTTCCGTTTTAATTTTCCGACTTAAATCAGAAGTCAGTCAGAAATTGGTTTTAGAAAGTTTTAAAAAGATTTCTAAGTGTTTGACAAGCCACAATAATTCGGACAGTGAAATGTATTAGAAGTGGCGAGTACATCTGTTCAGTGAAAAGATATGTGGTGTGTGTGTGTGTGTGTGTGTGTGTGTGTGTGTGTGTGTTCTTTGTTGAACGAAAGAGCTGATTGGTTTATATATATATATATATATATATATATATATATATATGTATGTGTGGCGCTCCACCTCAGACGTTAAAAAAACAATCTCCTTGATCTAGCGCTAGTGAAAAGGGGATAGACTCCCTCGCTCTCTGGCTGATATCGACTTTATACCACCCCGACGACTTTACTTATATATATATATATATATATATATATATATATATGTATATATGTGTGTGTGTGTGTGTGTGTGTGTATGTGTGTGATTATATGTATTAACCTATCACCTTCTCCCTCCTCCTCCTCCTTACACTCCCTCTATATAGGCCCCTTTTCTATGTTTAATTATGCATTCATATATTTACAACTTGACAAAACCCTGACATTTCCTCATTAAACAATTCTCCCAACTGTCAGTCATTTTAATCGTTCTTCCCTCCTCCTGTCATTCTATAAAACTTACCAATTTTTGCTTGGCATAGAATCATGGCGTCGTTTCCCTTAATCATGATTGTCTTAGAAAATTCTATGAAATATTTTAAAAATTTATATATATATATATATATATATATATATTATCTAAGTCTGCCTAAACATTTCTTGAATTTGAATGTTTGGTTATTACAAATATGTCCTTTATTAAAGAACTTGCCTGAGTCTGGCATAAGGCCAATTAAATACTGAGCATTGAGCATGAAATCTAAATACTTATGCCACCCTGCCGGCGAGGCCTAGAATACGCTGACTGTAACCCCTGCAGGATATAAAATACCTACCCCCATCCCCCACCAAGAGAGATCAAGTATGGTTGTAGGTTGGTTGTGTTGTTTTACGGCATATCAACCCTTTTTGGATCATTTAATGCCGAATAATTCATTTTGATATTCGATTTCTTACAGTACCTGCTGTTGCTTAAATGATCACCCTTCGAGGTATTGAACAGGCTCATCGCCGCTTAACTTCGGTGATCTAGCGGGGACTGGTGCTTTCAACGTAAGCATCAAGAATGGGTTTCTAGGACTGTCATGAGACACCACACGGGGCACCCAATGGACACGTCCATTCTTTAAGAAAGATGATTATTTATTGTCTCCCTACAGAGTTATACTTATTTTTGCGTTGCTTCATAGTTATATTTTTGGTTAATATAGATTTTGGTAATAAATAATACCTAATTATATCTGTTTCGATTGTATAATAAAATCCTTGTACTTACGGTTTAGACTTAAATGTTTTATAGATATGGGGAGTATGGAGCACTCCTACATTGTCATTACTCCCAGGGGTTATTTCCTATAACTCCAACATAAATTGATTGACTAATAAATTATTTATTTATTTATTTATCTACTAGGAAAAAAGAAGACGGGGTTATGGTTAGGGTTTAGGGTTAGTTTAATGGGAAAATGGGTAGATTAATTAACAGATAAAATTGATTCAGAGTGGTTCCCCTTTTTATGTTGGAGTTATAGAAAATAACCCTCCCAGGTCCACTCTGATCCAGAGTGGTAGTACCTGTTAGGGTCGCATCTATGGGTCAAATAGATCTGTTTAAAAATTATTCGAATTTGATAGGAATACTTCATGCCACACGGCTGTAAATTATTTGTATAAAAACAATTAAGTAAAGCTATAATTATTTACAAAGGGTTATTATTAATTACTTGAAACCATATAACTGTGTGCAAACAAATGACTATTATTGAATGGAAGTAGTTACTCAACGCATGAGTAACACGGCTTGGATCTGTGCTTTTAAATTGGGAGCTGATGATAGTTGTGGCACGCCACCTCAGATGTAAAAATAATCTCTTATGCCTATCGCTAGTTAAAAGAAGATAGACTCCCACACTGTTCGGCTGATACCGACGATAGGCCACTCTGCTGATTTTATTTCCGTATGGCCTGATATAATGGCGCCAAAAACGTTGTGCACTATCTGGGGTAAGGTTCGGTCTGAAAACTATAAGGATGGGAAAAATTTTGAAGTCGTACCTAATTTTTGAAAATTAATTAATTGATAATTAATCAATTAGGCGGGCATGCCTATTCAAATGTAAGGCTAAACAAATCGAGAAAAATCAATCTCTGTATGTACATTTCGGCCTATTAGGCCTCATCAGCAGAGCTATAGATAGGAAGACCGCCTTGTGCGTGATTCGAACCTTGACTGTCAAGCTGACAGGCGAGGACCGTAACCCCTACACCAACCGGACTCTCCTAGATTTTTCGTTTTGTTTAGAGTAGGTTATATTCCTCTTATAGTGACTTTTACTACACGACAGTATGAGAAGTATGTATATATATATATATATATATATATATATTATATATATATATATATATATATGAATTTCATATAATAAATAAGTCCGGCCATGGCTGCTGGTCTTTGCCTGGTACCGCCAGTAGAGGTTCATTATCCAATGTGGCTTGAAGCAGCAATCTCCGCACATTGACCAGATATGGTGACTCATATACACTGGAGTTGGAAGGAACGGTAGAATTAAACAGGGCTATGTGAAGATTCACGCTGGGAATATTTGTCACGTGAACACATCCGAAGTGACGTAATTCGGGAATGGAGCGAATTGAAGGACGTGATAGCGAAGTACCGAAAGCAGATGTTCCGTTGAGTCGGACACGTCGCAATATTCACAGACAACAGGTGGACACGTGCAGTTGTCGAGTGGCATCCGAGAATCCGGAAACGACCACTCGGAAGTCCTCTACGACGATGGCGAGATGAAATTGTCAAGCGATCCGGGCTAATGGCGAGAAGGGGGGCAAAATCGAGAACGAAATGGAAGCGCAATGAGGTCAACTATGTGAAAAATCTTCGGACAACCTGGTCAATATACGATTCGACTGGCCGAAACAGTTACTGAAGACCGACAGCTGCTGGTTATTGAGTATTTTTCTTTTCTTATTTCAGGGTGGCCTAAAGCCGGTATCAGCCTATCAGCGAGGGAGTCTATCCCCTTTTCACTAGCGTTAGACCAAGGAGATTGTTTTTTGCGTCTGAGATGGAGCGCCACACCTACCATCAGCTCCTTTCTTTACCACACAGATCTCTGCACTACTCATAACGCTGACTTGGCGATGGCCGGTATCGAACTAGGAACCTTGTGGTTTCTAGCCGAACGCTCTACCGACTGCGCTAACCCGTTTACTTCTGGTTATAGACTGACAACTCACATCTCCTCTCCTGGTAAATCCAAACTATAAATTTCCTTTTAGCCGACCAAAATAATTTTTCGGAAAATGGTGGAAGTGCAGGTTTTTATGATTTTAAAATTTGGCTCAACGTTACGAGGAGAGTGAATTCGGTCCTTGTTGCTAAACCCACTACTGTGACTCTGAGCAAATCTACCCCCCTCTCTCTCTCCCTCTCCCCCCTCTCTCTCTCTTTTATGCATGTTATTCTCTTTCATTAAAAAAATAAACAACAAAAAATCCAAATTACTATACATTTAATTAACCATTGAAATTAATTATTGAATCTATTATTGAGATAGTTGTTTTGTTAGTATTGCAATGTATAATTTCAATTAGATTTAGTTTAAAAAAGTATTTTTCAACATTAAATGTATAGTAATTTGGGTTTTTTGTTGTTTATTTTTTTAAGCAATACGTAATTAAAAACAACCTTAATCCCCTAAAACCGTAACCCAATTCGCAAAATGTTAATTCGTAGACTGTAGTGAAACTGTCATTGGGTACCACCAAAAATCTTTCCGTTTTAATTTTCCGACCTAAATCAGAAGTCAGACAAATACAGAGTATGATTTACCCAACCCCTTCGCAAGGTCAATTTTTAAGCGGGGGTTAACAAGTTTCAATTCAGAGTTTTTCTTCTAGACTGGTTACCATACTAAAGTTAAAAAGTCCAGTCTGTCCTACTAGTTACTGATATCTGGAGGGTGAATAATTGGATTCCTCCATTTCCTAAGGGTGCTAGCGCTATGTGAAATGCGAACAGCCTCGTCTAGGATTTGAACCCGGATCGCCGCGTCTATTTACTAGGACGATAACCATTACACCTAAAGTACAGAATGCGGCAGAAGTAACGAGGCAGATAATAGTTTGTAATAATACTATTGATTTCGCTATTAATTCTGCTCTTTTCTTTAAACTGATGAAAAGTGAGTATTATTAATAGAATAAAAGAAATCTGTAAATAAATAAATACACATCCTCATATATTTGCTAAATTTAGCTTATTATAGCCCAAGACTGAGAGAGGGTTTGGAGGGTCTGCCAAGAAGATCAGCATTCAAAGGAGTTGAATATATATATATATATATATATATATATATATTATATTATTATTTATATTTTTGCTTGTAGGCAATTACAATGCGTATATCGTATAAAATTCGATAATTATAGAAAATAACCATGACAAGTGAATTTCGCAAATGATCATGCGATGCTAGAACATCGTACAGTCTGTTTCAACTTTCTTAAGTCTCATCAGCGATGTATACTAACGATTTCCCTCCGACAGAAATCGAAACCGGTGGTCCAGCAGGCAAAGTCTGTGACTTTACTGCTCGGCCAACAGCCCGCATCGTACAATCACTGCGAAATTAACCTGTCAATGATACTAGCACGCCTATTGTAATTGCCTTCAAGCAAAAATATAAATAATAATATATACTTTATTTCAACAATGCTTCTAAAAAACAAACATCCAAAAATCTTAAATATATATATATATATATATATATATATATATAGATAGATAGATAGATAGATAGATAGCGTAGACACAGTCAACGGCCTTTGGTAACTATCAGTTTCTCACGTATGCTATAATTTTGGTAACTAGAAAATAAAGTTATGACTTTTTTTTCTTATGTATTTTCCATTTTATTTTTTATATTTGTAGTATGAGCGATGACCATGTGGGGGTGGGGCATAAACGTTAACCTCTTGGAGACGTTTATTAACTTATAAGTCATTACAAAAACAGATTTCGGTATTATTGCTGCAATAGGAAGCGGTATTTTCCTGATCTCCCACCGGGCCGGGATCGACACAAGGTTATTTTAATGTGGGGAACCACGCACAAACCGAAGATCATGCGAGGCTTATTGTAAAATATGTATGATTCGCGTCTGCATTTCCATTTTTTGGGCGCCTCAGGCACCGGGCAATAAACCCAGCCCTGTCCCTTTAAATCGGAAATCATTGCCAGTTTATGTAACTTAAAACCCTGTTCCACGGGTGAGTTTTCATCTGTGCAATCATCATCATTATCATCATCATCATCAACATCAACATCATCTGTTTAAAATTTGGGTTATTTACGCACGCGCGTGCATGTGTGTGTGTGTTTTCGTATGTATTATCTAAGTAAGTAAAGTCTTCGGGTGGCCTAAAGTCGGTATCAGCCAGACAGCGAGGGAGTCTGTCCCTTTTTCACAAGCGCAAGACCAACGAGATTGTTTTAGGCGTCTGGGACGGAGACGCCACGCCTACCATCAGTTCCTCACTTTACCGCCCTGTGCTACTAATACGCTGAATTGGCGAGGGTCGGTATCGAACCAGGAACCTTGTGGTTCTTAGTCGGACGCTCTACCGACTGAGCTATTATTATCTCTATATATTTACCAACTCCTCCGCACGAGCAGGATGTGACACAAAGTCAATTTCTTAAGTGGAGTTCAACAGGTTTGAATTCAGAGTTTGCCTTCTCCTAGACCAGTTGCCTAACCAAGGTTAAAGAGCCCGGTCTGCCCTACTATTTATCCATAGCTGGAGGGAGATTAGGATTCATACCTTTCTCAAGGGTATTAGCGCTAAGTGAAATGCAATTACCACATCCAGGATTTGAACTCGGGGCGACGAGTCCATTTCCCATGACTTTAACCATTACACCACGCACTTCCATACATTATTATCTACTTCATTTAAATTATTTCATTTTGATTTTTTTTTTCTCGTTTTATCCGCCTGTTTTGATTTCGTTTTTGTTTGTTATTGTTTTTAACTTAAAGTAACAAAAGTTTTTTATTTTTTAATTTTTTAAAATTTTACTTATTTCTGTTTTCCATTGATAACATTGTTTGTCACGTGACGTAGAGGGCTGTTTTAGTTTTCAGCCTTGACACTTTAGCTATATAAGATTTCACACTTTATTTTTTTGAATACTGTAAAATGAGGACCCCCCTCTCTCTCGCTCTCTCTCTCTCTCTCTCTCTCTCTCTCTCGCTCTCTCTCTCTCTCTCTCTCTCTCTCTCTCTCTCTCTCTCTCTCTCTCTCTCTCTTAACATTTTAATTGGGAATAGAAATATACTCTACGAAAAAATATATAATTTCAATATTTTCAAATCCCCAAAGTTTTTTTTCTCTTTCTTTTTTTCTTTTGCCTAAATTTTCCAAATTTAAAATGGTTTAAATTTAGTCAGCCCAACCCAATTAAAAATGAAAAAAAATCTTTTTTTGATAAATAAATAAATAAATAAATAAATAAATAAATTAACAGATGTAATGAATTAAAAGAAGAAATCTTTGCTTCCCTACATCTGGTCTATATAAATGAAAAATGTGCTTCTTAAAAAGGGGCTTATAATTGTTCCCTTAACATAGTACACGCACACACGTACACAAATGTATTACTACATGATGCTTGTACCTAAAAGACAAGCACATATCACATTCGATGATATGCGTGCGTGTGTGCGTGTGTGTGTGCGTGCGTGTGTGCGTGTGTGCGTGCGTGCGTGCGTGCGTGCGTGAGAGAGAGAGAGAGAGAGAGAGAGAGAGAGAGAGAGAGAGAGAGAGAGAGAATACACATTTGTGCTCTTCTACTCTTATAAGCTTTTCTTTTAAATTTTAAGCATAATCAACGTGAATAATTACTTAAAGGATTCCTATGAAAGTCGTGGGACCTAAGTCAAGCGTGTACTACTTTTAAAGGGGCGAATACTACTACTACTACTACTATTACTTAGAAGAGTCCTGAAGACCTGAGGAGACTTGTTGTCACTCAGATTCCAGTGAATGACCATCATCTAACGCTGGTGTGAAAAAACTCTCATAATTCTCAGAAGAGACCTGGAGGAGACTTGCTGTCACTCAGACTACAGTGATCGACCATCAACTATCGTTGGTGTGATAAAAAACGGCTGAACTTGCACAAAGGTGTCAAAATTAGGGTGACCCAGAAAAAACAGAACCCATAAATTTTGTAATAAAACTGTTAATTTTAACTATGGGGGTCTAGGATTAGGGTTTAGGGTTAGGGTTAGGATTAGGGTTGGGGTTTAGGCTTAGTTTAATGAGAAAATGAATAAATAATTTGGGTTCTGTTTTTTCTGTGTCACCCTGTATACCGGTGACCCAGAAAAAACAGAACCCACAATAAAAACTGTTAATTTAACTAGGGGGGTTTAGGGTTAGGGTTAGGGGTTAGAGTTAGGCTTAGGGTTGGTGTTGGGGTTTAAGGTTAGTTTAATGGGAAAATAAATAAATAATTTGGGTTCTGTTTTTTCTGGGTCACCCTAATTTTGACACCTTTGTGCAAGTTCAGCCAAAAACTACTACTACTACTACTAATAATAATAATAATAATGTCGTCGGGGTAGCCTAAAGTCGGTATCAGCCAATCAGCGAGGGAGTCTATCCCCTTTTCACTAGCACTAGACCAAGGAGATTGTTTTTTGCGTCTGAGGTGGAGCGCCACACCTACCACCAGTTCCTTACTTTACCGCACAGATCCCAGTGCTACTCATACGCTGAGTTGGCGAGGGCCGGTATCGAACTAGGAATCTTGTGGTTTCCTAGCCGTACGCTCTACCGACTGAGCTAACCCGACCCGGGGGATAATAATAACAATAATAATAATAATAATAATAATAATGATGATCCTGGAGGAGACTTGTTGTCACTCAGACTTCCGTAGTCGACCATCAGCTATCGTTGGTGTGAAAATGGTAATAATAATGATAGTATCATCCTCATCACTCCTTGTGAGTTATTATTATTATTATTATTATTATTATTATTATTATATTTTTCACACCTGTTCTAACTGATAGTTTTTCACTCGAGTCTGAGTGACAGCAAGTCTTCTCAGGAATCTTCTCTCTTTATCCTAGCCGATTTTAGTATTGCTGTGGTCTTGATGGTTTCAATTCTTTCTCTAATCTCCAGTTGGGGGGGGGGGTTGTTCCAAGTGACCCAACTACGATTAGTATCACTGTCACCTTCATGTTCCTCAGCTCTATGAAAGTTATTTCATTCCTTACGAGTTTTTCACACCAGCTTTGACTAGTGGTTTCTCGCTGAGTCTAAGTGACAGCAAGTCTCTTCGGGTCTCCAGGACTCTTCTAATCATATCTAAGTATTCTAGCTGATCTTAACAGTGTTGTGATCTGGATGGTCTAGATTCTTCCTCTGATCATGTTGATTGTTTTTTACTCCATTGGTAGTTGATGGCCTTTCAATGGAATTTGAGTGACAACAAGTCTCTTTAGGTCTACAGGACTCTCCTGAGTATTCCAGCTGATTTCTGGATGGTCTGTTGTTGATTGCTCTTGTCTGGATGGTCTCAATTCTTACTCTGATTTCCAATTCCCCTGGTCTTTTTTCTAAGCTTTTGAGGACCGTTCCTAGTGCGCCAACTACTATTGGTATCACTTTCACCCTTATATTCTACAGTTTTTTTTTTTTCGATTCTCTAGCGATGTCTACCTTTTCGTTTTCCTTTATCTTCACCCTGTGATCTGCTGGAACTGAAAAATCTACCAGCTGATACGTTCTTTCTTTCTTTCTTTCTTTTTTTTAATCAATAATAGATCTGGTCTCCTGGCTGGGATAAGGCGATCCATCTTTATCTCAAAGTCCCAGAGAATTTTATGCGAACAGATTATTATTATTATTATTATTATTATTATTATTATTGATGATGATAATATTATTATTATTATTATTATTATTATTATTATTATTATTATTATTATTTTGGAAAGTTTGGATATCAGAGGAAGGATTGAAACCATTCAGAACACTGCACTGCTGCAATCTGCCAGAATACTCAGAAGAGTCCTGGAGACCTGAGGAGACTTGCTGTCACTTAGACTCCAGTGAAAGACCATCAGCTAACACTTATGTGAAAACTCAAAAGGAGTAAATAATAATAATAATAATAATAATAATAATAATAATTTGGGTGAATTGGAAATCAGAGGAAGAATCGAGACCATCCAAACTACAGCACTGTTAAGATCGGCTAGAATACTCAGAAGAGTCCTGGATACCTGAGGAGACTTGCTGTCACTCAGCCTCTAATGAACCACCGGCTGCGGCAGGTGTGAAAAATTCCATAATAATAATAATAATAATAATACTATTATTGAAAATATTCATTAGCATTCAAATCTCATCTAATTGTCGCAAAAAAGTCAAAAGTACTTTTTTTTTTTTTTTCATTCTTCGTCATTTTCCTTAATGACAATTCTACTGCTATCACAAATAATAGTCATCATCATCATCATCATCACTTTCAGTATCATCACAACCAACTACTACACTTCAACTATCCCCACCATCACCACCACAACGTTTCCATCATCTACAGCACCATGACACTTGTAACCATGTAACTACCTTCACTGTCTCAGCCCCATCCCCCCCCCAGCATCACAACTACACCTCCATCATCATCATCATCATTATTATCATTATTTCATCTATACCTCCATTACCCTTGCCGCCACTATCATCACAACACCTATAATACCAACATCACTATCATCATCATCATTATCGTCGTCATGAACAAATAACACTCTAAAATGACATCTCCTCCTGCACAATTTTCAGTTGTTGCATTTTTTTTTTTACGTCATTTCCTGGTCACTGTCATTTCCCCTCTCACAGTCAGCACTGCATTGCATTATGCTATCATCTCTCCAGTTCTTGTCATCTTCATCAGTGTTGTTGTCTTCTCTTGAAGGAGGCAGGCAGGCTTGTTGTGGCGGAGGAGGAGGAGGAGGAGGAGGGGGGCATGATCATTATGGAAATGAGACCAGTTCCTGGAAAACATGACAGCTGTGGAAGCTCTCTCGGAGATAAGCAGATGGCAACTGGCTTCGTAAATTCACACTGATTGGGAACTTCCCCATCTGCTCTGTGTTTTACTTCTTCCTCTTCCTACTGTATTATTAAAGGACAGCTTTTTCTTCTTTTCAGTCTCTCCCTCCCCCCTCTCACTCTCACGCACACACACACACACACACACACACACACACACACATACATACACACACACTTACACACACGTATATACACTCATACTCACAATATCTGTGGCTTTGTTTTTGGCTCTTTTTGCTTCTCTTTCTTCTTCATTCTTATCACACCCTTTTTTTCTTTTTTCCCTCTTTTTTTCTCCCCCTCTCTTTCGTTTTTCCGTCCGTTTATTTTTTTTTTCTTCTTTCTTTCATATTTTCTTCTTCTTTTTATTTATTTATTGGTTATTCATTCATCTATTTTTTGCATACTTCTTTTTCATTCATTCTTTATTTGAATGAAAAATGTTTCTCTCTACTAATTTTTATTATAGTTTTCTGAGCCCCACCCCTTTTTAGGGGTTCTTATTTACCTTTCATATCTATTTTACTCATCTCTCTCTCTCTCTCTCTCTCTCTCTATCTATCTATCTATCTATCTCTAATAGACGTTCATACACCCCTTCACTAATACCTACTCTTTCTTGGACATTTCCCTACACCTTTCTTAAATGCTCTTTCTCCTTCTCTGTCTCCATTCTTCCCTGTTTTCGTCTTTCACCTTTTGTCTCTGTCTTGCTTTCTTCTCTCTCTCACACACACTGTGCATGTGTCCCCCTGTGTATAAGTCACTTTCTCTCTCTCTCTCCCCCTCTCTCTCTCTCTCTCCCTCTCTCTCGGTTCACATCTTTTTACTCTACCCACCTTTTGTGCGTGTGTGTTGTGTGTGTGACATGTACGTTTATCACCTCCGTTCATCTGTCTTCTTTTTTTTTGTCTCTCTCTCTCTCTCTTGTCTCTCTCTCTCTCTCTCTACGTTTCCTTACCCTTTCTGCTTATTTCTTTCATTTGCTCTCTGTCTGTATTTCTCTCTCTCTCTCTCTCTCTCTCTCTCTCTTAGTCTTTCTCTTTTCTCTCTCTCTTTCTTATTTAGTCTTTTACTTTACACACACACGCACACATACACACACACTCTCTTTTTTTCTCTCTCTCTCTCTCTTAGTCTTTCGCTTTTCCTCTTTCTGTCTCTCTCTCTTAGTCTTTCTCTTTCTCTTTCTATCTCGGTTTTTCACTTTTTCTCTCTCTCTTCTTTCTCTTTTCTCTCACTCTCTCTTAGTCTTCTCTTTTCTCTCACTCTCTCTCTTAGTCTTTCTCTCTCTCTCTTTCTTTCTCTTTTCTCTCTCTCTCTCTCTCTCTTTTCTCTCTCTCTTTTCTTGGTCTTTCGCTTTTCTCTCTCTCTCTCTTTCTCTCTCTCTACTAATCTATTGTATTCCTCTCTCTCTCAGCTCTGACAGGCTGTTGGTTTTTCTGAGCATTCACTCAAACTACAAAGTGCTACTACCCCGGAAGTAGAGAACAGCAGTACTACTACTACTACTACTACTCTACTACTATAACAACAATTCAAAATACTACCAATCGTAAGAAAACTAATAATCAGCAGCAGCAGCAGAAGCACCACTACCACTATTACCACCACTACTACTACCAGTAATAAAGACTATTACCCGAATAATCAGCAGCAGCAGCTGTGATCGTGGTTGTCGCTGTTGTAGCAGGAAAAGAAGCATTTTTGAAGAAAAGGCTTCAGATGCGCCACTGCTGGAGTGAGCAGCGGTAGTTACCAATTGTTTTTTTTCTTCTCTCTCTCTCCTTTCCAATGATCATCATTTATCAAAGTAATACTTACATACACGCACCCCACAATAATCACCAAAAATCACTTGGAAGTAGCAGAAAAACAAAAGAATCGCCGACGTTTATTTTCTTAAAAGGAAAGTGAATAGCTCTTACAAATTGGCTGTTCTCTCTTGTGTGTTCATCATATCTTGGTTTCTTTTATTTGGTGGTGGGTAAAGGTTTTTGGACCTCTACCCTCCAGGGTATACACATTTCTTGTGTATGTGTATATTTAAAAAAAATATTTAAAAAAAAAATACATACCTTTTTGGAAAAAAGACATTTTTTTAACAATTACTTTTGACTAAAAAAGCCAAATGACTGGAAATATGTTGAAATTTGGTCGTTCCGTTGGTAAGTAAAAAAAAAAAAAAAAAAAAAAAATCGTATGTTTCAGGTTTTATTGTTTTTGTTTTGTAATATTTTTATATACTTTCGTTATCTTTCTGTGTTTTTGTTTTCTTTATTTTGACTGGGAAAGGATCTGTGGGGGTCTGTATAATTGACCGTAAAAATCGTTTTAAATGTATTCAAAATAAATTACATGTGTAATATTATTTTGCTTTTAAAATTTTTTTTTTTTTTTTTTACTGATGCTCATTATGTTACTACTTTTCGACTTAGACAAAAATTTGACCTTAAATAATCGATTTAATTGATTTTAGTTCGTTTTTAAAATGAAAAGCAGACGAAAAATTGGGTATACCTAATAATATAAATCTATTTGTTTTGACATTCTTGTTTCTTTTTGTTGGTTCGATTATTGTTTAGTAAATAATTTTACATTCCTTCGGATATGTAGTCGAACTCCTCATCTTTTATATTGTTACCCAGGTATCCCAAAAGAGAATACCGAGCGTACTTGGACAATTTTTTCTGGCATTTACCCTCCATACATAACGCGTGACGCTTCCCCACATGAAACTCAACCCTCTATCAGACTCTTCCCTCGTGGGGAGATGGATAAATATCAAATTTACCAAACCAAATTACCTAACACACACGCCTTGACAATATTCTATTGCATTGAAATATTTATGCGATTGCAGTTATTATTATTATTATTATTATTATTAACTTCTAAAAATATTGAACACCTAATTTCAATTATACAACATTGATATAGAACCGGTTGACATTTTAAAAACAACTTTCGCTTTATTTCAGTTTCATTTTTAATGTAACTAATATTAACAATTACTACCAACGACTTTATATTTTTTGTTAAAAACTGATTTTAATAATTTCTATTTTTATCATTAAAAAAAAAAAAAAAAAAATTTTAAAACTTACCGTAACACATTGGCTGATTTTGTTTGTTTACTATTTTATTTTGAGAATGGATTTTCTCTTTACTTTCTCATTTACAAAATCAAATGAAGTTATTTTGATTATTTACAGTTCCAAAATTATGTTGTTTTTTTTTTTATTTTTTATTTTAGAGTTGTTTTATATTATGTCCTGGTCATATTTTTAAAGCTTACGATAAACCATGAACTACTTGAAAATTGACATTAGTTTTATTATGATTTATATTACTCCGAAACAAACACTTAAAACATTTTTCAAAGTTTATATAACTGGTAATATTTAAAAAATGTTCAGATCTTTTTATTATTATATTATTATTATTATTATTATTATTAATTTAAAAAAAATTAATCTAAGATCCCTTTTTCACAAAATATGAAAATAGCATCTTTACCGGATGAGCCGTTGCCACTATTAAATTTTCCTCGTTAAAAAATCTCATTCCACTAAGTAAATAAAACCATCTTATAAATCGAAATTAATCCCAAAAGTTTTCACTCCTGTGTAACGTAAACATTATTTAAAAAAAATAAGTTACAATAATTCATTTCATATGTTTAATATTTTAGTTGATCGATATAAAAAGTGAAATATAAATATTACTGGACCCTTTTCTTGCTTTTACAATGGGAAGATTGCGAAACTACAGAACAATTTACGGTTCACGGTCGATTTCTTCACTTTGCTTCACGTTTTACGGGTTTTGAAAAAAAAAATTGCAGTTTTTGCTTTTTATTTTTATGAAATCTTTTTAAATAGTTTAAAAAGGAAAAGAAAAGTTGTCTATTTAACAAAAAGCCACGGCTAAGTTCCAATGTTACACATGCAATCAAGATTATTCTACACATGTCCTGCAGATGATGAAGAACAATCATCATTCACCTCTACCCCCTCCCCCGCCCATGTGTAATACACACCCACATTTACTACACCTGGATCCAAAATTTAACACACACACATAACTTTATTACATGTCATCTAAAAATAATCAAATATTTTCAAATTTTCGAAACAAATTAAATATACATGTTTTGGGTTTTTATGGGTGTGTGAAAATTTATTAAGATATTTCAATACTAAAAGAAAGACAGCCGCCTTTAGTCATAAATCATTCATTCTTAATTTACAAATGATGGATACAATATTTTATATTTCTTTTAACTTTAATTCATTATAATTTTTATTTGAATATTTTACATTCAAAATTTTGAAAAAAAAAAAAAAACACAAAAAAACAAGTTTATTTTTTTATCGAGATTGGTGTGGAAAAATAGAAATAGAAATTAAGATTTTTTTACCGGATTTCATATTTTATCTATAACTTTTTTTTATCTCAATGTTTTCATTTTAAAATATTATTCTTTTTATTTTAATGTCGTTAAACGGTTTTAAATTATTTTCATTTTTGATGAAATTTAGAAAATAAGGGGTAGATTTGAAATTAATGACCGATTTTGAAAAATTTCCAGAACTTACGATAATTTTTTTATTATTACAATGTAATTGTAATAATAAGAATTTTATTACATACATTAATGTGAAAAAATGGAACCACTTCTTTAGATGTGAATCATTTTGAACAGTGTCGTGTTTTTGTGTGTATTGTTGAGGGTTTAAAGACACCAATAATAATCTCATTATTTATTCTTTTTAGCATTAGAATAATTTTGAAATATTTCTTTTTTTGGCAAATAATGAATATGATCAGTTGAATAAAGTCAATTAAAACTTAATCAGTAAAATTTTATTAGGGAATTTAAAAAAATGTGTTGTGTGAAATATACGTCAGTGTGACAAGAAAAAAAAAATATAAATGATCTTTTCTATCGATTCCGTCATAATTGATTTTATTTTATCATTACTGTGTGCGTGTGTGCTTGTCATTGACAAGGCATATAGCAGATTTTGTATTACATCTGTGTTAAATTTTAAGTAGACTTTAAATGTTTATTATTATTATTATTATTATTATTATTTTAATTTGCCAGTTTTTAGTCCCCAAACAGTCCTTAAATCCAATACTCTAAAATTTTCGCCTCAACACGATACCGAGCTTAATAACCCTGCTATCACTCTAACAGTCAGTGCTAAGGGGCCCCTTTCAGAAAAAAAAAATGATTTTTCTTCTAGTGTAGTGCGTGTGTGTGATTAGGTGTAGTTAAGTGCTCTCGTCTCACAGTGTGTGTGAGTATAAATGTGCCAGATGATGTACCTGGCTTCGTCTGGTCCCTAGTGGTCAGACCCTACTCCCGCTTATGCAAGGTGGGGTCCCACCCCATTCTGTCACCTCGGACTTGGCTGCTGGTGACGAGCTCTGGCCTTACTGCCTGCATGTCTCTTGCCATCTGTTTCTTGTTTTTTCTTTCTTTTTTTCTTTCGCTCACGTTTTTTTCTCTCTCTTCTCTTTCCTGTGAAAAAGAACAGATAGCGACGAGGAAAGTGTGTGTGGGGGTGAGGTGGGTGAGACAAATCACACTCTCACCCGCAACCCATTTCCCCTTTCACTTTCTTTAAATTGTTAGGCCATCTGTTTATCTTTTTCTCCCCTACTGTAAAAACCTATTAGCTGGATGACCAGCAGATAGCGATAGAAAATAAGTCAATACACCCCCTCTCTCTCTCTTTCTCTTCTCTCTCTCTCTCTCTCTCTCTCTCTCTAAGTGGTAGACCATCTGTTGTTGTTCTTCTTCGTCTTTAAAAAGTGATATGTTAAACTGAAATTTCTGCGGCATCTGTTTAGGATTTATTGTTAACACCTACAATTCTGCTGCAATTTTCACGTTTAATTTTTCCTTTCTCTGTCTTTGACAATTCCAAGTATACACACACACGCACGCACACACACACACACACGATTTCTTGCACCCTTTCTAAGATGTTTATCTGGTGTATGTAAGGTTCAGTTAAACAAAATTAAATTAAAATTATCTAATTTCCATTATGGGAGGTTTGGGATTTTTAAAAAAATCCATGTCTCTTTTTTTTTCTTTTATAAAAAAAAAAAAAAAGGGAAAAAGAAAAATCGCTATCGGTTGATTAGCTATCATATCTCTGAAAGACGGTAAGTAATACTTACAGATAAATGTAACCGTATAGCAAACACAGTAACGAATTGTTCTGCACAAAATACTAAGCAAGGCTTACCAATAAGCACACACAATGTTTACGAGCTAGCAGGGTTATCTTGTGTTGTCTCGTTATGTGTGTATGTACGTATAGTTCTCTCTCTCTCTCTCTCTTTCTCTTTCTCTCTCTAAATTCCTAGGTAATTCTAATTTTTGCTTTTACTATATTTTTAAGTAGAAAAACAAAACAAAAACAAACAAGTTTAATTAATAATAACAAATAAAAATAAACTAAACTAGTACTTTATTTTGCAAACGATGAAGGAACATACATTATAAATTTGACATTATCATAATACACAGCTGTCACGTGTTTCATTGTCTATGTTCGCTTCTTTTTCGTTTTGTTTTGTTTCCGGAGGGGAGGGGAGGGGGGGACGGTCGAAATTGACAAATCTTCGTTCGAAATTCGTTTGATTAGTGATTGTTCCGTGCCAACTATTTTTTTACCCTTGCGTCATTGTTATTGTTTCACGATTCCTCATTTCGAAGAGAAGGACGAAGAACGAAGAACGAAAGAGAAACGGTGATAAAAGAAATGAGATATGTAGTACGAAAATATCCCATTAGATTCCCAGCTAAAGAAGAAGAAGAAGAAGAAGAAAAAGAAGCAAGACATTATCAGTTTTTAGCGGTTGTGATTGCATAGAGGAAACCCTCTGTGAGTGTGTACCCTCACCCTCTCCAACTTTAGAGAAAGAGAGAGAGAGAGAGAGAGAGAGATCATCATCATCATCATCATCATGGCGATCACCGTCAGCCGCCTATCATCTATGTTTGTGTTGGCACTGCGCCGTGTTACAGAAAGTGACATTTTACTTATTGCTGGCGCCAGGCCGTCTGACACCTTTTCCCGGCACCCCCCGAACCTTTTCCCTCTCTCACCCCTGATGCCTAAGCCACCTTTGCGCCATTCACAAGTCTCTCCCTCTCTTTTCTTACCCCCTCAGCCCTCCCTGTCTACAGATGGTTTTTTGGACTTCTAATCGTTTTTCAGGCGCGAGCACACACACACACACACACACACACACACTTTTCTCGAAAAACCTACATATTAAGAACAACTATACCGAGTGAGAGTGAGGTTGGGTGGGAGATACGTATTCTTGCTTTCCCCTTTTCGATTTCTCGTGGAGAGGAAACGCGCGCACACACACACACACACGCCTAAATGCGGGTGTGCGTACACTTGATGTTCAGGGCGGGAGAAAACACGTGTGTGTGTGTGTGTGTTTATTTATACTTATACTCACGCATAAAGATTATTTAGGGTGTTGTTTTTAGTTTTTATTTTAATTAATTTGTTTTGCTTCTAGGCCCGAGCGTTGAATGTATACACGGAGCATATAAGGTTCCTAGTAGTCTATCAATGCTAAACTAATTGACGTCAATCTGTTTATTATGCTTGTAAAATCTTTTCACAAACTATTGTCTGTTTTTTAAGGGTTAGGGTTGGAGAACTTCTCGGTGTGATCTTTACTTTCACTTGGTATCCACATATTAGACTTAGACTAAGATTTTTTTTTTCTGAGTTTAATAAGCTGAAAAATGTTTTTAAAAATCATCAAGAGTTTTTATTTTTTTTTATGTTTCTTCTTTTGAATTGTCCCAAAATTTTGAAGATAATATTAACCTTTATTCAAGTTTCATTGTGTTGAATATACAGGGTGGGAGTGGGTAATTTTACACGTCAAATTGGACGTCCCTAGAGTACTACATCAATATTGTTACTTATATAATGTAAGCACGTGTGTTTAGAGTTAACGAACTTCAATTTTTCTCCCTTTTCCTCAATTGTAATTGATTTCTGTGTGCGAATTTTATACTTTTTAATCTTTACATGGGGGTTTCCCTAAATGTATCCTGGGCATCCTTATCGGGTGATCTATGTGTCTGATTTTGTGCCAAACAAAAGCTAAACTTAGTAAATTTCAGCATTTTAAAAATTGTTTTATTCATTCGAATGTGACTTTTTTTTGCGAGGAATATGTTCAGAAATTATTCAAATATTTCTCTTTTTTTTAGTCCGACATTTAAAGTCTCAGTTCTCATCATTTTGTAAATTATAAAATTTAATATTTTGTCTTTTTTTTTTGCTTGTTTTTGGTGTTTTGTGAATTTTGAATATAGAAACTTAGCCAGTTTTTAATTGCTGACATTTGATTTAAAATTAATGACTGTAAATTTGGCTTTTTATGGAAGATTTATGTTGAATATACAATTAAATAAATCGCATTGCAAAAATAAAATAAAAATTAAACTGACTCCTAATCTAATTACCGATTTGAGTTTTTGAAAACGGAATTTTTATTGTGAATTTTCTGATTGAATAAAACTTAATGAAAACTTTCCATTGAACTTATTTAAAACAAACAAAAAACACGAACATTAATAATCGAAAAGTCGTAGTAGTTAGGATGATTTACTTTTGAATTTTAATATTTATGATTTATGATACATATTAAATAATATCTGTTACGGCGTTTTCGCTGCTTTTATCTTCTCTTGTTTTTATTTATTTTTAAAAGAGTGTTGGTGTCTTGACATAAATTGAGAAAACAAACATCATATTTGAAGACTTCAAATTGTTATTTTATAACTTCTTATTGATAGTTTTCACTTGTCATTTTTGTTTTGGAAAGTAAAAAAACAAAAAACAAAAACAAATCACTAACAAGTCAGATTTATTTTCTTTGTCAAGAAATGTAGACACTCCAGCCAAAATTCTAGACGTTTGTGAGAAATTCATTGAAATTCTAATATTAAAAAAAAATAATATGAATGTTTTATTGACTAAATTTTTTGTTGTAATATCTTCATTTTTTTTTAAACCAATAAGGAATGCAAACAAATTCTTCGAATCTAATAGATAAATAAACAAATAAATTTTTTAAAAAGTCTGTTAAATTTAACCTGGAACGATTAGAAAAGAGTTTTTAGATTTAGTTGTTTTCATAATTTTTCACCAACTTTTTCAAATTTAAAACCCATCAAATAAAAATATTAATCATAAAAGAAATCGTGGTGTATCTTATGTATTTTGAATTTTTTTTAAAGCTATCTTAGTTTTTCCATCCAGACTTTTAACAAGTCTTATTAAATTCAGCAATAGATGAACGGGGGAAATGATCTAAAACCCTTTTTTCTTTCTTTTCTATTTCATCTTACAATATTAAATCCTTAAAACTAGTCATTTTAAGAGCAAATATTATTATTTTTACCATTTTCTATTGGTGAAGAATGAATATCTGACCAATTTAATTATTCTTTTGTGTTTAAACCAATGATGTTCTCGCATAATTAATGTTTCAAAGTAATAAAACAAATTTCATTATTGATTTATAACTATTTCGGGTTTAACTTTCAAATCGTTGTCAAAATTAAAACGGAAACTTATTTGGTGGTGATCCATGATAATTTAACTACAGTGTATGAATGAACTTTTTTGTGAATTGGGTTACGGTTTAGGGGTTTGGTGATTAAGGTTGTTTTTAATTACGTATTGCTTTAAAAAAAATCCCCAAATTACTATACATTTAATGTTGAAAAATTTTTTTTTAAACCAAGTTTAATTGAAATTATACATTGCAATACTAACACAAACAACTGAGACTAATGTGTCTACCGTTGGATTCAATAATTAATATCAATAGTTAATTAAATATATAGTAATTTGTTTTTTTTTTTTTTGTTTTTTTTAAGCAATGCGTAATTAAAAACAACCTTAATCCCCAAACCCCTAAATCGCAAAAAGTTCATTCATACCCTGTAGTTAAACTATCATGAATCGCCACCAAATAAGTTTCCGTTTTAATTTTGTGGACGATTTGCAAGTTTAACCCTATTTTGTTCTCTTGTATTTCAAATATGTTTCAAACTTATTTCATCTTGTTCTTATTGGTTAATTTTTAGAGCTAGGAAGATTTCTTTACACAACAAATATTTGTTCTCCTCTATCCTGTGAAATCTAACAAACACTAACACATTAAAAAAAAATCAGACTTATTTTGTAAAAACAATTCCAAATATTATTTACAATTAAAGTGGACATTTATAATGACATAAGTTGAAATCTGAAGTTAAAACATTGTCAGTTGATTTTTATTTTTCTTTGTATAAAAATCGAATGTTTAATCGCTATAGCCAATAATAATACTGATGATGGTGATGAAAAGAAAAACTTATCTCTACACAACATCGTCTCTTTTGTAGATGAAAAGAATTCAAAGATTAATAATTAAATTCTTCTAATCTCTTGGACAGGTGTTTTCTTCATTTGATTGGAAATCGAATGGAGACGTTGAAGTCATAAAATGAATCGGTTTTCTTTCTTTCTTTCTTTCTTTTTTTTTTTTTTCTAAATTTTTAATTAAAACTGAAAGTATTTTTGTTAGGTAGTTTCCTGATTTTATTAATATCATTGTCATCTTTTTAAAAAAATGTTAACTGCTACATTTGAATGTTTGGTCAAAATATTTTGATTTCAATATTGGTAATATGGTTGTTGTGTTGTTTTGTTTCTTAATTCCTTATTGCAAACATTATTATTTTAATTCCTACTCTTATGGGGATCTCGTTACTCTAAGACTTTTTTCTAATAATAATAATCACTCACTCATCACAAATAAACAGTTACCGAAACTCTAAAGATGTTTTTTTAGATATATTTTTGATCATTTCAAAAGTTTGTCTTGCAATCTGCATTTTCAAAATGCATTTATTTGAATGATTTTTTAAATTCTCTTTGTGCTAACGTATCCAAGAACCTTGCTATACGAATTGTTTTTGCTTGTAATTTAAAAAAAAAAGTCTTAATTTTTATAGTAATTTAATTTCAGCAAATGAGATTTAAAAATTACCATTCATTTTAAAATTTATTTCTACTTTAATTTATATGCAACTAATAATACGAATTATTATATTTGAAATATGTGAATTTAAATTAAACTACTGTTGGTCTTCAAAAGGTTTTTATTGTCATAAATATTAAGAATGGATGATGTTATTAAGTCTTATCATTATAAAGTATCGTGAAAAAAAAAAAAACGGTTTTAAGAACATGACAAATAACAACTGCACTTCATGGTGAAGTTCCAATTTTGGAGCTCTGGGGAATGTGGAGTACCCCTTCATCGCCATAACTCCCAGGTCCACTCTGATCCAGCGTGGTAGTATCTGTTTAACTGGTTGAATAGATTAAAAAAAAAAAAGAAAAAAAGATTAGAAAATGCGTTAAAAATTGAATCAAAAACGTCTTCATCATAAAATAACCCAACAAGGGTTGAGATGCCGTAAAAAGAATAACCAACCAACAAATAACAAACGTTTGATAGAGTAAAACACTCATAAAAAGTTGTAGCAAATACTTCCTCAAACCTCCAAGTGAATTTCTCTGAAAATTACAATGTTTTAAAGTTTTTAACGACTATTCATAAAATAATTATTATTACTCATAGAAATATTTTAAATATACTTTAACTTTAATGTGAATTCAGCAGAATTAAACGATTCTCAAAATGGTACCAGAATTTTAGGGCTAATTTCTCGAAACAATCCAGAAAGAACACAATTTTAAAATTTTTAATCTTTAAACGTCTTTTGTGAGATTTTTAATCTTTAAACGTCTTTTGTGAGATTTGATCTTTTGTTTCTTCCTACTAATATCTAGGTTGATTTAAAAAAAAAAAAAAAAAATTTAGTTTTTAAATAACTTTATATACAGAGCAAAGCTTAAATATGCGTGTGTATACCTGCAAGCACATGTTGAGTGCTTGACAAGCACTTTAAATCATTCATTTTTCTATTTTAATGGTAAATTGCACACCCGCATTCTCATGCACAAGGTCTGTTTATGATGTGGATCTGAATCGTTAAGGCTACCTGTTAGGGGAGATTCGAAAAGAATTCTAATCGTTCTCTCTCTCTCTCTCTCTCTCTCTCTCTCTCTCTCTCTCTCTCTCTCTTATATGTATGTGTGTGTGTTGAAAATGAGTAAGAGTGAAAAATGAGGATGATTTGATATCTGGTAAAATATTTCAACTCTTTATTTATTTTTCACTCTTAGAGATCCCTTAACTTTTTTGCCTACTTTAAACCGCTCACAGCGGCTTTCACACCACTGCAAAGTACAAAAACAGATGATTAGTTCATTTTAACTGAGCAGAAAACTCAGATTACTATAATAACTGGTCTTTTTTTTAAAAATAGAATAAGTTCTGAGGTGAATAGATAGTGAACTTAGAAATATCCCATCATACAGGTACCAAGAAACACCTAGGAAATTTGATACAGCCGTGGGAAAATTTGGTAGGCAAAGAGTTAAAGCGATGATTTAGTTTACATTAGCTGAAATATTTCTTTTTTTTACACTAGTGATGAAAGTAACTTGCAGAAATGTCCAGGTACTTCACACACACACACACACACACACACACACACACACACACACACACACACACACCTCCAATATAAGAAAGGGCCATACTTATTAAAATTTCTGATATTTTACTTTTGTATTTAAAGCTGATGAATTTAACTTTCCTGAACTGCAGGTTGAACACTTGGTAAAAAAGGACTATTTCCTCGTAAATTCCTACCATAAAATAAACTGAACCCTCATTTTATGTCCGTGTTTTTGCAATAAATGTTTTATTTTTCTTGCACCCGTTATTTTACAATACTAAATATATTTTCTTTATTTGTTAAAGAATAAAGAAAATATATTTAGTATTGTGAAATAATGGGCAAATGAGGGTTCAGTTTATTTTATGGTAGGAATTTACGAGCAAATTGTTCTTCTTTACCTATATCTTTGTAAAATTGGTTGTCTGATTAAAAGAATGCGTAACATATCTTAACACTTTTACCCGGTCATCGTTAACGAAATAAGTGCAATCTGAACGCGCCCGAGTTCGACAAGAAACACTCGAAGAAGGTCGAAACGTTGTGTAGATATAACAATATTGGAATTTCAGTCTCGGAAGACTATAATAAAGTTTTTGTGCCGCTGAACTTACAGCGCCTCCTGTGACTGTAAAGTCCGATATTTGAAAAACATTCTTGACCACAGATTTTGCATTTGAAGGCTGTCCCTGAAGATGTTGACGTGCCAGTGCTTTGTTGTTGCTGCTTTCTTCTAGACCTCTTAGCTTCATGGTGTTGCGCCAGGGTGACTTCTGACATGAACAGTCCTCTACAGAGAGATATAACAATAAAGGGCTAAACTTGCAAATCGGTCGGAAAATTAGGGTGACCCTAATCCCTAACATATTACAGGGTGACCCAGAAAAAACCAGAACCCAAATTATTTATTTATTTTCCCATCAACTAACCCTAAACCGCAACCCTAAAACCTAAACCCCTCTAGTTAAAATTAACAGTTTTATTACAAAATTTGTGGGTTCTGTTTTTTCTGGGTCACCCTGTAATATGTTTTAATTTTCCGACCGATTTGCAAGTTTAGCCCAATAAAGATGAGGACAAGAGTTCGAAAATCTAAATAATACAAATCTGTTAATATTCTGTTAATATACACAAGATTCTTTTTTTTAATTTAAAAAATATCTTTGTTAGCATTGGCACAACTAGAAACAGATGGGAATTCTAATCACTTCTGTCTTTTGCAAATGATAATCTTTTCTCATCTGCAGTCAGTTTACAATTTTTTTTTATGGCTCTTCTCCAAGAACCATTTCTGTTAGAGAGAAAATATTCTTTGGATTGTCAACAGCCGGGTTGATATTTTAATGATATACAGGTGTCACAGATGAGGAGACATATTTCGACGTCCTATATGATTTTCCCAACCCTATTGCCCTTATGGCAAGCCCCAACCCCTTTTTATCATATGGGTGCTAGAAGGCGGTGACTGCGGGTCTACATGTCCTGGGAATGACGTTAAACTCTATCTGATGGTGAGGTTCCAGTTTTGGAGGTTTGGGGAATGTGGAGCACCCCTTCATCACCATTGCTCTCGGGTCCACTCTGACCCGGAGTGGTAGTACCTGTTAGGGTCCCATCTATGGGTTAAATAGAAAAATGTATTTATAAAAAAAATTTATATTATCCATTAAGAATTGATTTATTTCAAAACTTTATCGGCATTAAATGACCCACTGAGGTTGATATGCCGTAAAACAAAACAAACCAAACCAAACCATATTTCGACGTGTTCTAAATTGTCATTTCTGTTTCCTTCGTTTGAACAACGAACTACTTTAAAAAAAATTTTTTTTTAAATGAATACGATTAAAAAAAAAAAAAAAAATTGAAATTGCAAATAAGACAACTCTTCATTTGTATGTGTGTAGAAGTGTCTTCAGACTAACTAGATTTATATATATGTCTGAAGAGGCCAGACTCATTTTGAGTTCTGGTCGAAATAAATATCATAACAGATAACGGTTAAGTTTTTCATTCTTTGAAAGTTAAATATTGCTCTGTATATAATTGATTTATTGGTTATTATACATTGAGCTCTCTTAGGGATTTATAAAAATCCTTGTATGAATATATATGTTTGCTCCTACAAGAGCATACAGTATGGTTGCACAGTAAGATTTTGATGACTCCAAAACCAGCCATTTGGATATATATATATATATATATATATATATATATATATATATATATATATATATATATATATACACTCCTGACCGAAACATGTGTAAGTTAAATTGATTAAAATATCGTGTTTTATCCATTCAATAATTTCTTTCCTTTATTACTCTTTTCAACATACCGTCGGGTTCACTTCCACTTCCATTTTCATTTCACACACACACACACACATATATATATATATATATATATATATATATATATATATATATATAATCCAATTGCCGCTTTAACATTTCCGATGTAAGTAGAAGAAAAGAGTTAAGGGTCAATTCTTTTCCTTTACTACTATAACTAAATATATATATATATATATATATATATATATATATATATATATATATTGGAGTTGCGTGTTGTAATGGTTAGGGTCGTAGGAAATGGACTCGTTGACCCGAGTTCAAATGTTGGACGAAGCTGTATGCATTTCACATACCACCAATATCTTTGCGAAAGATATACAATACATCCATCTGCTCTTCCTTCAGCTATGGGTAATTAGACTGGGCTCTTTAAAAATTGGCTAGGTAACCATTCTAGGAGTGGGAAAACTCTGAATTCGAACCTGTTAAACTCCGCTTAAGAATTTGACCCCGTGTCGCATTCTGATCGTGCAGAGGGGGTCGGCATATATATATATATATATATATATATATATATATTATATATATATATATATGTTGTGTGTGTACTTGTCTGTGAATAATCTCCCACCTGTTTACACACTCTCTAATCAATACCTTGTCACCGGCTGTTTTCAATTTACTTAGCTTCGGCACCCTGCCCCCCCCCACTCTCAACACAGTAATTGCTAAAGAGATTGTGTGCTCTTATATAGATGTGTGTTTGCATGTCTACATTTATGCCCCCACTTCCACTCCCACCCCCTTTTTTATTTTTCATTTTTTTTCATTTTTTTTTTTTTTTTTACTGTTGACTGACCTAATATTGGAAGTTGGCTGGCAGCATAAGGTTCATCATCACCTTCCGCCGCGTCCTTCCCACCTTGTGTGTGTTTCACTTTCACCTGGCCAGGTGTTCAGCCCAGGTGTGTTTCCTTCAAAAAGCCTTGTGTACAGACACCTGGGCCATATGCAGCAGTCTCGTTTGACATACCTACCTACTTATACGTCCAACCAGCGAGACGCAAAGTGACGGGACCGTGTGTGTGTGTGTGTGTGTGTGTGTGTGTGTGTCCAGCACTTAGTAGACATTTCCAACTAGAAAAAGAGGACACAAGGTGCAAACCAGTGTCTCTTTTTTTTTCTTCTTCTTTCTAGCGACGATGTACACACCTGACCTGACGGTGTACATACACTCGGTGTGTGTCCGCTCGTTATCTGTTTTCTTACCGTCTTCTCTCCCGCCACCCTCAACCCCCCCCCCAGTCCAGCGTGGTGTTGCTAGTTGAATATATATATGTGAGGAAAAAATGAGTTAAGAAAAGAAGTGTGGATGGATAAAAATGAATTTTATCGATATCACTTTTAATCGATATCACTTACACATGTGTTTCGGTCTGTTTATCAAAATGTATACGGATTTACGTTATTATTATTATTATTATTATTAAAATAATCAGATGATGTTGAAATGATAATAATAATAATAATAATAATAATAATAATAATAATAATAATAGGAAAAATGTAAAAACATTCCGTACACAGAGAGATTTTTCTCTACTCAAAAAATAAAAAATTCACTCTGATGAAGGTCGTAAAAAAATCTCTGTGTACGGAATATTTTCACACACACACACACACACACACACACACATATACATATATATATATATATATATATATATATATATATATATATATATATTTAACATACCAAACTTGGTAAATCCTCGCGGTGAGAAAAAAAACAACAAATAGTTTGATTGTAAAAATATACTACCAAACATTACCCGGGAAGAAAAAAATTTTGTAAAAAAGAAAAGACCAAGATAATCGTACCAACCAAAAATAATCTATTGGTACAATATTTGGCCAAAAGAAAAAACAATTTATATGCATATATATATATATATATATATATATATATATATATAAGATATATATATTCATACAAACCCGCCAGGAGGCTAAAGCTAATAAGTAAAAAGTGCTCAATACCTAAGTAGAGCAAATAATAAAGATAAATCTAATGAGTCAGACGAACCTACTAAAAGTTTCGCTTAATGCTCTTCAGGGCTAAGATCTGACTCTGAATCAGATCTTAGCCCTGAAGAGCATTAAGCGAAACTTTTAGTAGGTTCGCTTGACTCATTAGATTTATCTTTATATATATATGTATATATCACCCTTACAAAGTTGGTCACCCACCTGCAAAGCGAGTGGGGACGGAGAAAAAAAAGCACTGATCCTAAAAAGAGGGGTCATACAGTATTGTCAATGGCTGTGTTTGTTGTGACTTTGACCTCTATCAACTTAAGAGGGGGTCGGTCTTCATCCTCTTTTCCCCTCTGTGTCTTTTTGTTCGTCTCCCGTGAACCATACTTCCTTGATAAGTTCTTTTTTTCTTACCCTCTTTTTCCTCTTCTCTTCTTCTTCTTCTTCTTCACCCGGGTTAATAAGTGACGCATATTAACCCACCCAACCCCGCGCGAATCATTTTTGTCAATAGCAAGCTTATTATAAAAAATCAATTCAACATCTTAATCTTCCTTCTCAATTGAAAGACGGGATTGGACAGCATCTTCAAATTCCTTTTTTATAATTTGTTCGCTTGGAAGAAGGAAACTTTGGCATTTCCTAAGCTCATTTAAAGTTCTCTATTCTCAAATACTTTGTGTGTGTGTGTGTGTACGTATGTGTGTGTGTGTGTGTGTGTGTATACACGTATGTGTATGTGTATGCATATATTAATGTATGTAATAGGATTTTCTACCCTTAAAATGTCAATCGCCATTGTAACCCGGGGGTTCACATACCCCCCCCCCCACCTCTTCAAATAGATGTCAATTTATGTAGGACTCTTATGTGTGGTCTTTTTTGTTTCCTTTTTTTTTTTACGTTTTTCCTCCTTTGTGCATCTTAATTCCGGAAATTCCTCTCGTGGCAAACCTGAAAGAATAAATAAATAAATAGATAAATAAATAAATAAATAAAGATTATCATTGACCAATCTTTTGTTTAAGTACTCCCCACCCCACCACCACCCACTTTCAGCAAGAAGAGCAAAATAGATTTTTGAAGTCTTTATAATTGAAATTTCATAGATAAGTCATGGTCTTGTGTTGACTTGTTGTAGTTCATGTGTAAAAAAAGTAAATAAAGTCGTCGGGGTGGCCTAACGTCGGTACCAGCCAATCAGCGAGGGAGTCTATCCCCTTTTCACTAGCGCTAGACCAAGGAGATTGTTCTCTGCGTCTGAGGTGGAGCGCCGCACCTACCACCAGCTCTTTACTTTACTGCACAGATCCCGGTGCTACTCATGCGCTGAGTTGGCGAGGGCCGGTATCGAACTAGGAACCTTGTGGTTTGCTAGCCGAACGCTCTACCGACTGAGCTAACCCGGCCAGTGCTTCCAAATTGAGATTTAAGAAAAAAGGATCTATTTATTTTTTCTTCATGTTTTGATTTTAAAAAAAAGAAGTTTTCTCTGTCTCTCTCTCTCTCTCTGTCTCTCTCTCTCTCTCTCGTGTCGCTTCCTGCTCGTGGGGGGTTGGGTTTGATAGATATTGGGGCGCGTTGTGTTATGGTTATTGTCGTACACGGTGAGTTCAAGTCCTGAACAAGGTTGTTTATATTTCACATAGTACTGATACTCTTGGAAAAGGTATGCATCCAACTATTCCCCCTTCAGGTATAGGTAAATAGTAGGACCGATTGGGTTCCTTTAACCTTGGAAAAAGGCAACCAGTCTAAGAAAAGGAAAACTCTGAATTGTATAATAATAATAATAATAATAATAATATACTAAATTAAAACATTGCAAAACACTTATTCAATCCGTTTGTTTATTTGGGGGTGGACTGGATAAATGGCAGACGTCAAAGATTGTTAAATGAAATGAAATTGTAAAAAGGTGTCGGATAAACTATTCAACTTTATATGAAGTATTTAATACTTCATATTAGAAAATAGTATTAGAAAATATTAAATAGTATTAGAAAACTTATTTGGATAGATGTTCGGATTTCTTAAAAAAAAAGTTTTGAACAATATTTTTTATGCGTCTTCTACAAAAAGAAAAAGAAAAAAGAAAACTAAAAAAAGATTTTACTGATTTTTTTCTTGACTCATTGAAACATTAACATTTTTCATTTCTTATAAATAAGGACAAAATCGTTATCTACATTGCAAGAAAATGTTCCCCTAATTTCTCTCTCTCTCTTAGATATTACCCCCCCCCCCAAAAAAAAAACAACAATTTCCTGAGTTTTATATTTAGCTCTTTATAAATTCAATTTATTAGGTTTTTGTGGGTAGGGTATTTAAAAAAACACACACACTTTTAAAATATCCTCCAAATCATTCACTTTTTTTGGGGGGGGGATACTTAGGCATCTAACACACACACACACACACACACACACACACACACACTTATGGGTTTTCATTGAACAATGTTCAAATGTGTTTATTTTGACAGGACAAGATTTGATTAAAAATTGATTTAAAAATTTCAACGTTTCTATGTATAAATATTTATTCATTATAAATTCTTTGTTAAATCGAAGAAATCTACACTTTTTAAATGGAATTTCCAATTTGTAGATATTAATTTCACCCAAAGATTCTCAATTTTCAAAATTATTTGGAGAAGTCAAATCTTTATTTTATTTTTTTTTAATTATACAAAAATTAACTGGAATTCAGAGTCAGAAATTAGGGTAAATTAGTTTCTCTAACGAAATAAAGATTTTTTATTTCCTACTTTAATTCCATCTTTCCTTAAAACAAGTTTTCCATACAATTTCCCAAAATAAATTCTTATATTCAATACGGGACAAGATCAATAAAATTGGTTATGTAGGAAGGTTTTTTTTTCTTTCTTTTTTTAAAAATTTGATCAGAATTCCAACTCTTACAAAATTCTTGGAAAATAACAATTAGTAAAAATGTATGTTAAGAATATTGACTTCGTTTCTAGTTTACTAATAAATTTTTTTAAAATCCCTTTTCTATTTAAAATTTATCAAATATTGGTAATTGTAGGATTCTTATTTTATTGTTTCTGAATGTAAATTTAAATAAAAGTTTATCATCATTGAAGGCGTTTTTTTAACCCCTATTTATATCATATCAATTTGTAAATAAAGTTATTTAATACATAATATTTGCATACTGTATGTTGATCAATTCTCCCAGATGCTGTTTTGTCTTGTTATTTTTTTTTTTCAAGCATAAAATTGTTATCATAACATCAAATGTTATCATAAATGCGTAAATTCTAAAGTAGAAAACGAATTGAAATCGTATATCACCTGCTCGGCGGCTACTGATAGTTTTTGGTCTAAGGGAGGTAACTGAGTTTGTTTAGCAGGACAAAATCTACAGATAACCTCTTCAAATGGTTTATTGTATTTTTCTTACATTTTATTTTTCTATTTTAAAAACGTTCTCTTGATTCTCGGTTTTATTTTCGTATTTTAAACCATGAAAAATTGATAGGTGAGACAGACTTCCCTGAAAAAATGTTTATTTCAAGGAGTAATTTGTTATTAATCTATAAAGTAAGGGTGTTTTTTTTTTAATTAATAATTAGTGACAAAAATATCTTTATTTACAAGAATTTTTTTTGATCTACATATTCTTATGTGGATGTTTTTTTTTATTTATTTATTTAATATTTTTCGGACTGTTGCCCTCATCTTTATTGCCGTTTATGTAAAAAAATACAACGTTCTGCATATCACAATAAAGATGAGGACAATAGTCGGGAAAATCAAAATAAAACATCAAGCCTCATCTAAAAAATTCAGACAAATAGATGTTCTTTTTTTGTTTTTGTTTTTCTAAAAATTATAGACAAATTGTGTATTTATGGACCAACTTGTTTTTGTTTTGATTGAGGTGCAACAACAACAACAACAACAACAATAATAATGATAATAATAATAATATTATTAATAATAATAATAATATCTGCATATAAATTTGGTTTCGTGTATGCCCCCCTCCAGTTTCTACACGATGTGAAGCTAAGCTTTTTTTTGTGTGTGTGTCTTAAAAGATTTTCTGTTCTAAGTGAATACACATTTTTTACACATGTAGAATTAATGTTTTACTTGCAGAATGTTTGTATTTCTATACCAATTCTATCTTGTATCTGATACTATCAGTGTGTGTCCTCCACTCCATATCCCCCCCCCGCACACACACACACCTCTCTCTTTGCTATATCATCTCACAGCTGGTCACTGTATATTTGCTAGTGGGACTGGAAGTGTGTGTCTAGCTCTACCATCTGTAGCCATTCCATCAGCCAGCTGTTGTGTGAGGAGCCAGAGACGCAGTTAGTTACCAATACTCTCTCTCTCTCTCTCTCTCTCTCACACACACACACACACACACACACACACACACACACACTCTCTCTCTCTTCGGTTTGCCATCTTCTGTTATTCTCCAATTACTAAGTCTACTGCTACCAGCACTGCAGCTGCTGCTATTGGTACTACTGCTACTACTTTTACCTCTGCTACTGTCATATCTGCTTCTGGCTCTGCAGGTCCTGATCTTCCTATTTGGTTAGTTCCACTCAAAAAGAATTGAAAGGTAAAAAGAAAAAAAAGAACTGAATGAGTGGAGGTAAAAAAAAAAAAAAAACGAAAAAAACAAAACAAAAAGAAAACGGTCCTCTTACCACCCACATACCTACTTGATATCATAAATAATGATTCTTTTTTTTTCTTTCTACACACTCTGGTTGTATATAGATATATATCACACACACACACATATATGTATTGTGTTGATGGTTTGAGTTTTATTTACTTAAAAAAAAAAAAATGGTTATTACTTTTCTTGTTTTTCTTCCTCATCTTTCATTCCTAATCTGTGAGGGTCATGTGAACTGAAGACGATTTGATGATTGTATTTCTTTTTATTTTCATTTCATTTCAAATAATTTTCTATCAACATTGTTTCTATATGTCAGCATTATTCATTTAAATATACACGCTTCCCCTTTATACACACACACACACACACACACACACACATTCCCAACTGCTAGGCATGAATATAACCCTGTACGGGTTGATATGCCGTTAAATTTATAAACAACCATACATACATACATACATACATACATACATTGTATATATATATAAACACGGTTTGTTTGGAATGGCTTTTTTGCCGACAATTTTTGGGAGAATAAGTGCTTAATTGGAGTCGTACCTAATTTTGAAAATTAATTAATTAATAGTGAATTAGGCGGGAATACCTATTTAAATGTATGGCTAAACAAATCGATATATTTATATATATATAAACACTAGTCTTCTGAAGAAGACTAAGTGTTTATACAATGTCTTTTACAATTGTTTTTATTTTATTTTTAAAATAATTTCATTTGAATTACATTTTATAAACACCACAGAGTTGAAACAGGCGCTTGTTAGCACAATATATACTATTGTTTTTCTTTATCTATACCTGATACTGTTGGATTTGATTCCATTTTATATATATATATATATATATATATATATATATATATATATGTGTGTGTGCAATATTTTTGAAAATAATTACCTGTATATTTTTATTATTTTTCTTTTGTGTACTGTGAGAAAGAAAAAAAATGAAAATAATCTTTATTTCCAAGTATTGTTTTTTTTTTGTTTGTTTGTTTGTTTTCAAAATGTATATCCAAAGTTTTTATATAACCTTATTATTCTCTTTAAAAAAAATTCTGTATTTACTGTACATTACAAAAATAAAATTTAAGCCAATATTTAAAAAAAAATAATTTATTAAGAATATACTTCCTTTATTTTTATTTATTTATTTTTTTTTTTTTGATAGTTCTTTCAATTTTTATACAGACTTTATACAATTATCTTAGAAAGAGAAATCTATATACCTTCTAAAAAGATTGTATTTTTATACAATCTTATAAAATAAGATTGAAAAAAATAAGATAAAATATCTGCATTTCCTGTTAGGAATCTCATTTTATGAGATATACATGTGTTTGTTTTATATATATATATATATATATATATTATATATATATATACACACACACACACACACACACACACACACACATATATATAATGTTAGTTTTTGTAATCCTTTGTCTGTTTCAATCACAAAGCTTTTGTTGGTGTATATCTGCCATATGATTTGTCTATGTATTGGGTTCTGTCATATCTTCAAGTATTGAAAATTCAGCTGTAATAAATTTGGCTCAACAGCTGGCTCTATCATCTTTGTTCATTTATCACCTGGCACAGGTATCATTTCTGTTTGTTGTCTTGAGAGCACAAATATCAATATTAGTTTATTAAAACTGTCTTGATCAATTCTCCCTCAACAAATTACATTTTTTTTAACAGCTGATTTTTTGTTTTTAATCCTTATTTACTTAAAATAGCATTCCCAGTTGATTTGTTTTTATTTGAGGTTATTGTTATTTAATCACATTAGTTATATAGAGATGTGTAAATGGAGTTCAAAACTGAATTATGCAAATATCCCCAGTGGTTTAAAACTCTTAACATCCTATACCACCTCATTCTACCTGGAGTCACATTCGTTTTCCTAATTTGACCCAAACGATAGCCTTTGTTTAAATATAATATTAAACATATTTAGAAGTCTTTATTTTAAGGGAAATAACAGGTAACTTTTAATGAAAAGGCCAATATTTAACCATTTTTTGATAGATCCTTATAGGAATGGGACTCTGAACTTAGAAAATTCTCAACAGGATTTTTATGAGTTTTAAATGTTATGAGAATTTAAAGCCCCAAAATTGGGGGTACAAAAGTGGGCATGATTTTGTTAAAAAAAAATGTGTCAAATGACATACCAATTTAAAACAATTCTAATAACTTAAAAAATCATTATTTATTGGTCAAAAATGTTAAAAGTATTTTTTTATTTTTTATTTTTTTCAAAAACCTTTACAACTCTCAAAGATAGTTCAAATATGAAGATTATTGAATGGTTCTGTAAATGTAATTCAATATATAAATAATAAATTCGTCGAGGTGACCTAAAGTTGGTATCAGCCAATCAGTAAGGGAGTCTATCCCCTTTTCACTAGCACTAGACCAAGGAGATTGTTTTTTAGCGTCTGAGGTAGAGCGCCACACCTACCATCAGTTCCTCACTTTACCGCACAGATCCCTGTGCTACTCATACACTGAGGAATAACTTAAATCACTTAATCTGAATTTAAGTCCTCTTTCTGTTTTATTTTCTACTGGCCCTCACCAACTTGGTACATGAGTAGCACTGTGGGGAACTGATGGTAGGTGTGGTGCTTCATCTCTGACAAAAACAATCTCTGGTTTAGCACTAGTGAGAAGGGGATAGACTCCTTCGTTGTTCGGCTGTTACCTACAATAGGCCACTCTGCTAACTTTACTTTTTTTTTACACATTTATTTTTATTGAAATATTAATTATAGAATAATTTATATTTTTGCTTAATAACATCCCTCATTATTAACTCTATTTATTATTATTATTATTATTATTATTATTATTATTATTATTATTAATTAATTATTATTATTATTATTATTAGTTATTAATGTTGTTATTATTATTATTATTATTAGTTATTAATGTTATTATTATTATTATTGTTATTAGTTATTAATGTTATTATTGTTATTAGTTATTAATGTTGTTATTATTATTATTATTATTAGTTATTATGTTATTATTGTTATTAGTTATTATGTTGTTATTATTATTATTATTATTATTATTAATGTTATTATTATTATTAGTTATTAATGTTGTTATTATTATTATAGTTATTAATGTTATTATTATTATTATTATTATTATTATTATTATTATTAGTTATTAATGTTGTTATTATTATTATTATTAGTTATTAATGTTGTTATTGTTATTATTTATTGTTATTATTATTGTTATTAGTTATTAATGTTGTTATTATTATTATTGTTATTAGTTATTAATGTTGTTATTCTTGTTATTATTATTATTATTATTATTATTATTATTATATTAAAAACTTTATTTTCAACCAAGAATTTAGATGATCCTAAACTGGAGTAACAAAAAAAAAAAAAAAAAAAAACATTTCTATTTCTATGCATAAAATAAATGGGTACTAATGCACAATAGCGCGCAAGAGATAATATCATTGGATTAAATATAAAAAGCATTACATTTCACAGAAATACCCAAAACCTTTTGAGACGTTAGGGTTAGTGATAGGTTATTTTGGGAGCTTCCGACATCTAAAGCTATTTATATGAAAAACGCGATTCTAATGATATTATCTCTTGCGCGCTATTGTGCATTTGTACCAATAAATGAGTGTGTGAATTTGTATTAAGTTAAAACTGCAATTAATTATCTTCTAATATCAAATGTTTTTTGTTGATTAATAGAGATTTTTTAATAAGAATCAGTCACTAACAACATGAGTGGCTTAATTAGTATATGTTGACATTTCTAATTTTTAGGATATATATATATATATATATATATATATATATATATATATATATATATATTATATATATATATATATTTTTTAAGGAGTTACTTAGTTGAAACCACCTTGCAGTTGTTTTATCTTCAAATGAGTTAATTTTTTTTAAGGAGTTTTTTAATAATTTAAAAAAAATTTTAATAATTAATTTTTAAAAAGTTTTTAATCATTTTAAAGGAGTTTTTTAATAATTTTTTTAATATATATATATATATATATATATATTATATATTATATATATATATATATATATATATATATACACACATTTTTAAGGAGTTACTTAGTTGAAACCACCTTGCAGTTGTTTTATCTTCAAATAAGTTAATTTTTTGCAATTCAGAAATTCTGGTTAGAAAAGGTTTTGCTCATACAGAAATATCTAGATATAGAAAATAAGGTTATTTTGTAGCACCACCTTTTTTTTATTTATATATTTATTTATTTGTTATAAACCAAAATAAAAACTTTATAATAAAAAATGGAATGGTCCATTATTTAGCTGAGGTGAGGATTCTCATAAGAAATAAGAATTCGGCTGATAAGCAACATCAGATAATCAGGTCTTACATTTTTGCATTTCATCTTGGACAATTTGGGCAGTCTCATTTTTAACCAGAGGGTGTTGCAAGATGATAACTGTCGTAGTTTTAAGGAATATGAGTATTAATATATAGATTTACATTTCATCTTGGACGGTCTCATTTTTAACCAGAGGGTGTTGCAAGATGATAACTGTCGTAGTTTTTAGGAATATGAGTATTGATATATAGATTTGCATTTCATCTTGGACGGTCTCATTTTTAACCAGAGGGTGTTGCAAGATGATAACTGTCGTAGTTTTTAGGAATATGAGTATTAATATATAGATTTGCATTTCATCTTGGACGATTTGGACGGTCTCATTTTTAACCAGAGGGTATGGCAAGATGATAACGGTCATTTTGAAGCACCACCTTTATTTATTTATTTATCATCCAATCTGAGAACTTACCATTCTACAAAAATGCTACTTAATAACAAATTTTTAGATATTTTTGAAAATTCCATATTAACATTTTGTTTTTCTTTTTTTCTTTCAGGAATGAATGGTACCCATTCTCCACTCGGTCTAAATGGCCGAACACCCTCTCCCCCGAGTGCCCTGCCTAATTCAGCATCCAACCAACAACTACCCCCTGCATGTGGGGCCAGACAGCTCAGTAAATTAAAGCGTTTCCTGACAACTTTACAGCAATTTGGATCGGATATATCACCAGACATTGGGGAACGTGTACGCACCCTTGTCTTGGGACTTGTAGTAAGTATTTCTTCCATTTTTTTTTTTACCCCCAATATCAACAGGATGTTGAAGTATTTTTTTTTTCTTTTTTTTTTCTATAGGATATTACACAAGTCTTGTCTCCACAATTTAAAAACCTAGAAGTAATTTGGATTAGCTCAGTTGGTAGAGCGTTCGACTAGGAACCACAAGGTTCCTGGTTCGATACCGGCCCTTGCCAACTTGGCGTTTGAGTAGCACAGGGGATCTGTGCGGTAAAGTGAGGAACTGATGGTAGGTGTGGCGCTCCATCTCAGATGCAAAAACAATCTCCTTGGTCTAGCACTAGTGAAAAGGGGAAAGACTCCCTTGCTGTTTGGCTGATACTGACTTTAGGCCACCCCAACGACTTACTGTAAGTAATTAATTTGATAAACCAGTCCTGGTTGTTTTTTGTTTTTTTTTCCCCCTTCAAATTATTATCTAGCTGATTTTACTAGCAGGATCTGTGGATCTACCACAGTATGATAATTTAACTATTACAAAATTGTTTTTTTTTTTGTTGTTTTTTTTTTTTTTTTTTTCTTTTTTAAAAATTGATATAGATCACTAAGTAGGCCTGAGCCTATTCTAGTAGTGACCACCCCAAGCGGAGATTTAAGAGGTTTGAATTCAGAGTTTTCCTTCTCATAGACTGGTTGCCTAACCATGGTTAAAGAGCCCAGTGAAATAGATCACTAAGTAGGCCTGAGCCTATTCTAGTAGTGACCACCCCAAGCGGAGATTTAAGAGGTTTGAATTCAGAGTTTTCCTTCTAGACTGGTTGCCTAACCAAGGTTAACGAGACCAGTCTGCTCTACTATTTACCCATAGCTGGAGGGAGAGTAGTTGGATTCATACATTTCCCAAGGTTGTTAACACTATGTGAACTGTGGTGTCCATTTCCCACGACTCTAACCAGTACACCACTGCGCTTACATTTGATATATACACTTTAGAACTATTACAAATAGTTCAATATGTAAAAAGTATGATAATCTTGATTTAACTCTCTCACTTTTTTTCCTTCTTTTCATCATGTTCAATTGAAACAGATTAGCGTTATCACTTTCACGCGCTCACCCCCCTCTATATATCTTTCCTCTACTCTTTCTTATATTTTTTCTGTGTACCATGCCTCTTTTCATCCCTTTCTTCTCGTTATAATAAAAACAGAATGGTCCATTATTTAGCTGAGGTAAGGATTCTCATGAGAAATAAGAATTCGGCTGATAAGCAACATCAGATAATCAGGTCTTACATTTTTGCATTTCATCTTGGACGGCTTGGACAGTCTCATTTTTAACCAGAGGGTGTTGCAAGATGATAACGGACGGAAGAGTAAGGAACACCAGTATTAATATATCATAAGACTTAAATTTTTGTATTTCATCCTGGACGATTTGGACAGTCTCATTTTTAACCAGAGCGTGTTGCAAGATGATAACGGTCAGAAGATTAAGGAACAAGATTATCAATGTATAGATTTAAAAAAAAAAAGAAGATTTTACATGGCATGACATTTTGTACTGATGTGCTTTTTGCCAGAAAAAAAATAATTCCAACAAAAAAGTATTTTTTGTGAATCTGAGGGAAGTTTCTTAGTAATCTATTAATAATGGAGATTGTCTGTATTTCTGTCTGTAACAAAAACTACGTCATAGCTCTATGTCACAGCTTACGTCACAATATTCTCATGCTATATACACCCAAAATTTGAGTAAGCAATTTTAAAAATTGTTTTTTACTCTCATCCTTTTTTTTTTTTTTTTTTTTTTTTTTTTTTACAATTACAGAACTAAAAAGTTTACAAATAAATAAATACCTACGATTTTGTGTAAAATTGATGTGGAAAATATTCAAAATAATTGTTTGATTATTACATGCACACAAGATTTTATTTGAGAGGGACGGGGCTCAGTTTTCATTTCAAATTGTTTTGTTTTTTTTTTTTTTTTTTTTTTTTACTCCTTTAATAAATATGATGATTTTGTCTTACTTATAATACAAACCCTCTGATATTGAATTTTTAACTCCCACCCTCTCAGCAGGCAATGTCTTTCAAAAATTAATTTTTATGATGCCCGGTGGGTGTTTTCTTTTGCTAGTGTTAATAAATGCAACAAGAATATTTTAATGAGGTTTTTTAGATAGACACTAGAATTAATGGATCTTGTTAGGTATTTGGGGGTGGTGAAAGAAAAAAAATCTATTTTAAACAACGGATATTTCAGTTCAATATTGACATAAGTAAAACTTAAAGGATTTGTATGTTTGCAAGGTGTAAATCTTAAATTAATTCTCCAACCAGATGATAACTTTGTCAAATTGGATATTTACCAAATTTCACCATGCTTTTTGCCTCATGTTTTAACTTTGTTTACATGAGTTACAAGGGACCATTTAAACATTATTGTGCCCTTGGAAATTACTTTTAAACCTCATGCTCATTATTTTTGATCTTTTTTTTTTTTTTTATATGTATACTTTAGAATGTGTGTTTTTTCAAATTTTTGACTATATTACACACACACACACATATATATATATATATTTAATATGCCAAACTTGTTGCTAAATCCTCGCGGTGAGAAAAAACCCAGCAAATAGTTTGATTGTAAAAATATACTACCAAACATCAACCAGGGAGAAAAAATTTTTGGAAAAAAGAAAAGACCAAGATAATCGTACCAACCAAAAATAATCTATTGGTACAATATTTGGCCAAAAGAAAAAACAATTTATATGTATATATATATAAGATATATATATATTCATACAAAACTGCCAGGAAACTAAAGCTAATAAGTAAAAAGTGCTCAATACCTAAGTAGAGCAAATAATAAAGAAATCTTTATTAGTCTTTATATATATATATATATATATATATATTATATATATATATATATATATATATAAAACATACACACACACATATATATATATATATATAAAACATACACACATATATATATATATATATAACATACACACACATTATATATATATATATATATATATATATATATATATATATAATGTACACAGATATAATATATACATTGAAAATTAGACTCATCAGATATATATCTGTGTGTGTATGGAGTGGGGGATATCAGGTATAGTGTTGTTGAATTACAGGAAGCATGGAGGTTTTTAATGGTGTTTTGATAGCCAACAACTGACACAGGTAGTTTGTTCCATGCTTCAGCTACTCTGGGCATGAAAAAATGTTTCTGAAAGTCATGTGAGCTGTGCTGTTTTCTGACTTTGTTATCATTTTCCTAAAATACCACCTAATTATCTTGTAAGGTCCGGTGATATTAATATTCAATTTAATTTACATATTAATATTAAAGTTTTTGGGAACTGTTATGGTAACAACAAAAAGAATGAGTTTAACATTTCCCATCTTTAGGTGTATAATCAAGATAAGAAAACACCTCTCTCTCTCTCTCTCTCTTTCCCCTTACTCTCTCTGTCTGTTCTAAAATTTCTACCTCTCTCTCTCTCTCTCTCTCTCTCTCTCTCTCTCTCCTCTTTTTCCCCTTACTCTCTCTCTCTCTCTGTGTTCTAAAAATTTCACCCTACCTCCCTCTTTTCTCTCTCTCTCTCCTTTTTTTCCCCTTACTCTCTCTCTCTGTGTTCTAAAAATTTCACCCTACCTCCCCCTCTTTCTTTCTCTCTCTCTCCTCTTTCCCCTTACTCTCTCTGTCTGTTCTAAAAATTTCACTCTCTCTCTCTTTCTCTTTCTCTCTCTTTCTCTCTCTCTCTCTCTCTCTCTCCTCATGATACTAAATAGACTAATCTGACCAATTCATGAAATGATATTAATTAATCCTTAACTCTTTGCCTGACAAATTTCCCCCACGGCTCGGCCAAATTTTCTTGGCATTTTATTCCTTATTGCAAAAGAATCGAATACCAGTCTTAGAGTTGGCTGTGATTTTTCAGTATAAAGAAGTATAATTTGCAATAGCCACCGCCAGCGACTTACGGTAGGATCACAGTGGTGAGAGTCTCTGTGAGCAGTTTAAAGTAGGCAAAGAGTTAATATAACCCCATGTGCTTATGAAGAACTGTTGTTATTATAAAGGAAGTGTATAAAGGTTGTTGAGGGCATACTGCCCCCCCTCTCTCTCTTTCTCTATTTCTCTTTCTCGCTCTTTCTCTCTCTAATTCTCTATCTCTCTTTCTCTCTCTTTCTCTTTCTCTCTCTCTCTCTATTTTCTCTCTCTCTATTTCTCTCTCTCTCTCTCTCTCTCTTTCTCTTTCTCTCTTTCTTTTGCTCTCTTTCTCTCTCTCTCTCTCTATTTCTATTTCTCTTTCTCTTTCTCTCTCTCTATTTCTCTTTCTCTTTCTGTCTCTCTTTCTCTTGCTCTCTCTCTCTCTCTTTCTCTCTCTATTTCTCTTTCTCTTTCTCTCTCTCTTTCTCTTGCTCTCTCTCTCACACACACACACACAAAAATCCTGCCAATTTTATGCTTGTGCCAACTTTATTTCTGGCACATTTTAGTGTCCACGTGGAAATAGGGACACTATGTCCCTATTTCCATTAAAAAAAAAACATGGTCATTTATAAGAGGAGGAAGTAAATGTGTTCTAAGACTAAACATTTCTTCTGAGAAAATCAGCATTGGCCTGTTTCCAGCTGAACTTTTCTTTCTTTTTTTTTTTCTTTCTTTCTTTCTTTCTCCTTATAACCCCCCCCCCAACATTGCCAAAAATCTGCAACTGGCCAATGACTTTTCAGCATATGAATATCTTTGCCAGCCAAACAAAATTTGCCTTTCAACTTTGCCAATTTTGTAAATTTTTATTATTAACACATGTTCCTCTTTTTGAATATTCAAATTTAAAAAAACTTATTTATTTATAAGTGAAACCAGAAATAAGAATCAGAAACTTAATTATATACACTTGTAGATAAAACAGACATTTCTAGAAATATGATTAAAAAAATGAATAAATAAATAAATGAATTAAAAAAATCTATTCTCAGGTTAGTTTTTCAAAAAGGAACATTTCTGCAAGTTTTCTACTACTAGAATACAATGCGATAATATAAATAATTACTATTTGTTTTAAATATTATTATTATTTTTTATTATTATTTTTATATTATTATTTTATATTATTATATTTATATATATTATATATTATTATATTATTTAAATTATTATTATTATTATAATTATTATATTGGATTATATTATATTATAATTGTAATATTTATATTATATTATAATATTTATATTATATTATTATTATTATTATATTATTTAAATTATATTATATTATTATATATTATATTATATTATTTAAGGGCCGGGTTAGCTCAGTCGGTAGAGCGTTCGGCTAGAAACCACAAGGTTCCTAGTTCGATACCGGTCCTCGCCAACTCAGCGTATGAGTAGCACAGGTATCTGTGCGGTAAAGTAAGGAGCTGATGGTAGGTGTGGCGCTCCACCTCAGATGCAAAGATAATCTCCTTGGTCTAGTGCTATTGAAAAGGGGATAGACTCCCTCGCTGACTGGCTGATACCGACTTCAGGCCGCCCCGTCGACTTTACTTTTATATTATATTATATTATATTTATTATTTTATATTATATTTATTATAATTTTATATTATTATTATATTATTATTTTTTAAATACTATTTGTTTTAATTTATTTGATACTATTTGTTTTAATACAAGTTGCTATTTTACGTGTTTGGGGTGATTTGGCTTTGTTGTTTATCAAAGCAGACCAATTATTTGTCATAATGAATAACTAACTCTACCCCCCCCCCCCGACCTACCAAGAACTCAACATTCCTTCCTTCCCTGGTTTTCCTGAATAAAGGAAGTGCCTCACAGAGAATTAAAAAAAAAAGTTGGTATTTCTAGTTAAAATTTGACTTGAGAAAATATTTGACAATAAGAATTCCGTGAGTCGAGCTGTGGTTAGTCAACTCCTCACAGACCATTACTTCTGCTGTGGTGACTTCAATCCTTACTGAGTGTCCTACATTTGTAAGTGTCCTTGTGTTAGACAAAGCTGAATTAGTAAACATCTACAGACTGTAACAGCTGATACAACAATACAGAATCAAGTGTTGAGTAGAGAGTCTTTTTGGTTAGATTTTCTCATTTTTCTTTTTCTTTAGTGAATTGTTTGTAATGAACCTCACCCACCTAGCAGATAATGCTAGCATCAACCACTGAACTTATTGCTCAATTTTTTTTTTTTTCAATGTTAAGATACTCAAGTGTGTGTGTGTGTGTACACTCTTTAGTTGTCTCTGAAAGGTACCGTTGTTAAACCTTGTAACTACACTAGCAGTGATAAAGGACCTTGCTGGGCATGCCTGAACAGACACTCTTACATGGGGTTGCACAGTCAGCAGCGAGATGTCATTGAATGAGCTTGTATATTGTCTAGCTATTGCATTTACAGCAAACATGTTTGACATGAAACTGATGTTTTTTTTTTTGGGTTTTTTTTTTTGAGTGGGTGGGTTGTAGAAAGTATTTAAATTATTCAGCTTTTTGGAAATAATTCAATGCACAAAAACCCAGAACATGTTTTTATTGAGATTCAAAGTTTTACTGTGAATCTGTTTTTTTAAGCAATGTTTTTTTTTTAAATCTACAATTGATGGATTTAAAGATCTGGGGATTCCACAGAGTGTCTAGAAAGTCTCCAGTCATTTTGGAATATCTCAACTGCCCATTCATCACATCGTGTTGTGTAGACTTGTTTTTTGGTAAAACATCACATTACCTGGTCTGTCATCACAAAAATCTAGACTGTATTAGGGCGGGGCACCCTAATACAGTCTAGATTTTTTTCCAAGCTAGGATTGTTGTTGAAAGGGGGATTTCAGAGATTATGTCAAGGCAATCCCCAAAGAGGATTTTTGTTTACTGTTTTAAAGAATTCTCGGATAAGAGTGTGAAATCCCAAGGGTGGTACTTTGAAGGGGGCTAGGGTGACATTGCCCTAGGTTGGCTATTTTTTTTTTTTTTTAATTATATAAAATGGCTGGATCATTTATGGACATCTGTGTTATATATATATATATATATATATATATATATATATATATATATATTATATATAGACAAACACACACTAATTAATAGGCTTACCACATGTTAATAGCATCAGTGAATGTTTTAAATTCCAGCTAAATTCTTTTCTATCTAGGACAAAAATATCTGCTAGTTGTGTAATGCTTCACAATTCTTTATATTCTTTTTCTGCTCAAATTGTGATTGTGGCCGAAATTCTGGGGGGCAAAAAAAAAAAAAATTTTAAATAAAAATAAAATAAACCTTTTTTTTATGTTAACTGTCATAGGATCTAAACTTGCTTATAAAGAAAAGTGTTATATTCTGTTTTTCAAAAATAAACAACAAAAAAAAAAACTACACTTGTTTATTTGTTTTTAAGTAGAATAACAGAATCAAATACAGAAATGAATGAATGGTTTGTATGTAGAAGAACTGTCTCTTAATAAAACGGGTTAACAAATTAATGGATCTAACAGTTTCAATAGAATTGGATATTAATAAATCTTATATTTTTCTAATATCATCTTGCTCAGATCAAAAATGGCTAAGCTGTTACGTCACAGGGGGACTTCCCCTAGAATCAATTTCATAATTCTAATCAGTTCTTACTATCGATACTGTTATGGGTAATTTATGAGGAAGTGTGTCCCGGTCTCCTGCCTCAAGAGTTGCTGCCTGGTGACTATTAAAATAACGACCCAGCTAAGTCTATTCAAAACTATCCATCTATCTATCTATCTCAATTTGTTCATATTTATCTATATCACTTTAAATACTAAGATTTTTTTTTTATTCATGTTTGTTTACTGTCTTGTTTTTAGTTTAAATAAACAAGAGAAAAAAAGAAGCGACCCCCCCCCCAATACATTTACTTGTCGGAAAAAATATCTATCTATCTCCATTTGTTTGTATTTATCTATATTATTTTGTTTATTTATCTATCTATCTATCTCTGTCTATTCAAAACTATATATCCATCTTCATATCTAAACAAGAATTACAACAAATTACGATAAATAAACAAGAATTACGACGAGCTGGGGTTGTTATTTTGATAGTCACCAGGTAGCGGTTTTTGAGGCGGGAGACCGGGACGCACTTCCTCATAAATTACCCTGTTATGACCTGTTTAAGGGTCAATAGATAAATACTCAACACGGAGATAAAAGTAAAGAACAGATGTATTCAACATATATCAATGTACAAAATGAGGAGGGTTTCCTTGGTAACAGCGTACACGAAAACATGCATTTGCTACTTCTCACTTGAGCAGCTTTGCTCTGCTAAATATACCCATTGGGTAAGTCCAATGTTCTGGTCATCTACAACAGATACTAATATCTTTAAGTTTTAAGGATAGAATAAGATAGATGTTAGAGTCTGTCAATTTTGTATAATATGCATACATACCCCCATCCCCGTGTGAGCAGGATGTGACACAAGGTCAATTTCTTAACTGGAGTTTGAATTAAGTTTTCTTTTTAGACTGGTTGCCATACCAAGGTTAAAGTTAAAGAGCCAAGTCTGCTCTACTATTTACCCATAGCTGGAGGGAAAGTAGGTGGATGCATACCTTTCCCAAGGGTATTAGCGCTATATGAAATGCAAACAACCTCGTCCAGGATTTGAACTCATGTTGACGAGTCCATTTTCCATGACTCTAACCAATACACCACATGCCTCCACAATTTTGCAGATATAAGCAATTTGAATACAAATCAATTTCTTTTATATATATATATATATATATATAATGTCAGCCCCTATCCTCCCTACCCTTGCTACTAACTCACCCCCTCACCAAATCATGTGTACAGGCACGTAATTTTGCTTTCAATAAAAATCTTTCGACTGAGGATGTCCGTATAAATCGGACGAAATATTTCAACTCTTAGACTTGTTTTGAGTTATCATTTCTTGTTCACTATCCTTTTACCTACCTCATACTGTCGGATTCTACTCCATCCATCCTATCTTCATATATATATATATATATATATATATATATATATTTGGTTTTCAACAAATGTATCTAGTAATTGGATGATATTTTTTTTTAAGACCTTTTTTTTTCTTTCTTTTTTTAAAACTCAATTTCAAATGTTTAGTTCGTCTTTATATCCTTTGCATTTTGTTCACATATCTTAAAACTTCTGGGATTTATCATTTGGGATTTTAGCACTGATAAACAAAAGAAGAAAAAACAAAACAAAAATAAACAAACAAAAAAAACAGATGTAGGTTTAATTTCCTCACTCATTTGAGTGTTTCTTACCATTTTTTCTCAGAGCTTGCGCAGTCGCAAGGCACATCTATTTGTCCAATCTTCTGTTCAAAATATTTTCTTATGTTAACAGGATTTAAAAAAAAAACTAAAAAAACTAATTTAACAAGAGTACCTAGCTCATAGCAAAGAAAGACAAGGATGTGCATCTTATAGTTAAGAAAGACAAGGATGTGCATCTTATAGCCAAGAAAGACGATGATACGCGTCTCATAGCCAAGAAAGACGATGATACGCGTCTCATAGCCAAGAAAACGATGATATGCGTCTCATAGCCAAGAAAGACGATGATACGCGTCTCATAGCAAAGAAAGACGATGATACGCATCTCATAGCAAAGAAAGATGATGATACGTGTCTTATAGCTAAGAAAGGTGATGATATAGTAAATTTAATGTAAACAGTCTTGTTCTCTTGTAAAAAAAAAAAAAAAAAAAAAGTTGTCAGATTAGCCTAAAGTCGGTATCAGCCAGACAGCGAGGGAGTCTATCCCCTTTTCAGTAGCGCTAGACCAAGGAGATTGTTTTTTGGTGTCTGAGGTGGAGCGCCACACCTACCATCAGATCACTGTGTTACTCATACACTGAGTTGGCAAGGCCCAGTATCGAACCAGGAACCTTGTGGTTCCAGGTGGACGCTCTACCGACTGATCTAAACCGACCCTTGTTCTCTTGTGCACCTGCAAAAATCTATCCAATGTCAATTATCATGGAATGTGATCAAATGAGGTTTATTTTTCAATATTAGTCGCCCACCCATGCGGTCCGCACCTTTCTTCCATCGGTGTTGCAGTGCTTGGATCCCATTGGTCAAAAAGGTTATCAACAGCATTACATCATATAAACTTTTCAGCCTATCCTCTTTGTGGCATGAAATATAAAAATTCTTTGAATGTTATTAATTTAATATTTGAATTTACCTTTCTCTCTCACCCCTCCCCCAATCCGTGTGTATGTATGTTTTTATCTCTGTAATAAAATGTAAGAAGTTATAAGTCAAAAGTTTTGGTGCCTTATGTTAGAAGAATTTCGGCAAACAATTGGACTGGTGTGATATTTGGATAAACAACAACCTCTCTCTCTCTCTCTCTCTCTCCATCTCACCCTCTCTCTATCTTTCTCTCCTTCTCTATCTCTCATTTTCTTTGCAATCCATTCTAATTGCAAAATTCTGCCGTCCTTCCATGTTTTAAGTAAATAAGCCAAGCAATAGAGGACAGCTGATTTTTTTTCTTTCTTTCTTTCTTTCTTTCTTTCCATTCTTTCCTACCAATTCTTTTCTCTCTTCATTTTCTTTTTCACTCTCTGTAGAACTTCTTATTAATGCCATCCATTCGCGTACATCTGCTCAACATCTGTCTACAACACAATTGCTTCTGCTGTTAACAGAGCTTCACTTCTTCTTCTTCTTCTTCTACTTTATAGATGCTGAAATCTGATTGGCTGACAGTCAGACTGTTAGCAACAGCAGCAGCAGCCATACAAGCTGCTGGTGCCAAGCAGTTGATCAGCCAACCAAATTTCAATATTCATAAAGTTAAAAGATGAAGAGGAAAAAAAATAAAATAAATAAATAAATAAAAATAAAGCACAAACAATTGATCATTTGTTTGTTTATTGATATTCTATTTATTTTTTTATTTTTTTTATTTATTTATTTTTTTTATCAAAACTTTTTTTTTTTTTTTTTTTTTTTTTTAATCTGACATTTCTTTTGGCCTACCCCAGTTAGCCCACTGCACTTTGGAGATTAAAGTCTGTTCCACAGATTCATGATTTACTGACCGCCTATTATGAGACAAATTACAGCATTGTAATCTTAAACAATATTTGATATCGCTTCATCATCATCATGTCGCGCTAGCAGCACGGATATCCATGATAATCTCTCGCCAACCGTCCCTATCATTCATTGCTCCTTGGAGGTCCTTTGCACAGCATCGGTTTATGTACGTCTTTGCCGGACGGCCTACTCTGGCTTGTCCATGTAATGGCTTCCACAGAAGAACGTCACTAATGAGCTCATCCTTGCTTCTCCAGCAGTGCCCAGCATGTCTTGTTTGCCTCTCACGGATGGTTTGTGTGATATGGGGCAGGTGGACCTACAGTTGTTTCCAGAAATGGAAAGACCACTTCCAGAATCTGTTCTTCTGATATTGCTTACTACTGCCAAAATCTAACCTACACCTAGTTTAAAGGATTACTACCAATTGTGATGCAGTAATGTAGTTGGGTACCTTTCACCACCAGAACTCTCATGGTAGGTGCAAGAAACGGTCCCATTTGAGAATTAGGGATTTTTGAAAAGGGCCAAGTAGTTAGTAACAGACAGAGGACAAGATTAACTTAAATTTTCTCAATTTGTCCATGTATATATATATATATATATATATATATATATATATATATATATATATATATATATATATATATGTCTGAAATTGTTCACATCTATCTATCTATCTATCTATCTATCTATCTATGTATGTCTCCACATACCCTTGGGTGTGTGCATCATGTTGCCAATTGATTTAGCTTCCAGATGCATGTTATGATTGATTTCTTCATTGAGTCAAAAATACTGCTTTACATTTTCCTGATTGGAGACAGATTCAGAGGCAGGTTGCAATACTGATAATAAAGTAAGTGGTATTTTTCTGTGACCACATGTCTGACTTTTTCCTTTCCTGATATGAACTCATCATCATCTATTCTCATCTATGTCTCCAACTTTCTTCAACACAACAATGCCTTCAGTGACTAAAGAGCTCCACATGTGAATACTAGGAAATAAAGTATTGTGACAGTCACTTGAAGATTTAACTCTTTGCCTACCAAAATCTTCTGGTTCCCTATTGCAAAAAGATCAAGTATCAATTTCAGGGTTGGTTCACAGAAAAAAAAATAGCAGGGGTGTTCACGTGGCAATTTTTCAGTGTAAACAAGTGACACATGCAAGAGCCACTGCCAGCAGTTTATGGTAGGATCACAGTGGTGGGAGAGTCACTGTGAGTGGTTTAAAATAGGCAAAGAGTTAACCAATCCATTATCTATGGCAGTGATTTTCAACGTGGTCCAGCTGGACCATCTGTGGTCCACAGAACATTTCTAGAGGTCCACAAAGAGTTCGAAGCCACAAAAATGTTTTAGCCATTTCACAAAAATGTAACTAATTTAGCGCTTTTAATGACCCTCCCCAGTTGAAAATCTCTATTTAAGCGCACGTCGATGATTGGCGGAAAATGAATTGTCTTGTCTTACTTTAACACGTGTGCTAGCCGCTCGCAGCAACATTCAAGAAAAGTAGGATTGGTCCATGGGAATTTTTTGAATAAAAAATGGTCCATAAGCCGAAAAAGGTTGAGAAGCACTGATCTATGGTATATCTACCAGTTCATTTTTTTTTTATTTCAATGTTTTATTAAAGTCATTTAATATTCTTGTATTTAATCTTTTTTTTCTTCTTTCTTTTTCTTTCTCACAGAATTCTCATCTTTCCATTGAAGAGTTCCATTCCAAATTACAGGAAGCCACAAATTTTCCCCTTCGACCATTTGTTATTCCATTTCTTAAGGTAATTGAGATTTTATGCTCAGATCTTACTGGGGCTGAACTTGCACAAAGGTGTCAAAATTAGGGCGACCCTGAAAAAACAGAACCCACAAATTTTGTAATAAAACTTAATTTTAACTATGGGGGGGTCTAAGGTTAGGGTTGGGGTTGGGATTTAGGGCTAGTTTAATAGGAAAATAAATAAATAATTTGGGTTCTATTTTTCTGGCTCACCCTAATTTTGACACCTTTGTGCAAGTTCAGCCCTTATTGAAACTTTTTTTTTTTTTTTTTTTTTTTTTTTTTAAATTAAAAAATTTTTTTTTTTAAACAAAAACTTGCATACCATATATACTTACGTATCATGTGACTTTCCGAGACAGTTTGGAAATTGTAGGCATACCAGTTGGCCTAGCCTTGCTTAACTATTTACACCCACAAAGTTTGGTGTAACCCTCTAATATTAGGTTACAATTTAGGTCTCAGAGAGTCACATGATATGCAAAAAACACTCAGTGAGACTTGAACTCATGTTTGTATTGCCTCAGGGAAACCTGATTATCCATACCAACTGTTTTATGACTTTGCAACTGGAAATTGTAGGCATACCAGTTGGCCTAGGCCTAGTCTTGACCAACCATTTACACATACAAAATGCCATCCCATTAATATTAGGCAATTTAAGTCGACTGAGTGACCTATTGTTGGTATCAGTAGGACAGCAAGGAAGTCTCGCCTTTTCACAAGCGCTAGAACAGGGATATTGATTTTGCATCTGAACTGGAGCTCCACACCTACCATAAGCTCCCCATTTTACTGCACAGATCCAATCTGTGCTATTCAATAACTCGGTTATTGAGGACCGGTGCCGAACCCGGAACCTTGTGGTTCCTATGCTGATGCTCTACCGACTGAAATAAACCAGCCTTCTTAAAATATTTATTCTATAAATTATACTTTATCTTAAATTCTTTCTTGATGAAAAATATCTTAGCCACTTGGTTAGAAGTGATTTGTGTAAAGTATTTCACTAAATTAGCCACTTATATATTACAAGTGGCTTGTTTAATGAATTACTGTTTATAGCAGTTGTCTCCCTTACCTCACAATTCCTCATTACATTCAACACCAGACAAGCCCTGTCATTTGAGGCTTTAAAATACATCGACTGCACCTGTGCAGAGGGGTAAGAACCCCCCAATGGGCTACCTGTTGGCCGTGGGTACGGACCAGTGTTGCTTAAGGATGGAATCCTGGTGGATGAGCAGTAACATGCAACACACCACTTGGACACTTACTTAAACTAGACGGGCAGTTGGAGAGGCCCCATCTGATCAATCGGCTGGTAATGTCAAGCCCTAGCACCTATATGATTGCCCCAACCTTATTGCCCTTATGGCAACCCCCACCCTTTTTATCATATGGTTGCTAGAGGTCTTTGTGTCATGTGAATGACGTTAAACTGTATCTAATGGTGAGATTCCAGTCTTGGAGGCCTGGGGAGTGGAGCGCCCCTTCATCACCATTGTATCCTGGTCCACTCTGACCCCGAGTGGTAGTACATGTTAGGGTCCCATCTATGGGTTAAATAGAAAAATGTGTTTATAAAAAAAAAAAATTAGTATCCATTAAAAATGAATTTATTTCAAAACATTGCTGGCATTAAATGACCCACTGAGGTTGATTTGCCGTAAAACAAAACAAACCAAACCAACGCCAGACATGTCTTCAGGTTTGCAAGTTAAGAGGGAAGATTAAACTGACTCTTTTAGAGTGAGAAATATTTGCTGTTTTTTTTAAACAGAAGTTTTATCAATTAAACTAATAAATGTAAACAGATAAGATCATTGAATTGAATTGATTTTTTTTTTCTTTTCTTTCCTCCCATATTCTTGTAGGCCAATCTTCCCTTGCTTCAGCGTGAATTGTTGCACTGTGCTCGTATGGCCAAACAAACCCCCCAGCAGTATTTAGCTCAGAATGAACACATACTCTTTGACACATCAAATTCACCCGTTGAATCACACGACTCCCTCTCATCTGACTTGAATGAAAATGGCAAGCGACGGTCACCTGATCGGTAAGTAACCACTTCACTAGTGTTGTCACTTGATGTCAGTTTACTAGATAGAAAAAAAATCTTCAGTGATTAGATGATAATTTATACACCTTTGTGCAAATTAATTGAAACAACTACTTTACTTTCCTTTCTTTCACAAAACGGTCAGTTTTAGACCCACTGGAGTTACATGGTGTAATTGATTTCTATTTTTTTTTATCAGATTAGGTAATTTGCAGTGATGTGAATCTATTTTCAGGGTGTATGATGAAATTTGTTTGGCCTTGAAAAATATTGTGCATAAGATTTTTATCATGCCTAGACACTTTTTAGTGCTAAATTGTTTTAGAAATGTTAAATTGTTGAAAATAACTTTCCAATCTTTAAAAAATTATGTCTGACTTTTATTTTTAAAAAATAGTATTTCTCTAAAGGAGGTTCCATATTTGACATAATGGTGGTGAGACTGAACTGTCAGAGTAATTCTTTGACTTATTTGTATTATTATATATACAGTTGTACTTTTAAAAAAGCTTGATACATATTGAAATGTAGATATCATGAAAAGCTAGCTAGAAAAAAAAAAAAAATGACTGTTGATCAGTTGTCCTATGGCCATTGTCTGCAATGAATATTACTCCAAAGAAGAAGTATAAAAATTTTAATGCTGCATGAACACACTGGCAAACCTTACAGAGAGATTGCAGATATTATATTAATAAGGAAATTATTCGTTTTGTTTCAATTAATTTTCACAAGAGTGTAGATGAAATTTCTTAAAGAGGTCTTAGACATAATCACACCTAAAAATATTATATAAACTAGCAAATATATGCACCCTCCGGGTGCAAGTATTTAAGTTTTGATATAATAAAATATCATATTAAATTAGAAAGGCTAATGAAACTGACTAAGAATGCAGATAAAAAGATCTGCAACAGAGGGGGTATGATCGAAAAATAGAACAACTTTGAAACTAATATTCCATCATTTTCCATTACTCCCCTCTTTCATTTGTAAATTTTCCTAATTTAACTTTAGTTAAAATAGGAAGTAAAGGATAATATTACAGTTTTTCTTGTAAATAAATTTCTTTTAAGATTTATCCACGAGATTTTTGTTTATATTTCTTAAGATAAACCAAACAATTAGAAATCAATAATACCAGCACATATTTATTAAAATAGAATGTTAAATATCAATATGCAAATTAGCTTTCTCGTTCAAACTGTAAACCGCTATTTTGTTGTATATAAAATACAATTGCATGTTATTAGTACGTAGATATGGTCAACAGTATTAATAATGTAAAACAATTTTTATTAATAACTGAAGGTTTAAAAGAATGAAATCATGGAGAATTTGACGAATTGTGACTTGAGTAGTAATATATATCTCCATTATAATAAGATATTTATAAATATTATACAATGTTAGTAAGTATTATATTATATTATATAAGTATTATATTTATATTATATTATATAAGTATTATATATGGCACACAATGTTAGTAAGTATTATAGCTTTGAAAGACATTTTATAACAATATGATACCAAATCAAAATTCCAATGTTAAAGATATAGAAAACTGATTGCCAGAAACTTGAAGGATATCGGTTGATAGCTTTAATTTATTTGCTTACAGATACTTAGTGATATACTGTATTGATGGCATCTACTGTAGAATTAAAGGGTACTGAAGATAATATTATCTTTGAAGACAGCAGCAATGCTAATCTGGTGAAAGTGCTGAATTTTCAGATTTTGGATATGATGATGCAAATAAAAGTCCAGAAAATTCCTTCTTTATAATGTGCGTTATATTATGGGAAATATGGTATTTACATCATCATCATCATCTTGTTCTATCTCTATCCTTAACTGAGGTTATTTATATTAACTTAAGTTATAATTTATAAAAATATATTTTTTATAAATAAAATCCAACATACATAACCGAATTAGATATCATCCGTATGCATAAAGCCCTACCCTGTGTGTCCATGGGAGACCAATATTGTCTGTTTTAAATTTTTCAGGCCAGCCAAGGAAAATGGTGTTGACCCTCATATAGATAACCTTCATCCAACAAAAAGACATCACACTATGAGTCCGTTAGGAGGCAGCCGCGTGAGCCCAAATGGGGTTCTGAACTTAAACTCCGGGGGACCAATACGTCTTGGAGACATAAGTTTGTCACGGGAACTGCGAGAGCGTGAACGGTTGGAGCAGGAAAGAGCTGAAAGGGAACGTTTGGAACGTGAGAGAGATCGGGATCGACATTACCCTAATTACAGTAAGTTATCAACGTGTAAAAGAACATTTTTTTTTTTTTTTTTTTTTATTGCTGGTGGAAAATTAGAATTTATCCATCAACAGGAAAAAATTTACGAGATATTATGAATCCTGCTAAAAATTATGAGATATTACGAATCCTGCTACGAGATATTATGAATCCTGCTAAAAATTTATTATGAATCCTGCTAAAAATTAAAGATATTAAAGATATTACGAATCCTGCTAAAAATTGTAAGATATTACGAATCCTGCTAAAATTGAGATATTACGAATCCTGCTAAAAATTGTAAGATATTACGAATCCTGCTAAAAATTTAAGATATTACGAATCCTGCTATTACGAGAATATTACATATTACGAATCCTGATAAAAATTAAGATATTACGAATATATTATTACTACAAATCCTGCTAAAATTACAAGATATTACGAATATTTACGAGATATTACGAATCCTGCAGTAAAAAAAAAATTTCTGTATTAGTTACAATAGTTTTGAGTCATTCCTTTCTATTCACTTTTTTATGTTTTAAATTACGCACCAGTAGAAAAGGTGCAATTTTTACACCTTTCTTATATTCTCTGTAAATCTCTGTAAACACCTTTCTTACATTCTCTAAAGTAATAGTTTCAACTGGCTCTTATCACTACGGCCTTGAGTTAAACCTGTCTCATGCTTGCAAAATCTAGAATAACATCTCTAAATCTGGAGCTCTTGGGAGCGTGGAGTACCCCTTCATCGCCATTACTCCCAGGTCACTCTGACCCAGTGTGGTGTAGTAGCTGTTCGGGATCCATCTATGGGCTAAATAGAAAAAACGAGCTTAATTAAATGTGTTTAAAAAAAATTGAGTTTAAAAAAGAAAAATCAAGAATGAATAAAACAAAACGTCTTTGGTTGACATGCCATAAAATCCAACCAACCAACCTAGAATAACTCCATAACTTTGATAGAAGAGTTACAATACCATAAAGAATTTCGTGTGCACATTAACTGGGATATGTTTATTTTTTTTCTCTGTCCAGGTTTTTCCAGAAATGATCCATTTGAACCTCCATTTGATCGCTTAGATGACAATTGGAAACATGTTGAAACGGTAAGTTTCCTGAATTTTGACTTTTAACTCTTTGCCTACCAAATTTCCCCCCACGGCTGTACCAAATTTTCTTGGTATTTCTTTTTTTACCTGTATAATGAGGATATTTCAAATTTCACTATCTATTCCCCTCAGAACTCATTCTAATCAAATAAAGTCCTTCTGCCCAATTATAATGAAACCGCCATCAGTTTTTGCTTACAGTAGGATCACAGTGGTGGGAGAGCTGCTGTGAGCAGCTTAAAGTAGGCAAAAAGTTAAAGGACACTTGCAATTAAGCATTAGTGGGAATGCTCGTATCATTGATCTTTACAAATTCTACCGGTTTCATAATTATTGTTGAGAAGTAAATACACAAGCGATGTTTTTTGATATGGATTTTTTTAGCTGACAATTTTTGGGAGAATACGTGCTTAATTGATTGATTTTTCTCGATTTGTTTAGCCTTACATTTAAATAGGTATGCCTGCCTAATTAATTAATTATTAATTAATTAACTTACAAAATTAGGTACGTTTTCAATTAAGCACATATTCTCCCAATAATTATTGTTATAAGTGTAGGTATTTGCCCAACCCGTTCGCCACGGGTAGGATGTAACACAAGGTCACAAGTATGGGGCATCCAGTGAGGATCAGACATGCTATTCAGTTGACTAGCTTTCCAACCATTATACCATAATCAAACACCTTTATTGTTACGTAAGTAATATAAGTGTATGAAATCCATATGTAAATGTAACTACTATTATGAGACAGACGTAATATTATATCTTTTATCTTTTAACTCCATATCCTTTAATCAAATTTTAATTTTTTTTTCTTCTTTCCTCTCTTTTTTCCAGATGTTACATTGTATTATTGGAATGGTGAACAAAACAAAGCGAGCTCTGTCTGTGTTACAAGAACGAAGCATCCGTGATCGTGAAGAATTGTCTCTATGGATGCGGCGGCATGCGGAAGGTAATTCTATCTAACCACACCCTACTCTCGATAATAAGGTCTTGTTATTGTTATGCTTTTAGTTAAAAAAAAACCAAAAAAAAACCTTAGAGTTACCTCCCTTAAGTTATTCCTCAGTGTATAAGTAGCACAGGGATCTGTGCGTTAAAGCGAGGAGCTGATGGTAAGTGTGGCGCTCCACCTCAGACGCTAAAAAAAATCTCCTTGCTCTAGTAGTAAATAGGGATAGACTCCCTCGTTGTCTGGCTGATACCCTGAAAACTTTACTTTATACCTGATACCCCCCTCCACACACATGCACACATACATGTATATTATTACTGTACGCTATTCATGTTTCTGACGTTAGTAGATAATTTCATATATTATACATGAGACTTTGATGAGTTGTGATGCACATAAGCAGTGTATGCAATAAATTTCATTATTATTATTATTATTATTATTTATTATTAAATATTAAATTAAATTTCATTATTATTATTATTATTAAATATTAAATTAAATTTCATTATTATTATTAAATATTATTATTATTATTATTATTATTAAATATTAAATTAAATTTCATTAATATTAAATTAAATTTCATTATTATTATTGAATATTATTATTATTATTATTAAATATTATTATTATTATTAAATATTATTAAATTTAATTAGTATTAAATTAAATTTCATTATTATTATTGAATATTATTATTATTATTAGATATTAAATTAAATTTCATTATTATTATTATATTATTATTAAATATTAAATTATTATTAAATAAGTAAAAATTCCTTTTTTTTCTTTTTCTTCTCCAGAGGAAGCTGTAACTGAAGTGAAACGACAGGCAATGCTGGAATTACAAAAAGCCGTGTCTGCAGTTGAACAAAAGGCCAACGAATTAGTGGCCAACGAGCGTCAGAAGATGGACCGCGCCCTGGCAGAAGCCCGAAAGCAGGCCCACGATGAAGTTCTGTCATCAATCAACCATCAAGAGGATTCAAGTGAGGTACAAGGCGTGAAGGTTCTTCCTACGTCTTCTGACTCTGGCCACCTAACAAGATAGGACTACAGTTGATGGAGAAACACAATCCCAACATCATTAAGCTAGTGTAATTCTACTCCTCCCTTCCATCATTAATCAATTATTTTGTATTATTATTTCTCCAAATTAACAATTTTCCTTTTCTCTACCCACCCCCACTTCCTGGATTTAATGGCATAGAAATACGAGTAGCTGAGGGTTTCTCAACTTTTTGTTGAAAGTCCTTAGATATTTGGAGATAAAAAGCTTATGTTTTTATCACAAATGTTTTTATTTGAATATAGTTGCAATTAAAACTCTTAAAGAAATTCAACTGTATAATTTTTATTTCTCTGAATTTTTGAGATGAGGCTTGATAATTAGTAGTACTAGCAAATATATGCACCCTCCGAGTGCAAGTATTTAAGTTTTAATGTAATAAAATATTGTATTAAATTAGAAAGGCTAATGAAACTAAATAAGAATACAGATAAAAAGATTTGAAACAGAGGGAGTATAATAAAAAATGGAACAACTGAAACTTACTCTTCCATCACTCTCGTCTTTCATTGTTATTTTTTCTAATTTAAGTATTTAGTTATAAGAAGAAGTAAAGAATAAAATGACAGTTATTTTTTCTTCTTAATGGATTTCATTTAAGATTCATTGAAGAGATTTTTTGCTTATATTCATTAAAATAAAACCAAACAGTTAGAAATCAATAATACTAAGCACATATTTATTAAATTCGATTTTTTAATATTAATATGCAAATTAGCCTTCCCGTTCACACTGTAAACCGCTATTTTGTTGTATATATAAATATAATTGCATGTTGTCAGTATGTAGACATAGTTAACAGTATTAATAATGTAAGACAATTTTATTAATAATTGAGGTTTATATAAAAATAAAATCATGGAGAATGTAATGTCAATAACTAAGAGAATTGTGACTTGAGTAGGGATATAGTTTCGGTTACATACAGAAAAACACACAATCTCCATTATAATAAGATTTGGATTATTCGGACTATTGTCCTCATCTTCATTGTTATCTATACAACGAGTGCAACAAGAAATACCTGAAGAAGGCTGGAGGGCACATCAGCCAAAACGTTGTACAGGTAACAATAAAGATGAGGACAATAGTCCGAATAATTCAAATAATGTATAATTTTTATTATAAATGATTTAAATTTAATATGGAAAAGCCTAAGGCCTGCCTATGGCACTGTAACTAATTTAAAAAAACAGTCATATTAATAATTTAGAAGACAAAGCTTTATTTCATAGACCTTGAAGAATAAATTAGTGGAAGTACATTGACTTTCAGGGGCCAGGTTAGCTCAGTTGGTAGAGCGTTCAGCAAGAAACCCCAAGGTTCCTAGTTCGATACTGGTCCTTGCCAACTTAGCGTATGAGTAGCACAGGGATCTGTGCAGTAAAGTAAGGAGCTGATGGTAGGTGTGGCACTCCACCTCAGACGCTAAAATAATCTCCTTGGTCTAGCGCAAGTGAAAAGGGGATAGACTCCCTTGCTGATTGGCTGATACCGACATTAGGCCGCCCCGATGACTTTACTTTTACTTACATTTACTATAGCTCAGTCGGTAGAGCATCTGCCTAGGAATTGCAAGTTTCCAGGTTCAATACTGGCCCTCGCCAACTCAGCTCATGAGTAGCACAGCTTGGGTAATTTGATCTGTGCAGTAAAGTGGGAAGCTGACGGTAGGTGTAGCACTCCACCTCATCAAAAACAAAGCACTAGCGAAATTCTAAAGTGTATCAAATACGCAATCCTAAATACAGTTTAGCTCAGTCGGTAGAGCACTTGCCTAGGAATCATAAGGTTCCTGGTTTGATACTGGCCCTCGCCAACTCAGTGTATGAGTAGCACAGGGATCTGTGCGGTAAAGTGAGGAGCTGATGGTAAGTGTGCCGCTCCCCCTCAGACACAAAAACAATCTCCTTGGTCTAGCGCTAGTAAAAAAGGGATAGACCACCTCGCTGTCTGGCTGATACCGACATTAGGCCACCCCCATCGACTTTACTTACTTAGTTACCTCAAAAGAGAAAATTTAAAAAAAAAAAAAATTATTTATTTTTATTTTTTTTATAGATATTTTCTGATCTATGTCAATTTTACTAACTTCAATGTTAATAAAATAAAATAAAAAATAAATTCCTATATTTAAACACTGTTGAAATGTGTTAGTTATAATTACTGTAATTTTGACTTTAAAAAAAAAAACCATATGACCTTTAGGCACCCCTTTTGCTTTGCTGATTCATAAGTACATTTTTTTTCATTTACACTGTCAAAATCCGGTTGTTTGTTAGGGATTAGGGTTAGGGGTTAGTTTTATGATTTTTTTAAAAAACCTCTAAAAATTGTCTAACAAACAACTGGATGTTGACGTTGTAAATGAAAAAAAATGTACTTATGAATCAGCAAAGCAAAAGGGGTGCCTAAAGGTCATATGGTCCAAAAAAAAAAAAATTTTTTTTTTATCCATCCAACCAAATCACTATTTAATAATCTTGTTTCTTGTCCATCTCCTAAAATGCTAACATCTCTCTGTCGCTAGCAACAAAAAAATGCACCCTTTCTGCATGCAGTACATTGCACATTTGTCTATGTCCGTGCGCACGCACAGACACCACACACACATACATGAGACATTTCATCAACCAGTTTACTTTTTAAGGTCAGTTCTACTTAAAATCAGTCTGTCTTTTGATTTTAAAAATCAACAAATAAGAAATGTTATTTCCAGAAACTGCCAAATCTTTATGAATAAACTTTCTGTAGTTAAAGAAAGTATTAAGTTGTATCAGACTTAATTTTGCTAAATAGTTAATTCATTGACATACATAAATAAATAAATTAGTATCAACTCTCTTGTTTCTTTCCTCCCCAACAATTAATGATTTTGTATTCAAAAGGGGCGAAAGATTATCTTCAGGTGTTAGATTTTTTTTTTTTTTTTTTTTTTTTAGTGAAAGGAATCATCTTTTGTAAAACCCTCACCTCCCTCGTCATCTAGTTTATCTACATCTGCCTCAACCACAAAAAATAAATTTAAATAAAAAATGAAATTTAAATAATCTTATATTTTTAAAAATTGAATTGAAATAGATCACTAAGTAGGCCCGAGCCTATTCTAGTAGTGACCACCCTAAGCGGAGATTTAAGGGGTTTGAATTCAGAGTTTTCCTTCTGGACTGGGTTGCCTAACCAAGGTTAAAGAGCCCAGTTTGCCTACTATTTACCCATAGCTGGAGGGAGAATAGTTGGATTCATACCTTTCCCAAGGATATTAGCACTATGTGAACTGTGGCTTCGTCCAGGAATTGAACTCAGGCTGACAAGTCCATTTCCCACCGTGCTTCCCAAACTTTCACAAGGGCACAGTGTTCCACCCTCTCCTTTACCTCCAATAGCAACAACATGCAGGCATACACTATCCAATGTTTTGGTTTAAAATTTTGTGTGTGCTTGTGTATATATCATTTTTATGTAGAAGTTACTTAAAAAAACAGCTGTGTATGCGTGTTGGCATTCACCTGATATGTTAGTTGGTTGGTTGGTTTTACTGCATATCAAACCTTTTTGGCACATTTAATCATGTACCAAATCAAGTCATTTTGATATTCGGTTTCTTATAGTACCTGTTGTTGCTTAAATGGTCACCCATCTAAGTTTTGAACAGGTTCATCACTGCTTAACTTTGGTGGTCTAGCGAGAACCAGTGCTCTCAACATTATTTTAATTTTATAATTAAACCTGTTCAAAATATTATGGCGAGTCAAAAGTTTTGCAATATTTTAAAAAGGGGAGGCACAACTCTGCAGCAGCTCCAAATGCTTTTAACTCGAGTTTTGAAAGTGATGACCTCGGTAGGTTTGGAGATGCCGGATTTGCCTTGGAGCACAGCCTCTGAATAATGGTTTTAGGCCTACCTGACCTTGCCTGATTGTCGAGATTCTTGAAACCCAAGCAAAATTTCTTGAACCATCTGGTTACTGTACTGTGGTCAACTGAAACCTTCAACTTTTGCACAATTTATATTTTTGATTGCTTCTTTGGCATTGTGACTCAATTCGAAACTTGTAAAGCATAAGTTCTTGAATTAAACTATGTTGCATGTTCATCTGTACGGCTTTCAAATCACGCACGAATTGGAGCAATGCACAACATGTCAGCACACCAACTACCACAACGTAGAATAAACATTATACTCACTGTAGAAGAATTCCAATTACCGTCTAATTGGCAGACAAGGCAGCAAGGAAGCTGTAACCCAATACGGATTTTTACCTTGTTGCCTTGTCTGCCAATTCGACGGTAATTGGAATTCTTCTACAGTGAGTATGATTTTTATTCTACACACAATATATATATATATATATATATATATATATATATATATATACATATACATAATACATATATATATATAATACATACATAAAATATATATATATATATATATATATATATATATAGAAAAGCACTTTTAGCTAGTTTTATGGATTTTCCCAAATTATACATACATATATATACAATACATATATATAATACATATATATATATATATATATATAATATATATATAATACATATATATGTAATATATATATAATACATATATATATAATACATACAGCTTGAACTACTTCAGTTATGTGATAACGGGATATACACACCACAAACTAGTATGTTACCAAAATATTACAAAACTTGATTCACCCTAGTAATTCACCTTAATACTTTTTCTTATTTATACACCTGACTTAAAGAACACACCTGAAGACAATCACTGTCTCTATGAAGTCTTTTAAAAAAATGTTTCTCCACTTCTAGAAAGTTTACTTGTGACTTAAACCTTAAAACCACTTTTTACATTGACTAATGTGTCCCTTTTTCTTTTGCTTACAGAGTTGTTGGAACTGCGGACGTAAAGCCAGCGAAACCTGCAGTGGCTGCAACACTGCACGATACTGTGGGTCCTTCTGTCAACACAAGGATTGGGAACATCACCATCACGTATGTGGGAAGAACCCTGTTGCATCCACAGCATCTGCTGGTAATGATGGCCGTGAGAGCAAACCTCAAATCGCAACTCCCCAGTTATCATCTTCTGTTAGACCGTCACCGCCCTCGTCATCTAGTTCATCTACATCTGCCTCGCAACCACCACTTACACAGAGGCCCAGTGTTCCGCCTCCCCCTCCTCTTCCCCCAACAGCTCCAGCATCTCTTTTGCCACCTCAAGAAACGCCCATACTGACTCCACAGCCGTCCCCTAGTCCTAGCCAATCGGTCACTTCAGCACACTCTCCACATTCAGGGTCACGGTCAAGCACACCTGCTGAAAACAGCCGCCCAGCTTCCTAGGTAAAAACAGTGGACAATGCGAGACATTGTCATCGAGCTTTGAACTAATGACCGACTTCCATATCTTCATGCATTGTGTTGTTGACAATGAAACCAAAGTACTGAGAAAAATAAAAAAAATAAAAAACGGAACTCTCTTACAGGAATACAAACAAAACCAAAAGACTTGAATGGGACTCGCAAAAGACTTGAATGGGACTCGCGTATCATTTTTGGTTCTGTTTGACAGATGAGTGATCAACCACCCCCACCCCACCCCCAACCTCTTTGAGTTTTGTGCACTTTGTCCACCTGAGGCAGGGTGGGGAGGCAGTGCAAGTCTAGCGTTTGGGCTTGCCGTGAGGGTTAGGGTCAGTGCATTCTAAACCTGGCTAGAACTCATCGAGATCTTATGTGACACCCCCACCACCAAGAGGGGGTAAGAAAAAAAAAAAAAAGGAAAGAAAGAAAGAGAAAAAAGAAAAAGACTGACATATTTGCTCCGTTTCTAGCCATAAGTTTAGAATGTAAAACTTAAAAAGGCCAGCTAACAAATCTGAATGTTTGTCTTGAGTTTTATTTGACAGAAACAAAACTGAAATTTTTTGGGGTGGGGGAAGGGTGTCGGGGGGGTAATTAAATAATTGAGAAGGAAAAAAAAAAAACGGTTTTTCTGGAGGGCGGGGACAAACAAACAAAACTTTTTTTTATTTAAAAATTTTTTTTTTTTTTTTACCTACATCCAAACACAAAATAGCATGCATACAATCTACACAAAATTATATAGGTATGAAAAAACAATAATTGTTACCTTCTTCCAAGGCAATAAAAAGACAGCCTTGTTCGCTAAATCTAACATTATCATTATTCTTTTCCGAAGTCAAAAGGAAGTGATAATGGGCATTCCACAAAGCCATCTAGATATTGGAGGCGGCAAGTCTTTTATTTAAAACAACAACAAAAAAATAAAGAAAGAAAAAGAAAAAAAAAGCCTTATATGCCTATTGTGGTTGGTATATTTGTGTATCTGTAAAATCTGTATCTATCAGAAGGTCTAAATATTTCTCTACCACTCTGGATTTTTTCGAGGCAGTCACATCTGTTTTCTTATACACCTTAACAGTTGTCGAATGATCAATTAATACATCCAGATATAAAAAAAAAACCAAAAACTTTATTCTTTTTCATAGGAAGTGTTAACAGTTTACAGTGATTTCAATGTTTCTGCTGCTATTAAAACCATTTTTTTTTTTTTTTACCCTTACTACAAAGTGCATACAAAACAAACGATGCATGTGTGAGTGGGACCCTTTTTTGTTTTAAAAAAAAAAAAAAAAATTTTTTTTTTTATGCTAACAAAGAAATGTTTCTATTTTTCCTGTGATGTTGTGATACAACTGCTGATTCCAAATACTCGTATATATTTCTTTGTGACAGTAATGTTAGCTCTTGCACAACCTTGGGGGTGTGGGATATCATATTTAGCAACATTTTTTTTTTCTCCCCCCTCTTCACTCATCCACCCCTATCCCTCAACCTATCACCCTCACCCTTTCTTACCGTCTTCACAGCCACTGATCTATTCATTCCTGCCAGTTTACCAGCCAATTATAGACTTTTTTTTTTTTCTTTCTTTTTGAATTTCTTCCATAAAATCTCAAATGATTGAAAAAAAAAAAAAAAAAAAAAAAAAAAGCCCACTAAAGAAATCTCTTTTGAGGAACTCTTCATACAAATACTTGTACCTCTACTTTAGCTAAAAAGTCTTACAAATGAAAACTTTTAATTTAAACCTCACTCCTTAAAAGTTATCTGGAAGATTGACATTCTTTAAAATTCCTGATAATTTTTCTTTTTTTTTTTTTTTTGAAAGAAGAAACAAGAAAATAATTATTCTGATTTAATTTGCTAAAACTTTTTTTTTTAATTATATGGATAATTTTTTGCTCCATATAGAAATAATTATAAATATGTGGCATTTTAGTAATCTTGAATAATTACTAAATTAAAACAATTTTCTAAAGGTTATGTGTGTACCTGCTATAAACATCAAATACACTATTGTGATACTAGATAGTAAAATTAACACTAACATAAATTTTTCACTAGCTTAATATGCTGTAATTTCTTTATTATTGCCACACACACATACACACACACAAACATTCGTTCTTAGATGTTTCTAGTCTTATAATTAGTGATACATATAATTTTGCATTTTCAGTGTTTGAGAGTGGAGGATTTATTTGAAGTTATTTTGCAATAGAAATCAAGCTAGCTTAAAGAGTCAAATTTTTAAAAAAAACCTTAAAGGCCGACTATCTTTGCATTACACATTAATATTTCTTAGATCATTCAAAGGGCAGGTTATTTGTATTGTCAATTCAACCTCTTCTCTCCATCATTGCATGTTTCTTACCAGTGTATATATATATATATTATATTATATATATATATATATATATATATATATATATATATATGAGAAGTAAACAAACAAACAATGTGTTTTGATATGGCTTTTTTCAGCCGACAATTTTTGGGAGAATAGGTGCTTAATTGAAATCGTACCTAATTTTTGAAAATTAATTAATAATTAATGAATTACAGTAAGGCTAAACAAATCGAGAAAAATCAATCTCCGTATGTACATTTCGGCCTATTAGGCTTCATCAACAGAGCTATAGACAAAGCAGTCTTCCTTTCTATAGCTCTGCTGATGAGGCCTAATAGGCCGAAATGTACATACAGAGATTGATTTTTCTCGATTTGTTTAGCCTTACATTTGAATAGGTATGCCCACCTAATTCATTAATTATTAATTAATTAATTTTCAAAAATTAGGTACAACTTCAATTAAGCACATATTCTCCCATATATATATATATATATATATATATATATATATACACCTTGGTCCCTATTCTTAATTATCCATGACCTCACACAGGTCATTGTTATCCTCATCATCATTATCAAAGCTATTAACATCCCAATAGCCAATGATAAACGTTACAATCAGCAATACCCAACCCATCCTATCTCTGTGTTGACCAATTCTATGGTGGGTTCTACATTCTCCAATCTCTCTCACCTGATTCCAGTAGCCTGGGAACTTTCCAGTCATAATCAGGAAGTTTCTTACTAAAGGGTTGTTTACAAGGGCTAGAAATCATTTTTTTTTTTTTTTTTTTTTTTTTGAACTGGCGTTGCTAAAAGGCAGGGCATCATCTAAGTAATTTAGAATGCTGGCTTGACACAGCCTATGTCTTTTGTTTTCCTTTGTACATCTAAGAGAAGTCCAATTTGTCAAATCCCTTCCTTGTTGCGCATCATTTGAGCTGGCATAGAAAACACTGGCATCTGCTTACATAACAATTGGACTTTTTCGATATATGCGTGTGTCCTTGGCCAATTTTCTTCTTGGTCACACAACTTGGTCACACCTCCTGAGCATTGATGATTCTGTTATTTCTTCCGCTGAAAATTCAATGCCTCTACAAAGGGAACTGGGTGTTGCCTATATGATATCTTCTCATGAATGATATCTTTATAGGCGACCTTGGCCAACCGAAAGAACCAGGCTTGTCGAATCAGAAAGTGTGTTTTTTCATTTTTCTTATTTATTTAAAAAAAACAAAAAAGAAGCCTTTGCAGCATTTGTGATGCTGATGATTCTGATGATGCTCCAGTAGGTCCACCAAAATTTATTTTATGTGGACGTCTTATTAAAGTCAAATGATATTTGGTTACAACCCCATGCAAATACGTATTCATCCAACCCCATCCACCATTGGGCAAGATTAATGTTAATTTTTAACTCTTAACATCATTTTCTAAGTCCAAAGCCCCATTACTATGTGCTTATCAAAAAATGGTTAAAAATGTCCTTTTCATTTAAAGTTACCTGTTATTTCCCTAAAAATAAAGACTTCTAAGTATGTCTAATATTACGTTTAAACAAAGGCTATCATTTGGGGCGGATTAGGAAAAGGAATCTGACTTCTGGCCAGGCAGGCGGAATGAGGCGGTATAGGATGTTAAGAGTTAAACAAAGCTGGTTTGAATTCAGAGTTTTCATTCTCCTAGATGGGTTGCTTTAACAAGGCTAAAGAACCCAGTCTTCCCTACTATTTTTCTGTTTACCCATAGCTAATGGGGAGAACATATAAATTAATGCCTTTCCCCAAGGGCATTAGCATGAAGTGAAAACATAAACAACTTTGTCAAGAGAATGAATTTGAGTTGCCAATTCTATTTCTTATGATTTTCAATACTTACATGGAGGCACACTAATTGGTTAAAAGCAGAAATACTGCAAAGTGATTAGGGAAGATTGTGATTGGCTCTCTCCCAGGTTGGTTGGTTGGTTGGTTTTTATGGCATGTCAACTCTTGTTGGGTTATTTTATACTGAAGATGTTTTGTTTGATTCCTTCTTGGTGGGTATTCAATTTTGAAAAAAAAAAAAAAAAAAATTTTTTTTTCTATTCAACCAATAAATGGAACCCCACCATCAGATAAAGTTTAATGTCATACCCAAGACACTAAGACCCTCAGCCGCAGCCTTTTAACAATATATGATAAAAAGGGTTGGGGTTTGCCATAAGGGCAATACAGTTGGGACAATCATATAAGTGCTGATTGATCAGAGAGGGCCTCTCCGACTTCCCGTCTAACCTAAGTAAGGGCCAAAGTGGAGTGTTTCATGTCATAAACTGTTCAGCCATCAGGGTTCCATCCTTAAGCATTGCAAGTGGCCCCATTGGATGGGGCGGGGGGTTCTTAACCCTCTGCAGAGGTGCAGTTAGTGTATTCTAAAGCCCTAGCAGACAGGGCGGTCTCTCCCAGGAAACATGACCCATCTTGTCACAGGATAAATACAAAAAATACATTCCATGTTTGCAAGGAAACAATTAATTCTAAAATTCTCTTACAGTAATTGTCACTTTCCTAACAAATTTGGTAAACTTTAGTCTGGTTTTCATTTTTTTTTCTTAATATATAAAATATCTATTACTAGATATTACTATCTACTAAAGAGAATTTAATCATTATATATATATATATATATATATATATATATATAAAGTAATTAAAAACTCATTAGCTTAATACTTTGATATATTTTGGTGGTGGTGGTGGTGATGGTGGGGTGTCTTTATGTTTGGACCAATTATGAAACCTCCTGGGCAGTGACTTTATCATTTATTCAGAGAGAACAAAAAAAAATCCCCAAGGAGGCTTAATTTATATAATTCAAAGCAGGAAAATTCTTTTAAAATAAAATGACTGTCATTATCCATCTGCCACACACCACAGGAAAAATAAATATTTACTTACTGTCACATAATTTCAAATCAATAAAAAGTTTTATTTTAACCCTCTCCATTTGCGAATCTGTGTGTATATGTGCACTTTTTTTTTTCTTTTTCTTTTCTTTTTTTTTCTTTATTTTTTTTTTTTAATTACAAAATTCTATGGCTGTGCAGGTCTTTTTATCTTTATTTTCCCCTCTTTAAGTGACTGGTGTTTCTGTTGCTACTGTATCAAGTGCAAGACAATGTTTGTACAATTTATTCTGACGATAACAGATCTGTATATGAAGAACTTATTACATCCTCCTGCACTCTAAATGTCTCCCTAATTTTGTAAATAATAAATGTTGCTACATAAAAATTTAAAAAAAGTGTCCGTGTGTGGCATCTTTGCTACCGTTACCAGGAATACTTGTGTTGTATGTTTGTGTTTCTACATGATAATGAATGAATGAATGAATGACTTACACACATACAAAAACAATCTTTACATAAAAAAAAACAAACCAAAAAAGACTCAGAGCAGGTGGAATGGCTTGAGCCAGAGACTAGACCAATAAGACCGGGGTGCAAGTTGTTCTTGGCCCTTGCCTTGTTGTGGGGTCAGCTCATTTTGTGTACTTTAAAAATTTAAAAAAAAACTGCAATATTAGAAAGGTATCCAACTACCTACACAACATTCAGAGTAAAATTACTCGAGTCAATACTGGAGCTTGATATTAAAAGATGATGTTGATGAGAAGAGAATTTAAAAAAAAAAAAAAAAAAGATAAAAATAAAAATAAAAACAAACTTTTTTCTCCATCCATTCATTTATCCATCCAAATTACAATTCATTCTGACATCCATCCATTATCTACGTTCTCTTCCCTTGCCCCATTCCCCCACCCACAAAAAAGGAAAAAAAAAATACACTTAGCTCCTCTCTCCTTAAAATCCACTTGGCTTTGGATAATGCATTATTTGCTTGATTAAATGATATTTAGGTTTTCTTTTTTTTTTTTTCTTTTAAATAAATTTAATTTTTACTGCTGATTGCTTACCCCAGCCCCCTAACTTCCCCTAACTTACCCAGCCCCTACCCTACTCTGACCTCCCAGGTTAATGTCAGCATTGGCTGTGGTGCACCATAATTGGATTTTTTTTTCTTTCTCTCTCTTTTTTTTTTTTTTTTTTTTTTTTTTTTTTTTTTTTTTTTTTTTAAATGATAAACAAACATGATCTAATCTTCTCTTATTTCGAGATGAGTCATTATATTTCAACAGTTGTTCAAAGTTGATCCAGACTCAAGAGAAAAATACAAATGGAGGAAGAAGAAATCAAACTACCTCCTCTAAGGGTCCCATCTTAAAAGAGATAGAAAGAAGAAGAAAAAAAAAACCCGCTCAATAAATCAATACATTTCTTTGCTTATAGTCTTGGTTAAAAGCATGGTAAGAATAACCCAAAGGTAAACTTTACTAGACCTTATTTTACCGATGCAGGGAATGAGAAAAGTTATGGTAAATGGGCCAAAGCTTAGCTAATTTACCAAAACCTTTTCTCTGCCTCATATTATCTGCATTTAGAAAAAAAAAAGGACTAGTTACAGGGTAGTAGATTCATGGAATAAGCTACCATCATTAGTAGTAAATGCCCCATCTTTGAACTCATTTAAGACAAGGTTGGATGAATTGTGGAAAGATTACAGATATTCAGTGGAAATAAGTTAAATGTTTTAAATATAAGGAACAGCAGATAGACCTGATATATCTAACTGAAAAAGATATCTATTAATAATGGACATTAGGTCTCTATTTGTCTGTAACCAAAACTATGTCACTGCTTACGTCACATTACCCAAAATCATCATAACAGAATAAATAGTCAAAATTTGAGCATGCAACCTTAGATGATCCTCATTGTTTCTCAAAACAAGTTTTGATAAAAACATGCACGGTATTATATATTTATATGTAGTTTGTTTTATTTTTATATATATATATTTAAGTTATCAGAACTAAGTTTCCATTTCAAATTGTTTTTTTTTTTTTTTTTTTTTACTCCATTAATAAATTTGATGATTGATCTCTGACATTAAATTTTTAACTCCCCCAGGCAATATCTTTCAAAAAAAAAAATTTTTTACACTGCCCAGAGGGCGTTTTTTTTTTTTTTTTTACTCCATTAATAAATTTGATGATTGATCTCTGACATTAAATTTTTAACTCCCCCAGGCAATATCTTTCAAAAAAATTTTTTACACTGCCCAGAGGGCGTTTTTTTTTTTTTTTTTTTTTTTTTTTTTGCTAGTTATTATATATTAGGAAAGTTTGGTTTTGGGTAATCTTACTACTTTTTAAAAAAATTTTTTAACCTGGACTAAAGAATTAAAGAGTAACCTATAATAAATAAATAAATATAAATATATATTATATATATATATATATATATATAAATTAAATAACCAGTGAGATTGGAATATATTCAATGTCTTCTGGTTGCCATTTTACTTACTACCCACACATAAAAATCCCCCACTTTCATATAATCTGTAAACGTTCTAAAAATTAAAAAAATGGATCAATTAAAATAATGTATTAACAACAAAATACTTGAACAAATCTTGGAATGAAAAATGACCTACTCTCAAAAAATTTATTTTGACATCCATATATATAAATATTCCCCCTCCCCAGTAATGTACTGGACACCTCTCCCAAGTGTTGCTGCTGCTACTACTACTACTACTACTACTACTACTTTTGTCCTCCTGTCTCCTCTCCCCTCCTCTTCCTCTCTATTCCCCCACTTAACAATTTCCGGGGTGTGGGGGCTACAGTTCCACCCAACTGAAGAGCTTAGTGAAGTTCTGAGCCTAAATAAAATTATAAAAAAATATTAAAAAAAAAAAAATCTAGTCATAGTAATACAGATATTCAGCCAGTCAAAAAACCTGCAGAATATTATTACTACTATTCATCATTTTCATTATTATATTTTTCATTATTATTATTAAATTTTCAGGGTCTTTCCCTCCTCTTCTCCCTTCTCACCTCTACAATTTACCCCTTTTGTTTTTAACTTATTAAAATAATTTTTTATATCAAAATTATTGTCCTTGTTTTTATTATTTTATTGTGAAATTTTGCCTGTTTTATTTTTTTATTTAGTAATTTATGAGGAAGTGTGTCTCTCCGCCTCAAAGACGCTACCCGGTGACTATCAAAATAACAACCCCAGCTTGTCGTAATTCTTGTTTATTTATCGTAATTTGTCATAATTCTTGTTTAGATATGAAGATGGATATATAGTTTGGAATAGACTGAGATAGATAGATAAACAAACAAAATAATATAGATAGATACAAACAAATGGAGATAGATATTTTCGACAAGTAAATGTATTTGGGGAGGTCACTTCTTTTTTTGTCGTAATTCTTGTTTATTTAAACTAAAAACAAGACATTAAACAAACATGAATAAAAAAAAATCTTAGTATTTAAAGTAATATAGATAAATATGACCAAATTGAGATAGATGGATAGTTTTGAATAGCTTGAGCTGGGTCATTATTTTAATAGTCACCGGGTGGCAATTTATGAGGCAGGAGACCGGGACGCACTTCCTCATAAATTACCTTTTATTTTAAATCAGATGTTGGTTGTTTTTTTTGGTTTTTTTTTACGGCATATCAACCATTTTCGGGTCATTTAATGCCGAATCAAGTCATTTTGATATCAAGTTGCTTACAGTAACTGCTGTTTTGGTAATTTTTGACGAAGTGTGTCCCGGTCTCCTGCCTCATAAATTGCTACTCGGTGACTGTTAAAATAATGACCCCCAGCTACGGTGTTACTTGAAAGAAAACAACCAACTTAGGGCTTTTAAATGTATTTATGGGGGGGAGGCTTCTCTTTTTTGTCGTAATTCTTATTTATTTGTCGTAATTCTTATTTATTTATAGAAATTTGTCATAATTCTTGTTTATTTATCGTAATTTCTTTTATTCATGTTTGTTTAATGTCTTGTTTTTAGTTTAAATAAACAAGAATTATGACAAAAAAGAAGTGACACCCCCCCAAATACATTTACTTGTCGAAAATATCTATCTATCTATCTATTTATCTCCATTTGTTCATATCTATCTATATTATTTTGTTTGAATTATGACAAGAGACCCACCCTCCCTAAAATACATTTAACGCCTTTAGTTGGTTGTTTTCTTTCAAGTAACACCGTAGCTGGGGTCGTTTTTTTAATAGTCACCTGGTAGCAATTTATGAGGCAGAAGACCAGTGTTTCTTAAATGGTCACCCATCTAAGTATTAAACAGGCTCATCACTGCTTAACTTTGGTGATCTAGCGGGAACCGGTGTAAATCAGATGTCTCTTAGCTTAATAGAGAAAAATGGGCACTCTTGAACTTTCTCGACCGTATGATCGGTGTTCAGTAAATTCTTATACCTTAAAAAAAAATAAAATAAGACAATTAAGCATTAGATGGGTGTGAAAAATGCTTTATTGTGACTCAACTATATCATTAAGAATTCGATTGAAAGTGTTAATTTCTTTGTTCTCTTACCACAATAAAAGTATCGAGATTGAAGCTGTATTTACCAAGATGGAAAAGAACAGTGAATGGAACGTTAATTTTTTTTCAGAATACAAGGTGTATCAAAAAGTACCTTCAATCTCGATACTGTGACCCTAAAAACATATTAAAGAAAACCCTTTAATGCATGAGTCTCCTACTGTCAACCTATGGCCATGTTTTGACAACCTATCTGGTTTCCTCACTAAATAATATGCAATACTAAAAAAAAATGATTAAATCTGATACAGTTTTAAAAATAAAACAATCATATTTCTCTCCCTTGCATCACAGGAATTGGTGGTAAGAAATTCATTCTGATGATTACTGTACCGCTAGTGAAACACGTCAATTTCCTTTTCCAAACTCGGGTTTTTGTAGGTAAACCAATGGAATATTAGTCATATAAATAGGTGATAAGGACCGGGTTAGCTCAGTCGGTAGAGCGTTCGTCTAGTAACCACATGGTTCCTAGTTCGATACCGGTCCTCGCCAACTCAGCATATGAGTAGCACAGGGATCTGTGCGGTAAAGTAAGGAGCTGATGGTAGGTGTGGCGCTCCACCTCAGACACAAAAAACAATCTCCTTGGTCTAGTGCTATTGAAAAGGGGATAGACTCCCTCGCTGACTGGCTGATACCGACTTTAGGCCGCCCCGACGACTTTACTTTACTTTATATATATATAACTAGGTTACTTAGTGTTGGGAATCATTCTAAACAGTCTTTTTAATATCAAAATATTAAAAATTTATTAGTCCATGTTGGGAACTTAATACAATACATAGGGGATTTTTTTATTATATATATATATATATATATACATATATATTAGTAAAGGTCATATAAATAGGTGATATATATATATTAATGTAATTCTATATTTATAAATAAAGAGTGCTCAATATTAGTGATAGAGCATATGTAAACACAGAATCAACTCTACTTGGTGACTCAGGTTCTTGCCTGTGTGATCATCAGACCAAGAGCTCTTGGTTCTTTCTCTCTCCCTCTAATTATATATATATATTTAAGAAATGGATATAAAGTAACCTACTCGAGTTTCATCATCTGAATCGTCAGGGTTACATCCGCTGAATTAATCGAGTTTTTGATTAATATCAGTTGATACCACGTATGTCTGTTGGAATGGATCTTATCGTTACTGTAACGATAAGATCCATTCCAACAGGCATACGTGGTATCAACTGATATTAATCGAAAACTCGATTAATTCAGCAGATGTCACCCTGACGATTCAGATGATGAAACTCGAGTAGGTTACTTTATATGCATTTCTTAAATAAATTTTGCTCTACATTGTATTGAGCACTTTGTATTTGTTTTTTCATGGTCTTAACCACTGGATTCTATGCGCTCCCAAGGATCGTACCCGTACCAACCGGTAAGCCACTACTCATGCATAAATATAATCTTCATACAATGACTGCTATTTACACAGTAGCATTGCAACCAACAAAGCCTTCATCAGATGATGAGTCTGGGTTCAGGCATGGTTTCGGGGCCGAAGCATCATTACCACTAACCCAGAGCGCCCCAGCAGTATCTCACGATACCACCAGACTTTGTCGGTTTGATGTCACAATATAGGACTGCCATATCCACGCTGATGCGGTTAGAGCTTTCTCCTGAATCCTTTTCAAGTATTTCCTCTTGTCTGGTTGAGAAAGTCCAAGTTTAGACAAAAATGCCGAGGTTGAGTTGGCAATAAACCCCCGACATCCGACCTCAATGGGAAATACATCCGTGATCCATATATATATATATGAGTATAGATAAAAGGATATGAAAACAACACAATATGCTGTTAAAGTGAAAAGATTTTATATCTTATTCATAGCTAATATTGAACAATATTTCGATTTATAAAAATCATCTTCAGAGCTTGTTTATACTCCGGACTTATCAATAGCGGAGACGAAAATAATATGTATTTAAAACAAAAACATTGATGTTGCTTATATTTGAAACTTTGCATAACTTTTTTGCAACATCAATGTTTTCGTTTTAAATTCATATTATTTTCGTCTCCGCTATTGATAAGTCCGGAGTATAAACAAGCTCTGAAGATGATTTTTATAAATCGAAATATTGTTCAATATTAGCTATGAATATGATATAAAATCTTTTCACTTTAACAGCATATTGTGTTGTTTTCATATCCTTTTATCTATACCGTCGGATTCATTTCCTATCTCTTAACTTATATATATATATATATTTGTATATGTATATGTATAAGTATTAACTTACCGGTGGGTATAAGAACGATCGTTGGAAGCGCACAATATCCAGAGGTTAAGGTTGAGAAAAAACAAATACAAAGTGCTCAATACAATGTAGAGCATAAATTTACTTAAGAATGGAAATGAGTAACCTACTCGAGTTTCATCGATAGATTCTTCAGGATTACTTTTAAATTAATCGAGTTTACGATTAATCTTTGGTGTTATAAACATGCCCGTTGGAATGGGACTTAAATTTAGTAGAGGAACGCTTGTTTACATTTTCGTAGATCAGGAACGGTTTTTGATTATTGAATTAAAAATTTGGATTAAATTAATCCAAATTTTTAATTCAATAATCAAAAACCGTTCCTGATCTACGAAGATGTAAACAAGCGTTCCTCTACTAAATTTAAGTCCCATTCCAACGGGCATGTTTATAACACTAAAGATTAATCGTAAACTCGATTAATTTAAAAGTAACCCTGAAGAATCTATCGATGAAACTCGAGTAGGTTACTCATTTCCATTCTTAAATAAATATATATATATATATATATATATATATATAGAGAGAGAGAGAGAGATAGAGAAAGAGAGAAGGAGGGAAAGAAGAGGCATTTGTAGTGTAATGGATATCTTTATAAGAAATAGACATGGCAAACTGAGTTCAAATCCAAGGCTGTTTGCATTTGACATAATGCTAATACCCTTGGGAAAGGTCTGCATTCCATTATTCTCCCTCCAGCCATGGGTAAATAGTAGGGTAGACTGAGATCTTTAATCTTGCTTCGGCAACCTGTCTAGGCGAAGGAAAACTCTACTTAAAAATTGACCTTGTGTTGCATCCGGCTTGTGCAGAGAAGTTAGGTATATATATATATATATATATATATGTGTGTGAAGAAAGGAAGTGAATCCGACAGTATGTAATATATCAAGAAAAATGAAAAAACACAGGTCCAAATGGGTTAAGTGGTGAGTTTATTGGCCGACGCTGCAGTGTTTCGATCTATTAATTAGATCATCTTCAGGGCATAAGATAAGAAATTATTTATCACAGAATAATGAGAAAAGCGAGTGGTAATCCTTGTCACTCAGTCTGTTTAAAACTTCAAAAACATTTTTAAACAGACTGAGTGACAAGGATTACCACTCGCTTTTCTCATTATTCTGTGATAAATAATTTCTTATCTTATGGCCTGAAGATGATCTAATCAATAGATCGAAACACTGCAGCGTCGGCCAATAAACTCACCACTTAACCCATTTGGACCTGTGTTTTTTCATTTTTCTTGATATATTACATATATATATATATATATATATATATATATATATGGTATTTGTGGAAAAGGTGACTTACCGGTGAAACAGGTCACAATGGTTAGTTGATGCAAGATTCACAATGATAAGGCAACGATATAACAAATATAAAGTGCTCAATATGTTGGTAGAGCAAATTTATTGTGATAGTGGTACACATTAAAAACCTACTCGAGTTTCACCATAAGGATCTTCAGGGTTAAATCCACTGGATTAATCAAGATATTGATTAATATATTGATTATATATATATATATATATAACCAGGTTACTTGGTGTTGGGAATCATTCTAAGAAGAGTCTTTTTTTAATATCGAAATATTAAAATTTTTATAGTCTATGTTGGGAACTTAATGCAATACATAGGGGATTTTTTAATTATATATATATATATATATATATATATATATATATAGATGAGAGGTATCCAAAACTTGGTAGTAAGGGATGATTCTATATGTGATTTCTAAGATACACTGTATTATTATTGTATGATCCAGTATGTATAAATACAGTGAATCTTTAAATCACTACAGAGAGCTCAATGTATAATAAACTTTTTAGATTATATACAGAGCAATATTTATCTTAGAAAGGAAGGAAAAACTCAACACCATAATTCCATAATAAATCTATTTCGACCAAAATTTGTAGCCTATATAAATTTAAGTTGATTTAATATAGCTTCTCAAAATTTTGTCTCATCAGATGGAAGATCAACGTAAGTTGAATTGCATAACTGAAAAATTTTACTTCTCAAAAAAATAAATAAATAAAAAAATATTTTTTTTTTTTACATTGTAAGACTGTCACCATGGTGACAGGAAGTCAAATGAGAAAAAAGGATACTTGCTCTGTATATAATCTAAAAAGTTTATTATATATTGAGCTCTCTTTAGTGATTTAAAGATTCACTGTATTTATACATACTGCATCATACAATAATAATACAGTGTATCTTAGAGATCACATATAGAATCATCCCTTACTACAAAGTTTTGGATACCTCTCATCTCTCATCTCTCTATATATATATATCTTAGAAAGGAAGGAAAAACTCAACACTGTAATTCCATAATAAATTTATTTTGACCAAAATTGGGGCCTATATAAATCTAAGTTGATTTAATATATCTCCTCAAAATTTTGTCTCATAAGATGGAAGATCAAGGTAATTCACACATACAGATAGGCTGTACATAAAGTCTCTTTACCTCATTCTCCAGATATCACTCTCCTGGACTTCTTTCTGTGGGGGTTATGCTAAAGATATTTTGTATCGAACAAAGAAACTGGTCATCACTGTCCTGAAGCAAAAGATGACTAATTCCACTGTGAAAATTGATGAGGCTATGCTACAGCGAACATGGCAAGAAATCGAATACCATCTTTATATACTTTATGCAACTAATGGTGTACATGTAGAGATGTATTAGATGAGGCAAATAAACTTCAATACGTACTCGTCATTTTGTAATAATTTCCACATATTAGTCTATTCATTTATTTTTTAAATATTTTTTTAAAGTTGTAAAGAGACTTTATGAAACAAAGCGAGAAATCTGGGAAGACCAGCTAGCGTAACGGTTAGAATCTCTGACTGTCAGCCAGGCAGTTAGGGTTCGAATCACACACAAAGCGGCTTCCAGTGTATAACTCTGCTGATAAGGCATAATAGGCCGAAATGTACATACAGAGAATGACTTTTTCTCGATTTGTTTACGCTTCACATTTAAACAGATATATTCGCCTAATTCGTTAATTATCAACTAATTAATTTTCAAATTAGGTATGATTTCAATTAAGCACATGCAATTAAGCAAATTGTTGGCATAGCCATATGAAACAAATTATTTGCGTACTTTCATATATATTTTATAAAAAAGAAGGTCCGCAAAATGTATTATGTTCTCAGAAAATTTTTTAAATTCTTTTTATCTTACATATGCGACACGTGTTTCGGATCTGTTGTCTTCCTCAGGCATTGAATTATTATTTTGGCAGAATATGTCCAATATTTGATAGGTCGTGTGTGTTTCTACAACTTTTCTATTATATATATATTTTCATATATATATATATATAGTGTGGGATGGTCACTGTTCCAGCTTTTGCTGGAATGGCGTACCAAAGGCAGTATTATTGGTAGAGTGCTCAATATAAAATAGAGCTGTTATATAATATAATACAATAAATATATAAAGGTTTCACATATCTATTTATTTGGTGACAAAGGAACATTCATGACCATATCGGTTTCATGCGAGGCAATCGTCAGGTGAAGATGTTACAAATGCAAGGAAAATCGAAAAAAATTGCAAAAAAATTCAGAAAATTCAATAGACATAGGATGTGTATGATTAGATAAAGTGATGTGCGTATGTATGTGGTGTTATTTTGAATGTATGTGAGTGTTTATGGACAGCATATTATATATATATATATATATATATCTTATTATAATAGAGATTGTGGGTTTTTATGTCTGTAACCGAAACTATATTATCTACTCAAGTCACAATTCACTTTGTTATTTACGTCACATTCTCTATGATCTTATTTTTTATTTAAACCACAATTATTAATAAAATTGTTTTACATCATTAAGGCTGTTGACCATATCTACGTACTAATAACATGCAATTGTATTTATATGTACAACAAAATAGCAGTTTACAGTGTGAATGGAAGGCTAATTTGCATATTGATCTTAGAAATTTGATTTTAATAAATATATGCTTAGTATTATCGATTTCTAATTCTTTGGTTTTATCTTATTGAATATGAGCAAAAATCTCGGGGATAAATCTTAAAAGAAATAGATTAACAAGAAAAAATAACTGTAATATCATTCTTTACTTCCTATTTTAACTAAATAGTTAAATTAGGAAAATTTACCAATGAAAGACGGGAGTAAGTGCAAATGATGGAAGAGTTAGTTTCAAAGTTGTTCTATTTTTTAATCATACCCCCTCGGTTCCAAATATTTTATCTGAATTCTTATTCAGTTTCATTAGCCTTTCTAATTTAACATATTTTATTATAGTAAAACTTAAATACTTGCACCCGTAGGGTGCATATATTTGCTAGTATATATATATATATATATATATATTATGGAAAAGGTGACTTACCGGTGAATATGGTCACAATGGTTAGTTGATGCAAAATTCAGAAAGGTAATTTTTTCTCTCTTCTAATCAGTTATCCTATGTCTTAGAAACACTCATAATACCCTATCTTGTTTTCTCTCATCTCTCACAGCTGTTGTGAATGACATATAGTATTGAACTTGGTAAAACTGTTATTCAATTCAGTATTATGATTGTTTTTAAAAGATGAACCTGCAGGGTGTATGAACTCTGCTTACCATCTGTGTCCCCCATATGAGATGTACATACTTATTGCTTCATTTTTCTTTCTCTCATTTGTCTATTACGAATAGAACTGCTATTTATGTTCACTTCTTCAGTCTTTTATTACTTTTTTTCTACTTTCTCCCCATAAATTTTTTTTTCTTTGTTTTTTTTTTTTCTTTGTCAGTAGGTCTCTAATAGTATCTTAGTACACTCTATGAACTGTGTTCTCTGCTACTATCTCAATACTGACTATATTTACATCCATTTACTATCATAAAGTGTATATATATATATATATATATATATATATATATAGTACAAAAGATCACAATACTTTTTTGACACACCTTATATATACTAGCAAATATATGCACCCTCCGGGTGCAAGTATTTAAGTTTTGATATAATAAAATATCATATTAAATTAGAAAGGCTAATGAAACTGACTAAGAATGAAGATAAAAAGATTTGGAACAGAGGGGGTATAATCGAAAAATAGAACAACTTTGAAACTAACTATTCCATCATTTTCCATTACTCCCCTCTTTCATTGGTAAATTTTCCTAATTTAACTATTTAGTTAAAATAGGAAGTAAAGGATAATATTACAGTTATTTCTTCTTGTAAATAAATTTCTTTTAAGATTTATCCACGAGATTTTTGTTTATATTTTTTAAGATAAAACCCAACAATTAGAAATCAATAATACCAAGCACATATTTATTAAAATAAAATTTTAAATATCAATATGCAAATAAGCCTTCTCGTTCAAACTGTAAACTGCTATTTTGTTGTATATATAAATACAATTGCATGTTATTAGTACGTAGATATGGTCAACAGTATTAATAATGTAAAACAATTTTTATTAATAACTGAAGGTTTAAAAGAATGAAATCATGGAGAATTTGACGTAAATAATTAAGGGAATTGTGACTTGAGTAGTAATATAGTTTCGGTTACAGACAGAAAAACACACAATCTCCATTATAATAAGATAAGATATATATATATTGGTTAGGAGGTTGATTTAGAAGGCTATCACAATGCAGGTGTAAACAAAGAAAAAAAAATACGGTAACAATAATGTTGTGTGTTAACCTGTATTTAATTCTTTATTTAATTCCCTGCTTCAGTTCCAGTGATCTTTTGAAATAGAGATATTATCTCGAAAATTCAAGAATTAAATACAGGTTAACACACAACATCATTGTTACCGTATTATTATTTTTTCTTTACACCTGCATTGTGATAGCCTTTTAAATCAACCTCCTAACCAATATATACACAATGCTTCAAGCAAATTATAAAGCTCTTATATATATATATATTATATATATATATATATATATATATGAAGAAATTTGAAAAACGAAGTGTTCCAAAAATAAGATGAATTTATTTATCGATGCTTAAACGTTTTGGTTTATTTAAACCATCATCAGGATAGATTATGGGGTGAAGAAATTGATGGATGTTTTGTAAATGACAGGAGTTAAAAAAATTTTGTTTTTAAAATTTCTTCATATTGTTGGATTTATTTCCATATTTACTCCCATATATATATATATATATATATATATATATATATATATATATATACAAGGTGTGTCAAAAAAGTATTGAGATTTTTTGTACTTTTTGACACAGCTTGTATTCTGAAAAAAAGAAAATAACATTCCATTCATTAATTTTTTTCAGAATACAAGGTGTGTCAAAAAAGTACCAATTTTAAAGCTGTATTTACCAAGATAGAAATGAAGAATGAATTGAACATTATATATTTTTTTTTAAATTTGCTAAATCATTACTGGTGTAGCGATTGTCTGCCACTGTTTGGTCTGGAAGAGTTATCTTCCCTGGTTTTCAGGTTTTGACTGCCAGACGTCCCTGACTATTTAATCAGGGAAGCGCCAAGTTTGAACTCTCTCTTCTCTCCAGAACTGCAAACCACACACATTTAGTTAGACATTTATGTTTATACCTTTTAGGTGGGTGGCTTCGCCCCCCAGCCAGTCTAAGTAAGTGACATTCCTTAATGGACTCTCCCTCACTTCTGTAGGACAAAGTCCTACCTTCTTTACAATAAGTTTATGTATCTTCTGTATACTTCTATATTGTACCTTATCTCATATCATCATCATCATCATGTTGCGCATGCAGCACGGGTATCCATGACAATCTTTCGCCAACCCTCCCTATCATTCATTACACCTCTGCGGAGCAGCCAGCATCTTCACATAGCTGGTCAATGTAGGTCCTTGCTGGGCGCCCCACACTTGCATGTCCATGTGTTGGCTTCCACAGGAGAACATCGCTTATGAGTTCATCCCTGCTTCTCCAGCAGTGTCCTGCATGCCTTGTCCGTCTCACTCGGATAGTTTGTGAGATGGGGGGGGGCAGGTGACCCTACAGCTGTTTCCTTGTGGGGTGCTGTTTCCACGACTTATTCAAGACTGCACGCCGCATTCTTGTGCAGCTCCAATTTAGCTTATTCTCAAGACGCTTTGTCAGGGTCCAGGTGGTGCAGCCATACAGCAGCACCGACACAACCACAGCCTGGAAGAACTGTCGCTTCAGCTTGCCAGGGAGATCGGACCTCCATATGACTGATAATCTATTTGTGGCCACCCATTCTGCATATGCCTTCTACTCGTATATGTATTCCTGTTATATGTATTTTCTCCACGTGCTCATGTAATAAAGTCCGTGTTTGTTACACTTCCCAACTCCTTTGTCGGAATATGATTGGTACTTTTACATACCACGTTGGAAGGTCACCTAAGCCTTCCAACCAAATATAATACCACTTAACCCAACACTGGTATTTAGTCACTGCACCTGGATACACAGCACGGATATTATTATTTGTATTAAATTAGTATGTTTATGAAATTGATATTGCATGCATTGGTAAACAGGATACCTCATCAGCTCTTTACAGATGAATTGGTCAGATCTGCTTGACCAGATATAATGCATTTGTATACAAACAAATTTTATCATACAAGTTGTATGGTATTTCTATCAATTTATTAATATACATGAAATTAGACAAATCATATTATTATATATATATATATATTATATATATATATATATATATATATATATATATATGATAAGTTGTAAACACGGTTTGTTTGGAATGGCTTTTTTGCCGACAATTTTTGGGAGAATAAGTGCTTAATTGGAGTCGTACCTAATTTTGAAAATTAATTAATTTAGCCATACATTTAAATAGGTATTCCCGCCTAATTCATTATTAATTAATTAATTTTCAAAATTAGGTACGACTCCAATTAAGCACTTATTCTCCCCCCAAAAAATATATATATATATATAGAATAAGATGGTATTAGGGCCGGTTTAACTCAGTCGGTAGAGTGTTCAATTGGGAACCAGAAGGTTACGGGTTCTATACCGGCCCTCACCAACTTAGCATATGAGTAGAACAAAGATCTGTGCAGTAAAGAGCTGATAGTAGATGCTAAAATAATCTCCTTGGTCTAGCGCTAGTGAAAAGGGGATAGACTCCCTCGCTGTCTGGCTGATACCAACTTTAGGCCACCCCAATGATTTTACGACTTTAAATAACCCACAAGGGTTGATATGCCATTAAATAACAACCAACTAACCAATAAATAAATGATGAAATATTAACAAAATACATATATATATATATATATATATATATATATATATATATATATAAATTTGTTTCAGACTTAAGTTAGATCAAAGCTGATAAAATTTAGAAAATAATTTGATTTGGTAAAGGTTAAAGTCAATAGAGCACTGGATTAGGAATTGCAAGATTGGTTTGATACCGGCCCTTGCCAACTCAGCGTATGAGTAGCACAGGGATTTGTGCAGTAAAGTGAGGAGCTGATGATAGGTGTGGCGCTCCACCTCAGACACAAAAACAATCTCCTTGGTCTAGCGCTAGTGAAAAGGGGATAGATTCCCTCGCTGTTTGACTGATACCGATATTAGGCCACCCCGACAACTTTATTTTATATATATACAGTGATGCTGATAGCTCTTTGATTTAGTGCATCCTGGGATGCACATATTTGCTTTGAATGAGTCCCTGGGAAAATTTATGGGTCCTAACTAAAGCCGTCTAACTTCTACCTTGTAACTTATCCTGTGTAATTCGTTTCTGAGAAACTATTGAAATGTATTTACAGTTAGCTTGAAATGGTGAGGGAAGAAAAAAGAAAAACATTGGGACACATTGATATGATTTTACTACGTCCTTTTAGATTTTTATGCATCAGGGACACAGGACGCGTATCTATCAGCATCTCTGTATATATATATATATATATATATATATATATATAAATATAAATTTGCTCTACTAACATATTGAGCACTTTTAATTTGTTATATTCAGAGATGACGACAGGGTGAAGTGGGCTTATGAACATGTTAAAAGAACCAACAGATGGTTTGGTTTGGTTTGTTTTTGCGGCATATCAACCTCAGTGGGTCATTTAATGTCGACAAAGTTTTGAAATAAATTCATTCTTAATGGATAATCATATTTTGTTTATAAACTCATGTTTTTCTATTTAACCCATAGATGGGACCTTAACAGGTATTACCTCTCCTGGTCAGAGTGTACCTGGGAGTAATAGCGATGAAAGGGTACTCCACATTCCCCAAAGCCCTTGAATTGGAACTTCACCACTAGATGCAGTTTAACATATCCTAAGATCCTCAGTCACCGTTTTCTAGCTCATATATAATAAAAATGGTTGAGAGGTTGCCATAAGGGCAATAGGGTTGGGACAATCATCTAGGGCTTGACGTGACCAGCCAATTGATCAACTGCAACTGCCTGTCTAGCCTAAGTAAGGATCAAAGTAGAGTGTTGCAAGTCATGGACTATTCAGCCACCAGGATTCTGTCTTTAAGCATCACAGGTCACGCCCAACAGCCAGCATGCGGCACAAATGGAGTGATTTTACCCCTCTGCAGAAGTACAGTCGGTGTATTCTTCTGCTCTGGCCGTCAGAGTGGGCTGTCATTTGGACAAATCAATGGGGACATTTTCCTTAATGATGGGGGTCAGGTGAACTTCCTGGCAGTCTGACAAATTTTTTTTTTCCTAAATTGTTTTCCAACCTATATATGTTATTAAAATGGAAGTACGTGGTGTAATGGTTAAAGTCATGGGAAATGGACTTGTCGCCCCGACGTGGTAATTGCATTTCACTTAGCGCTAATACCCTTGGGAAAGGTATGAATCTTACTCTCCCTCCACCTATGGATAAATAGCAGGGCAGACTGGGTTCTTTAACCATGGCTAGGTAACCAGTCTAGGAGAAGGGAAACTCTGAATTGAAACCTGTTGAACTCCGCTTAAGAAATTGACCTTGTGTCACATCCTGCTCGTGTGGAGGAGTTGGTAAATATATATATATATGTTATTAAATGCAGCACAATCTTAAACAAAATCAAAATCAAAAATCAAAAAAAAAAAACTTAGAGGCAAATATATATGTTTGTGAACAACTCATATTGGAAATATCAAGAAAATTCAATAACAATGTGTTATCAATACTCTTGAATAATAAAATAACATAAATAAAACCATAGTAATAAATAATAATAATAATCTTATTATAATGGAGATTGTGTGTTTTTCTGTCTGTAACCGAAACTAAATCACTACTCAAGTCACAATTCCCTTAGTAATTGACGTCACATTCTCCATGAATTTATCCTTATTTTAACCTCAATTATTAATAAAATTGTTTCACATTATTTATACTGTTAACCATATCCACATAATAATAACATGCAATTGTATTTATATATACAACAAAATAGTGGTTTACAGTGTGAACGGGAAGGCTAATTTGCATATTGATATTAAAAATGTAATTTTAATAAATATGTGCTTAGTATTATTGATTTATAATTGTTTGGTTTTATTTTAAGAAATATAAGCAAAAATCTCTTCAATGAATCTTAAATGAAATCAATCACCAAGAAAAAAATAACTGTCATTTTATTCTTTACTTCCTCTTACTTTCTCTTTTAACTAAATGCTTAAATTAGAAAAAATAACAATCAAAGACGAGAGCGATGGAAGAGTAAATTTCAGTTGTTCTATTTTTCGATTATACCCCCCTCTGTTTCAAATCTTTTTATCTGCATTCTTATTTAGTTTCATTAGCGTTTCTAATTTAATACGATATTTCATTACATTAAAACTTAAATACTTGCGCCCGGAGGGTGCATATATTTGCTAGTAATAATAATAATAATAATAATAATAATAAGTTGTTTTTGTTATTCTTGATTTTGATTTTGTTTAAGATTGTGCTGCATTTAATAACATGCATTCAGAGGGGCCAGTTTAGCTCAGTCGATAGAGTGTTCGGCTAGAAACCACAAGGTCCCTAGTTCGATACCGGTCCTTGCCAACTCAGCGTATGAGTAACACAGGGATCTGTGCGGTAAAGTAAGGAACTGATGGTAGGTGTGGCGCTCCACCTCAGATGCTAAAAAACAATCTCCTTGGTCTAGCGCTATTGTAAAGGGGATAGACTCCCTCACTGTCTGGTTAATACCGACATTAGGCCACGACTTTACTTTTACTTACAGAGGTGTGGTCGGTGTATTCTACTGCCTCAGCTGACAGAGCAGAGGAATGAACGTGGATTTTCAGCCATGACATACATGTATTGGTACACAAGATAGCTAGTCGTATACAAGTTGAGCTCTTAAGTCACTGTTATCATTTCTCTACTCTGCATTTAAATGAAACCTTGTTAATTTCCATCAGCCTGGTCTTGCATTTTCATTCAGTGCTTCGTATTATATTATTACACCTCTGTAAGTAAAAGTAAAGTCTTGGCCTAATGTCGGTATTAACCAGACAGCGAGGGAGTCTATCCCCTTTTCAATAGCACTAGACCAAGGAGATTATCTTAGCATCTGAGGTGGAGCGCCACACCTACCATCAGCTCCTTACTTTACCGCACAGATCCCTGTGCTACTCATATGCTGATACCGACTTTAGGCTGCCCCGTCGACTTTTTTTTTTACTTAATAAATAATAATAAAAATAACGTATAAATATCAATACTGTTTCCATAATAGTATACACATTTCTTTTGGAGCAAAATATCCAACTGTTAAAAACAAAAGTCTGTTTCATTCAGAGATGAGACCCCCCTCTGTTTGTCTGTCTGTCTGTCTCTCTCTCACTCTCTCTCACTCTCTCTCTGACTGATTCATTTTCTATCCTTCCACAGGTGAATGTGACATCTGTTAATTAATCCTAATTAGCTTTGTTCAATGAGAAAAGTTATTGATATTGCTCAATAGACTGTAAGAGATAGAAGAGGCAGGGGTATAGGGGAAAAGGCATGAGGGGAGAGATAGAGACAGACCAGAGAGAGAGAGAGAGAGAGAGAGAGAGAGAGAGAGAGAAGAGAGCAGAGAGAAAAGACAAGGCAGAGAAATAGAGAGGCAGAGTGAGAGAGAAGCCAAGAGAAAAAGAGAAAGGGAGAACAGAAAGAAAGAGAGAACAGAAAGAAAGATAGGGCAAAGAGAGAGAGAGAGAGAGAGAGAGAGAGAGAGAGAGAGAGAGAGAGAGAGAGAGAGGCAGAGAAATAGAGAGGCAGAGGCAGAGTGAGAGAGAAGCCAAGAGAAAAAGAGAAAGGGAGAACAGAAAGAAAGATAGGGCAAAGAGAAGGAGAGGGAGAGAGAGAGAGAGAGAGAGGGGGGTAGCAGAGAGAGAGAGAGAGGGAAACAGAGAGAAAGAAAGGAGAGAGGGAGAGAATAAATAGAAATAGAAAGGATTGCTACGAATGTTTAAACATTTTAAAACTTTATCTATTTTCAGTCAATTTCTGAAGAAGGCCAGAGAGCACATCAGCCAAAACATCTATATAACAATAAAGATGAGGACAACAGTCCGAAAAACCCAAATAACACAAATTACTATTTACTTATATTCTTGATTTGCTTGTCTTACCAATTTCTGATAAGTTAAAAATATTTCTTTCTCTCAAGTTGGTTGTCTATTCATCTATTCATCACATTATTTATGAGGAAGTGTGTCCCGGTCTCCTGTCTCAAAAATTGCTATTAAAATAACAACCCAGCTCAGTCTATTCAAAACTATCCATCTTCATATCTATCTATCTATCTATCTATCTATCTCAATTTGTTCATATTTATCTATATTACTTTAAATACTAAGATTTTTTTTATTCATGTTTGTTTAATGTCTTGTTTTTAGTTTAAATAAACAAGAATTACGACAAAAAAAGAAGCCCCCCCCCAAATACATTTACCCGTCGAAAATATCTATCTCCATTTGTTCATATCTATCTATATTATTTTGTTTGTTTATCTATCTATCTATCTCTGTCTATTCCAAACTATATATCCATCTTCATATCTAAACAAGAATTATGACAAATTACGATAAATAAACAAGAATTACGACGAGCTGGGGTTGTTATTTTGATAGTCACCGAGTAGCAATTTTTGAGGCAGGAGACCGGGATGCACTTCCTCATAAATTACCCATAAAATTGTATAATCAAGATAACTGCCATAAATTATTGGTTTAATAACATTTATGGTTGGCAGAATAACTTCTTATATTTTGGCCAACTTAGCATTTCTTGTTTTATAAGGATCACTTTTCTTATTTATCTCTTAAAGTCTTTTGAGATCTTTATAAGGGGATGTTTTGTTGTTAACTTTTATAATTGTTATGGACAACAGCTCCGACACGTTGTGAGACAAAACATTTAATAGGTGTGCAGCACATGGTAATGAAAGATACATAAATACATAGATTCATAAGATACAAATAAGATATAAGAGTAGAGATAAAAGGACACATTCATGAATGGTAAATACAAGATACAATATTTAGGTATAAACGAGATACCCAAATGTACATAAAATATAAATGTTACAGACATGGAACTAAAGGATAGTCCATGCTGTATAAAAGACTTACAGTAATGTAAGGGGGGACAAAGCCCCACCGAGAAGGGGGTAGACATAAATCTAACCCATGTGCTCATTCAGAGGCAGTCAGGAAAGAGCGAGAGAAGCATTTGAATCAGCCGCTTATATACCAGAGGTCCCATAGTGGGAACAAACGGCAACACAGCGGGAAGATAACTCTTCCAGGCAAAGGGAAGATAATTCCCTACAGGGCAATAAATAAATACTCAACACAGAGATAGAAGTAAAGAATAGATGTATTCAACACATATCAAGTACAAAATGAGGAGGGTTCATTGGTACCAGCATACACGAACACATATACTTGCTACTTCCCACTTGAGCAGCTTTGCTCTGCTAAATATACCCTTTGGGTAAGTCCATTGTTTTGGTCATAGGTGAGTCACCTACAAAAATAATTAAATTGCTTAGTTATTAAAAAAAACGGTTATGATACCAATTCACAATTTGGGTCTAGAAAAGAGAGTTAGCAATTAAGATTTTTTTAGTTGTTTATTTTGGAAAATTTAAAAGTAAAATATTTTATTTCTCTGAATGTTTGAGATTAGGCTTGAAGATTAGTATTATCTGTGTTATTCGGACTATTGTCCCCATCTTCATTGTTATTTGTACAATGTTTCGGTCGATATGCCCTCCGACCTTCTTCAGGTATTTCTTGTCGGACTCGGGAACCTTCTCGGACTCAGGAACCTTCTTTTCAGGATACCCCCGTGGACTAAATAAAGGGTTAGGTTCAAAGTTCCGTGATGGCTCCCGATTACGACAAGAAAGTTCCCGAGTTCGAAAAGAAGGTTCCCAAGTCCGACAAGAAATACTTGAGGGCATATCGGTTGAAATGTTGTACAAATAACAATGAAGATGGGGACAATAGTCCGAATAACGCAGATAATACTAATCTTCAAGCCTAATCTCAAACATTCAGAGAAATAAAATATTTTACTTTTAAATTTTCCAAAATAAACAACTAAAAATTTGCTACCCATCTTCATTGTTATTTGTACAATGTTTCGGTCGATATGCCCTCCGACCTTCTTCAGGTATTTCTTGTCGGACTCGGGAACCTTCTTTTCGAACTCGGGAACTTTCTTTTCAGGATACCCCCGTGGACTAAATAAAGGGTTAGGTTCAAAATTCCGTGATGGCTCCCGATTATGACAAGAAAGTTCCCGAGTTCGAAAAGAAGGTTCCCAAGTCCGAGAAGGTTCCCGAGTCCGACAAGAAATACCTGAGGGCATATCGGTTGAAATGTTGTACAAATAACAATGAAGATGGGACAATAGTCCGAATAATGCAGATAATAGTAAAATGTTTTATTGATTTTTTAAGTAATGCTCATAAAAATGATATCAAATATATTTGATTTGTTTTGTTAAATTATTTAATTTCATTGAATTTTATTTTTTTTTAAATCATCATTTTTCATTAAAAATTAGATTTCTTTTGTGTAAAGCAAGAAATTAAAAAATGCTGTTATGAATATATTATGAAACTGACTGATATATATTATATGTATTATTTCTCAATATATATATTATGTGCAATATATTTTATGTGCAATATATATATTATGTGCAAATATTTCATAAAATGTGATAAATTTCATAAATTTCATAAAATGTGCATGTATATTATGAAACTGACTGAACTGTTGAATATATTATCAAACTGTTATGAATATATGATCATATTAACCATCATATTTAAACCAAATGTTTTATATTCAACATTCTATCATTTTTTCAGATTATAAACACAAATATATTTATAAATATTTTTATAAATATTTGTTCTTATTTGAACAAAATATTCAAAAAATTATTTATTCAGATATTTTTTTTTTTAGCTATTGATGTAATTTATTTTCAATATTTTTAAGTAATTCAATTTTTTATGAATTACAAAATGCAAAGTTTGGTGTAAAAAGATTTTTATGAAAATATATGAGATGTTCAAAATGTATTTAGACTGAAGTTGTATTTTTGAGTCCATCTCCCTGGCTCACTTTCCTTATTTGAGTGCCTGAAGCCATAGCTCACTTTCACCATTTGATGAGTGAAGCCACACAGATGCACTTCACCCATTACTGCCTGAAGTTACATCTCATTTTCACCAATTGGAGAGTGAAGCCCTCATACCTATTTTTGCCATTAGAGCAGGCGAAGCCGCACAAGTTTTGAATTTCATTCATTCATTTATTCAAGGAGAGAAAACTGCATAGCAGTTAATTAGATTACTCATCCTTTTTCCACCAAAAATGTTTGTAATCTTCTATGAATTTTATAACAAAAAATATTTTATTTGTATGTAAATTCATACTCATTTTTCGGTAATTTTCACCTTTAGTTGACTAAATTCCTAGCAAATAAAGCAATTAGAGTAACCTACCTTGACTTTCACTTTGAAATAAGCTGGTAGCCATTTTGAAAGTCTCTGCGCGAAATACACAAATCCTAGAAACTTTTTCGAAAACAATACAACTGCATGCTTTAACACAAAAATATCATAAAATGTGTTTTTAATAACAATTAAGTTCATTTCAGATAATTTCATGCTAGTAATTTAGCCAACTGACTTTCACTTTGAAACAAGATGGTAGCCATTTTGAAAGTCTCCGTGAAAAATACACAAAGCTTAGAAACTTTTTGAAAACAATACAACTGCATGCTTTAACACAAAAATATCATAAAATGTGTTCTTAATAATAATTAAGTTCATTTCAGATAATGCGCATGCACAATTTTATGCTAG
>CM042138.1:43648513-43663339 GCA_023376005.1 Doryteuthis pealeii
ATTCACTATGTTAAGTTAATGGTTTCTTTTCATTGGACTCATGAATTGGAAAAATAGAAAAGTCAGAGAGAAAAATGAAATGCACCAATGAATAGTGAATTGGTTTCCAATCAAAATGGCATGTCAAGGTTTTGTTATCAAATTAATTTTAGCACATGTGGCTAAACTTTGAAGGTTTGCCTTGGAAAAGAAAAAATATGAAGGAGATTCAAAAATTATGTGCACTCTTGTGTTATGGAAGCAGAGCCCATCATAGATGATTTGATAGGCAGAACCAAGACTAATCTACAGAGAACAAGGTCAGAGTGGCCTGGGATTAATGGTAATGAAGGAATTATCCGCACTCCCCTGAGATCCATAATTGGAACTTCACCACTTCTAGCACATATATATATATATTTACCAACCCCTCTGCACGAGCAGGATGCGACACAAGGTCAATTTCTTAAGCGGAGTTTAACAGGTTTGAATTTAGAGTTTTCCATCTCTTAGACTGGTTACCTAGCCATGGTTAAAGAGTCCAGTCTGCCCGGCAATTTGCCCATAGCTGGAGGGAGAATTGGATTCATACCTTTCCCAAGGGTATTAGCACTATGTGAAATGCCAACAGGTTTGTACAGGAATTGAATTCGGGTTGACGTGTCCATTTCCTATGACTCTAACCATTAGACCACGCGCCTCCACTTCTAGCACATATATGATAGAAAGGGTTGAGGGGGTTGCCATAAGGGCAATAGGGTCGGGACAATAGGTGCTAGGGCTTGACGTGACCAGCTGATTCATCAGAGGTGGCACTTCGATTGCCTGTCTAGCCCAAGTAAGAGCCAAAGTGGAGTGTTGCATGTCATGGACTATTCAACCACCAGAATTCCATCCTTAAGTATCACAGGTTGTCATCAACAGCCAATAGGTGGCCCCATTGAGGGGATTTTACCCCTCTACAGAGGGGCCGGTTTAGCTCAGTCGGTAGAGTGTTCGGCTAGAAACCACAAGGTTCCTAGTTCGATATCGGGTCTTCAAACATCAGACTTCCCACACCTTGCTGACCCTATCAGAGGTGATCAAGCTCTGACACTCCCACCAACATTAGACGCTAAAAGACGCTTGACTCTTTATTCTTTTGGACAATTGTAAAATTCTAATTCCACTCATCTGATTCGCTGGCGCTAACAACCAATCAAATGCGCAGCACATTCTATTTAAATGGAATACGTGGACAGTAACACTTTTCTTAGAATGGATTACAAGCTTTAGAGGAACAGGTAAGTTAACCTTTTGTTAATAATGATAAGAGAGGACTAATTCTAATGATTTAAAAAAATTTTTTCCTTTTCAATTTTTATTTTAGATTTGGAATATTTTGTGTGTATAAGGTGTGCTACAATTCCCCACCTAAATTTATATACTAGCCGAGGTCACGTAGTTTATTCCTATGCCAATCAACAGCCATAATGTTCGGCTGATTCACTACTTAAACACTGATACTTTCATGGTCCACTTGACGCACCATTGATGAAGGAACTTGCAATACTGAGGATTCTTTACCAGAGGTTTACCAAGGATTTCTGCTGAACAAGCGCTCTTGCTTAAAGATTAAAGGATGACCCATAAGATTGTAACATACTCCACAACCCCCAGAACTGAAGCTTCACCATGAGATACAGTTTAGCATCATTCGGCTTATTCTAAGCTTCACGCACAGGGTGGAAAGGTAAATATAGATATGCAAATGTAGCTATACTGTAGTCATCTGAACATATGCAAATTACTGACAAGAAACTTGAATAAAAAAAAAATTTTTAAATTAAAAAAAAACAAAAAATAAAAAACAAAACAAATAAAAACAAAAAAACAAAGGACAGTTGTGTTTTGAGAAAAATATTTTTCAAAAATACCAGCCATCTCTATTCATGGTCTTGTGTTTTTGTCGTTCCTGCTAGAGTGCTAGAATTTTTTCTTTCTTGAAAATAAAAAAAAACAAACAAGGAAAAAATAAAAATAAAGAAAACATTGAAGAAGGACATCGATATTTGTGCGCATTGGACTGACATTAAGTCGGGAACAGATGTGTTGGACTTCCACAGTTAATGGGACTGACATCACCTTTCTTTTATGAAATGTTACTGAATCAATTTTGCCCTATTGGCGACAGCTGGGTTTCATAAACACAAACACTTTCCATCGCTTGTTGCCTGATGGACATTGTCTTTGGTTTCTATCTGTAGAAAAAAAAAGAAAAAAAGACAAAAAAATCGCTGCAGACAGATTAAGTGGCCCATAGTGGTGCTTCTACTCTTATACTTTCAATCCCACCCGACCCGACCCTACCTGCCGACAACTCTACTCCCCCCTTTTCCCGACCCCACCTCATTGATTAGTGTTCCGATAGTCACAAAATTATAATTTGCTTACTCTGTGGTGAGAGAGAGAGAGAAAGTGAAAGAGAGAGAGAGAGAGAGAGGGGGGGAGCGAGAGAGAGAGAGAGAGAGAGAGAGAGAGAGAGAGAGAATACTGAACTCCATTATGTCACCTTGACAGATGTTGGGATAAAGAAAATTAGATTATATCTTTCGGGGTTTTAAGAGTCAATATATCAAGTTTTTGAAAAAAAAAAAAATAAAATAAAATAAATAAATAAATAAAGAATTAAAAAAAATAAAAATTTTATTTTGAAAATTGCTTAACGTTGAGAAAAACATTTTGGCAAAAATAAAACATGCATATTAAATGCATATTTAAATATGCAAACAACATACAAACACGTGTATCTTTCTCTCTATATATATATATATATATATATATATATATATATATATATATATAAAGAAAGAAAGAAAGTTGTTGTGTTCAGGTTTGGGCTTTACATAAAGTTGTGTCACCAAAACAACTGGTTCTTCCTGCCTCAAATAAGCTTCCTAGTAGACAGCAATATAAATTGACAAAGGAAATGATTTTCCATAAAAAGCTTAGCTAATCTCCATTTAAAAAAAAATTGTCTGAATAGGTCAAATTATTCAAAATGATTTCCTAGGTTAGGTCATTGCTATGTTCAGATAGACAGGGAACCTCTGAGGAAGCTGGAGGATACAGTAGCTGAAACATTGTGTTTATACATACCACAATAAAGATGAGATCAACAGTCTGAAAAATCAAAATTATTTTTTGTTTTTGTTTTTGTTTTAAAAGTAGCTTAAAAGAAAAAAAAAAGAAAAAAAAAAGAAAAAAAAAGGTTATTAGACAAAATAAGATTGAAAAGGAATAACTGTTTTATCTTTTTTTTTCTTTTTTTTTTAAATAAGTCTGCAGACTGAGATTTATAAGAATTTTACAGTTGCTTCATTTTTATGAATAAATATTTCAATAATTATTTACATCATCATAATCAATATATTTCACTGGTTATTGAAAATTCAAACCTAAAGTTGGAGTGATTGAAGCTACTTTTGAAATTCCTTGAGTTGGTTTGCCGCCCTGTTGGCTGCCCCAGAATGCACCGACTGCACCTCTGCAGAGAGGTAAGACTCCCCCAATGGAGCCTGTTGGCCGTGGGTGGCGACCCGTGATGCTTAAGGATAGAACCCAGGTGGATGAGCAGTCCATGACTTGCAATACTCCACTTTGGCCCTATCTTGGGCTAAACGGGCGGTCGGAGAGGCCCCCTCCAATCAATCGGCTGGGCACGTCAAGCCCTAGCACCTATATGATTGCTCCAACCCTATTGCCTTTATGGCAAGCCCCAACCCCTTTTTATCATATGGGTGCTAGAAGGCGGTGACTGAGGGTCTACATGTCCTGGGAATGACGTTAAACTCTATCTGATGGCGAGGTTCCAGTTTTGGAGGTTTGGGGAATATGGAGCACACCTTCATCACCATTGCTCCCTGGTCCACTCTGTTCCGGAGTGCTAGTATCTGTTAGGGTCCCATCTATGGGTTAAATAGAAAAATGTATTTATTAAAAAATTGTATTATCCATTAAGAATTGATTTATTTCAAAACTTTATCAGCATTAAATGACCCAGTGAGGTTGATATGCCATAAAACCAAACCAAACCAAACCAATTGAGTTGGTTTGATGACAAAAATCATAAAAAAACGCCAAAGAAATGTGAAGAGTAAACTGAATTTCTTTTCCAACACCTCTGCACAAGCAGGATGTGGCCCAAGGTCAATTTCTTAAGTGGAGTTTAACAGGTTTGGATTCAGAGTTTTCCTTCTAGACTGATTGCTTTATCAAGGTTAAAGAGCCCAGTATGTCCTAGCTAGAGGGAGAATAGGTGGATGCACTTTCCTTCTTCTAGACTGGTTGTTATACCAAGGTTAAACAGCCCTGTCTGACATACTATTTACCTATAACTGGAGAGAGAATAGTTAGATGCATACCTTTTCCAAGGGTATTAGTGCTATGTGAAATGCAAAAAGCCGTTTCCAGAATTTGTCACCCCTATCTTGCTCAGAATATTAACCTCCTAGAAACTGTACAGAGACGTGCAACCAGGCGGATACCCTCCATCAGGCATCTACCATACTCTGAACGTCTCGCAGCCCTGGGAATGGATTCGCTGAAACTTCGGCGTCTGGCAACTGACCTGGTAAACGCTCATAAGGTCATTAATCATCTTAACAACAGCAACCTTGAGCACCTTTTTGATCTCCATCTTTCCAACACACGTGGGGATGCCTCCAAAGTCAGAAAACAGCACTGCTCACGTGACTTTCGGAAACATTTTTTCATGCTCAGAATTGTGGAGACATGGAATAAACTGCCTGCGTCTGTTGTAGGCTGCCAAAGCACTGAGTCTTTCAAAGCCTCCATGCTTCCTGTGGTCCGCCGACACTATACCTGATGCCGCTCTCCACATACATATGCACACACGTGCACACATACATGCATATTACTACTGTAAACTGTTCATGTTCCTGACACTAATACATTATTCTGTGTACTTGACATGAGACTTTGATGAGTTGTGGTGCACCTGAGCACTGTACACAATAAATTTCATTATTACTATGTCTATTTCCTACAATGGTAACCATTAGACTATGAACACCTAATGAATTATAGCCAACTGGGTTCATTCAGTTCTTTTATCTCTCTTTGGTGGTAACTAATTACTACCATTTTCTAGAATGACATTTAACTGAATGATAAAGGTTAATTGACAATCACAGAGGTACAAGAAGAAACATTATACGTGGGTAATGGTAGGATTGTAAAATGGAGACTTGAATAAGGGAAGTGATTACCAAAAAGAATCAGACTAATTAGTGAGGGGCTATTAGTTAAATTAGTACATGAAATTGACTTAAGTTTAACTTAGTAAGATAGAGCAAAGTGGGCAAGCTCCAAGAATTAGGAGTTGAAAGAGGCTGAGTGTGATATGATATGCAGTGTAAGAATTGTACAATGGTATATATATTGGATACATGACTCCGACATTTAATGTAATTCAGCACATGGATATGACGAGATACAAAGTAAAAAGGTAAAAGGGTACATAAACAAGGAGTACATAAATAAAGATGAAGACACATTCATGAAAGGTACAAGATAACATATAAAAGTACAGACATGAGACGAGGGATAGTCCATGCTGTGTGAAGAACTTACAGTAATGTAAGTGGGACCAAAAGCCCCAACGAGAAGGAGTAGACCGTGTCTACTCCATGTGGCTCGTAGTTACTGGAACAGGAAAAGAGAAAGAAGCCTTTTGAACCAGCCGCTTAAATACTAAATTCCCCTAGCGGGCACCAGCAAACTAAACCGGGCAGACAACTCTTCCAGGCAAATACGAAACTAATGCTACAGCAGTAACACCCACATGTCATTGTGATGTTGGTTGGTTGGATTTTGCAGCATGTCAACCCTTGTTGGGTTATTTTATGCCAAAGAAATTTTGTTTTATTCATTCTTCATCATGGGTACTCAATTTTTATTTTTAAACTCATTTTTTAAAATATTTAACCAATAGATGGGACCCTAACAGGTACTATACCACTCCGGGTCAGAGTGGACTGTCACAGTGATGTGAATTCTCAACTTCACACCAGAGTTGAAAAAGAGGGCAGCCATTGGAGCCCAAATAATCAAAAGTTCTATAATTTCTTTCATCTTGGTGATCATGTCTCATTCACACACGGATTGACCAATCAGAGGGCAGTCCTAAGGTCAGTGTAAGGACAAAGCCCTGTGAATTCAGAATTACTGTTATTAAGTTTCTACCATACTGCAACACAAAGACAATATGACTATTATATACAAAATACTTAATTAGTCTATGACCCATGAATTTGTTGATGGATAAAAAAATAAATAAATAATCAGGAAATTGCAAATAGTTTTCACTTTATAAGTATCACATGTTTTTTTTTTCATAGAATTATGAGCAAAGATATTAATTTACAGATTTTATTTCATGGTGGTTTTCTGACTACTTACTCTTAAAAGATAATGAAAACTGGGGTAGTCACTACTAGAATAGGCTCAGTCCTAATTAGTAATCAATTTTGCAAATTTAATTCACCCAGGTATCTTAAAATTACCAATACAGACACCACTTTTCCAGATATTAATGTAGGTATAAAACACCAATGATTCATTTTCATCACAAAGGGAAAAAAACAAAATAACTATGAATATCAAATACATTCTGACTAACCTTACAATAGTGGTCACTATTATGCTTTCCCTGATGATCTGGGCTCTTTATCCTTGGTTAGGCAACTAGTCTAGGAGAAGGAAAACTCTGAATTAAAAATTGGTCACTACTAGAATAGGCTCAGACCTACTTAGTGATCTATTTCAATTTTTTTTAAAATTGTAAGTCTTTTTCATTTGAGTAAACTTTGTTGAAAGTGAATCATTTTGTCCCATATCCTTAGCATTTATTTCTTCAACATTGCAACTAACTTTTCTAGACTATATATATATATATATATATATATATATATATATATATATAGGTACAAGTGATAACCCCTACTCGTTTCACCATAAGGATCTTCAGGGTTAAATCCACTGAATTAATCGAGATACTGATTAATTGCAGTTGACTACACGTGTGTGTTCTTCTATTGTAATAAATTTGCTCTACTAACGTATTGAGCACTTAGTATTTGTTATATCGCTGACTTACCTTCCTGAATTCTGCACCATCTAACCATTGTGACCATATTCACCGGTAAGTCACCTTTTTCATTATACATATATATATATAATATATATATATATATATATATATATATATATATATACTCTCTCTCTCTATCTATCTATCTATCTATATATATATATAATATATATATATATATATATATAGACTCTCTCTCTCTCTCTCTCTCTCTCATCTCTCTCTATCTCTATCCCCTCTCTCTTTCTCTCTCTGCATATTTATAATTAAGTCATCCAATGATTTTTTCTAAAGAGAATTCAGTAAGAATTAAAAAATTTAAATCTAAAAAAAAAAAAAATCTTTTTCATAGAATTATGGTAGATATGGTATAGATATCAATTTACAGATTTTATTTCATGGTGGTTTTATGTCTACTTACTTTTAAAAGATAATGAAAACTGATATGTTGTTTCAGAACAATTTAAAAAGAAATCAAATATGCAGCCTGTGCTGCACTGCAATCTGTTCCCAAAATTTGTTCTCATTCTCGTAAGAACAATTGACACTTTTATCTGTTCCTTGCAACACCAGATTAATAAACAGATAATTTTTAGATCTTTTGTAAGCCTTAACGTCCACACTTGTTTTAAGTCCTACACCTTGTAGGTGGATAATTACTTTCTCGCCATCCAATGTAATTTCTGTAAAGGCTCCATAAAAGAACCCCTGACTTTCCGAGTCAAATCAATCCTAGTCCACAAAGAATTTTAGCCCTGTTTGAAAATTGCACAAGCAAGAAACTCTCAGTTACCAAGCGCTGTTGACTTCAGGTCTTCACTACCCTAACTTTTTCCTCGAAACACGTGTCTGTGGATGACTGATATATATGCTTCCCATTCCCATGGTTGAGCACAGTGGGGGGACATTAATTGTAACTTCACCGTTTGGCATTAGCCGTGACCCGTCTATTTACAGATTTGAGTTCTCTGGTGATTGTAAAAACATAACTGCGTAAAGTATGTAGCAATTAATTGTTCACCCTAGACTGACGGCTGATGATAGCCGCAAGGGTAAGGAACTTGGCAGACCAAAATTTCTGTCGGGTTTTGATCCTGGCTAGTGGTACTGTTAAAAAAAACAACAAGCAAACTTCAAAGCATGTGTCTGTGGATGACTGATATATATATATATATATATATATATATATATATGAATTTGATATATTGAAAAAACAAATGATGTTTACAAATGCTTGGGATCATCAGGAGAGAATGTGCACCATTTCAGGGCCTTCCTCTCAACGGTTTTAACTGCACATCGCTCCCCCCTCAAATTCCAACTTTGAATAACAGTGTTCTGTTTGCGCATTCTTCTTCTAACGGTCATTTCATCCCGTTTTTACTCTTGTTGAAGACCGATCTATTACATACGGTCGATACAGATATTCCGAGGGACCTCACAACAGTGGGGGGGGGGGCGATGTACAGTTAAAACCGTTGAGAGGAAGGCCCCGAAACGGTGCACATTCTCTCCTGATGATCCCAAGCATTTGTAAACATCATTTGTTTTTTCAATATATCAAATTCACACTGTTGGATTAATTTCCTTTTATTTCACATATATATATATATATATATATATATATATATATTATGGTCAAATCCTGCTGAAAGCACTGGTTCATGCTAGATCATTGAAGTTAAGTAGCAATGCATCTATTTAATACGTAAGACCACTTAACTCTTAACGTCTTATACTGCCTCATTCCACCCTGCCTGGAAGTCACATTCATTTTCCTAATCTGCCCCAAATGATAGCCTTTGTTTAAATGTAATATTAAACATAATTAGAAGTCTTTGATTTAAGGGAAATAACAGGTAACTTTAAATGAAAAAGCCATTTTTAGCCATTTATTGATAAATCTTTATAGGAATGGGGCTCTGGACTTCTCAAAATTCTCAACAGGATGTTAAGAGTTAAGCAACAGCAGGTACTGTAAGCAACCTGAAGCCTTTGTTTTATTTTGTTTATGACCCAAAACGGGTTGATATGTCATAAAAAGAAAATATATAAATGGTAGTGGCGTGTAAGTATCATTGACAAGGTTAATTTCGCAGGGATTGTTCGCTATGTACTGGCGGCTGAAGCGATATGGTCTCTGACTATGCCTGCTGAGGTCCCGGTTTCGATTCCTGTCGGAGGGGAGTCGTTAGTATACATTGCTGATGAGACTTAATAAAGTTGAAACAGTCTGTACGGTGTTCTGCATAGCAAGCCATCCTTTGCCGGGATTCACTTGTCAAGATTATTTTCTATAATTATCGAATTTTATGCGATACATGCATTATAATTGCCTTCAAGCAAAATATAAATAATAATTTATTCAACAATGTTTCTAAAAAACAAACAACCAAAAATCTTAGATATATATATATATATATATATATATTATTTATATTTTTTTGCTTGAAGGCAGTTACAATGCGTAAAATTCGATAATTAATGAAAATAATCATCACAAGCGAACTTGGCAAATATTGCCCCCAGCGTAGAACATCGTACAGCTGTTTCAGATTTATTAAGTCTCATCAGCGATGTATACTTATGATTTCCCTCCGACAGAAATAAAAGCCGGGAACTCAGCACGCAGAGTCAGAGACTTCACCACTGGACCACCAATACACAACAAACGATACATGCAAAATTAGCTTGTCATGGGTAAATACGTCACTATTACTACTACTATACAAAGTAGAGTGGACGTTGAGAAGATCGCAAATTTAGGCCTATGCTCTGGCGTGAGGAATGAGATTAAGGTAATTTGCTTTAGAAGCATTGTTGAGTAAAGTATATTATTATACTTTACTCAACAATGCAATGTTCTATGAAGGGGGCGATATTTGCCGAGTTCGCTTGTCATGATTATTTTCATTAATTATCGAATTTTATACGATATACGCATTGTAACTGCCTTCAAGCAAAAAAATATAAATAATAATATACTTTACTCAACAATGCTTCTAAAGCAAATTACCTTAATATATATATATACATATATATATATATATATATATATATAAAATTGCTTCCTGATCGTAACATCCTGTGTTTGTTATATTTTAAAAATATTTTCTTTTCATATATATATATATATATATTGTTAAGTTCGCCTATCGTTTTCAAACGTTAACACGCTATTCCATCAGAGAGACCAAAGAAAAATAAAAGGAGCACATGCAAAAATTGGCAATAGAACAACAAGACATAATATATATTAATTTTATGATATGGTTTTATTCAGGAAGTCGAGAGTTGGGAGGAGAGAAAAAAAGGGGAAAGTTCATAAGCATGTATGTATTTATATATTGCAATGGGGAAATTCGTCGGGACAATTCGAACCCACATATACACATGTAAATTGAATAAGTATGGAAGTGGCAATATCTATTAAAATGAGTATGGAAGTGGCAATATCTATTAAAATGAGTATGGAAGTGGCAATATCTATTAAAAAATTCTATGGCGGAATGGGTCACTTATCTTATTTTAGTTGATTCGTCCCTGCACTTGCATTTGATAAGCTTCGCTTATTTATTAGTTCTGCTCCTGGTTGGGTGGATGACTATGTGGACCTAGTTTCTTCATCGCAGGGATGTAGTCGTCGTCCGACCTCCCCGGGGTCTTGAGTAGAACTGTCCATAGTAGTAAAATTATTCTTTAGGCTGCACAAAGACGGTCATCACCTATCTTCAATGGGGTGAGGAATCCCACTGTCTTTCCAAAAAGGGTCCGGAGTAAAAACTAACTTGGTAGTGGAAATCACTTCCCCTTTCTCAAAAAGGTAGTGATATGCATTTTTGTCTATCGCTTGGCCCTCCCTTATTTTTTTAATGTCCACAGCAAAACTTTTCCTAGTCCTTCCGGTAAAAATATATTGTGTTAGTATGGTATTCAATTCTAAGACTAACAACAACAAGAAAGGAATTAATATTTCCTTTAATTCAAACAATTTATTGGCTAGACATAAAACAACAAACAACCATATAAAGTCCTTCCTGTATATAAAGTTGAGTTTAAGGGACTTACCAGCGTGTTGGAGAAGATATCTTAGGGTGGTTTCTTTGAGCCCCTGAATTCGCTGCCCTCTGGTGCCGCTGGTAGAATCTGTCTGCCTTTTGCTTTTTGGATATTGCGCTTAAACTCTGGGCTCACCACGTGATTGGTATATCCAATCACAGAGCCTCTCCCTCACACACTCTATATACAGGAATAACCATTTCACTGACCCAACAAATACGTTACTTCGACATATTTGTAGTTGGGGTCATTTTCTGGGACTCCCAACCTCAACCCTGGTGTCACAGTCCTAAGAACGTTCTAGAGGGTTCTTTTTCGGTTTTTGGTATTTCGTTTCTAATTGCTGATAATTGATTTCGATTTACTTGTAATATGTAACAATATATATATACTAGCAAAAGAACCTGATCCATGGCCGGACTAAACACATTTTAGGAACATAAATTTGTTAGAAATAAAAAAAATTGCCTTTATTTTTTATACAATAATAAGGAGTAGGATGGAATCTGTTCAAAACCTGTGCCGACGGGGGTTGGGATGGAAGTGTCTTTTAACGGTAGTTTTGTTTATTTTATAATTTTTTTTTTTACATTAAGGCGAGGCCTACAGATGGCGTTGGTCTGGTTGGTTTGACACCAGTTCAAAGGTGCCGACTGGGGCTGGGAGTTGAAGGGTCTGTTAACGGTAGTTTTTGATTTTTGTCGATGGTAGTCGAGTGGGGGTGAAAGTGTCTGTATACGGTATTTTTTTTAATCATTGAATTTTATCACTTAATTAGTAAAAATCAAAACCAAATTTTGTGTGTTTCTTAGTTATAAGCATATTAATCTGTATGCAAGATTTCAAATCTGAGTGACATCTCTTTTCTGAGTTATAAGTCGACACGTACATACCAAACTTCCTTTTATATATATATATGTCTGTATGTGTGTGTATGTATGTAAATGTCTCACATAATATCTTTTGACTCCCAAAATTGATAAATAACATTTAATTCACTACTGAATTTATGTTTTTTTATTTCTTCATATTACTCCCAGGGTTTTTTTTTTTTTTTTTCATGTAGTATTGTCAATAACAACTACTAAATGTATCATTTAACATGGCAATAGGTTACCAGGTATGATTACAGTGTAATGATGATGGCTAAGTATTTTAGTGGTCAAGGGAAGCAAACATAAAAAAACAATTACCATTTCAAGTATAGGACCTTTCATTGCTTTTTTATTTTAGCATTTGTTCTTAAAGGTCATGAAAATCAATCAAAATCTTGAGTTCTTGTTCAATTGTGGGGTAATTTTCACCTTTAGTTGTTAAAATTCCTAGCATAAAATTGTGCATGTGCATTATCTGAAATTAACTTAATTGTTATTAAGAACACATTTTATGATATTTTTGTGTTAAAGCATGCAGTTATATTGTTTTTGAAATGATTCTTAGATTTGTTTATTTCGCACGTACACATTCAAAATGGCTACCATCTTGTTTCAAAGTGAAAGTCAGTTGGCTAAATTCCTAGCATAAAATTATCTGAAATGAACTTAATTGTTATAAAGAACACATTTTATGATATTTTTGTGTTAAAGCATGCAGTTATATTGTTTTTGAAATGATTCTAAGATTTGTTTATTTTGCACGGAGACTTTCAAAATAGCTACCGGCTTTTTCAAAGTGAAAGTCAGTTGGCTAAATTCCTAGCATAAAATTATCTGAAATGAACTTAATTGTTATAAAGAACACGTTTTATGATATTTTTGTGTTAAAGCATGCAGTTGTATTGTTTTCGAAAAGTTTCTAAGATTTGTTTATTTCACACATACACTTTCAAAATAGCTACCAGCTTAGTTCAAAGTGAAAGTCAAGGTAGGTTACTCTAATTGCCTTATTTGCTAGGAATTTTAACAGCAAAAGGTGAAAATTACCAATTGTGGCTACCTTATGAAGTTGTAAGCCTTTTTAATTGAAGAGTGCGGTGGTGTACTAGTTAGAGTCATGGGAAATGGACTCGTCGACCCGAGTTCAATTCCTGGACAAAGTCACAGTTCACATTTATTCTCTCTCCAGCTATGGGTAAATAGTAGGGCAGACTGGACTCTTTATCCTTGGTTAGGCAACCAGTCTAGAAGGAAAACTCTGAATTCAAACCTGTTACACTCCGCTTGGGGTGGTCACTACTAGAATAGGCTCAGTCCTAATTAGTAATCTATTTTGCAAATTTAATTCACCCAGGTATCTTAAAATTACCAATACAGACACCACTTTTCCAGATATTAATGTAGGTATAAAAACACCCATGACTCATTTTCATCACAAAGGGAAAAAAAAACAAAGAACTATGACTGTCAAATACATTCTGACTAACCTTAAAAACAGTGGTCACTATTATACTTTCCCTGATGATCTGGGCTCTTTATCCTTGGTTAGATAACCAGTCTAGGAGAAGGAAAACTCTGAATTAAAAATTGGTCACTACTAGAATAGGCTCAGGTCTACTTAGTGATTTATTTCAATTTAAAAAAAAAATTAAAATCTAAAAACAAAAAATTAGTCTTTTTCATTTGAGTAAACTTTGTTGAAAGTGAATCATTTTGTCCCATATCCTTAGCATTCATTTCTTCAACATTGCAACTAACTTTTCTAGACTATATATATATATATATATATATATATATATATATATAGACTCTCTCTCTCTCTCTCTCTCTCTATATATATATATATATATATTATATTATATATACTTCGAAGTGCCATCATCAGGGGTTCCAGTTTTTTTTTTTTCACCCCTTATGATGGCAGTTCGAAGTGCCGAAAGTACTCAGGACCTGAACTTTGGTGGACTTATCCACGAATTCCACCCAAATATTAAGAAGTTGGCCAGAAAACTCGAAAAGATAAAAAAATAGAATTGTTAAACAGGAGATGTGTCTTTTGTTTAATTCTACATGTATAAATGAAAGAATGCTGCCCAAATACACATATTTCAAAATATACCTACATACATATATATATATATGAAAATCATCCATCTCACAATCTTTTGGTAATTATCAACTTATTTGGCCATCAAGAAATTGTGAAATAAAGTTACAACTTGGATGGTTTCTTTCTTCATTTATTTTAATAATACTTTGTCTTTATCACTATTATTCTCCTCTTTACTCACTATCTTATTTGTTACTGTTTTCATTTCTAAACAGATGTTATAGTTTTTAGTTCTGAAATGATTGGTAATTGTACTTATTTTGAAGTAGTATATATATATAATATATATAATATAATATATATATATATATATATATGTGTGTGTGTGTGTGTTGTGTGTGTGTGTGAGAAAAGGAAGTGAAAAAATTAAGAAAATTGAAAAAACACAGGTTTAAAATAGTTGAGTGGTAAGTTTATTGACTGATGCTGCAGTGTTTCGATCTATTAATTTGATCATCTTCAGGGCATTTGTTGGTATATGGAAGGTGATAAAAAAATTTTTTATCACAGAATAACGAGAAAAGCAAGTGATAGTCCTTGTTTATCAGTTCAAAATTTGAAGTCTGAAGAAAAGACGCTGAAAAAAGTGGACGGTTTGAAATATGATGTCAAATATTCTCTTTATTATGTAATGAGTATGATCTCTCTCT
>CM042138.1:43663349-43745869 GCA_023376005.1 Doryteuthis pealeii
AGGAGAGAGATAGATTTCGGCAGTCTACAATGGATGCAGGCAGTTTATTCCATGCCTCGGCAACTCTGAGCGCAAAATATTTCCAAAAGTCATATGAACTATGCTGTTTTCTGACTTTGGAGGCATACCCACATGTGTTAGAGACATGGAGATCAAAAAGGTGCTCAAGGTTGCTGTTGTTAAGATGATTAATGACTTTATGAGCGTTTACCAGGTCAGTTCCCGGACGCAGGAGTTTAATTTGTGAATCTCAAAAGTAAACAAATCAATACATTAAGTATTTTTTGCTCCCCCCCTTTACCCAGATGAGACTGATTTGGTTTGGTTTGGTTTTGTTTTACGACATATCAACCTCAGTGGGTCATTTAATGCCGACAACGTTTTGAAATAAATTCAGTCTTAATGAATAAAAAATTTTGTTTATCAACTTATGTTTTTATATTTAACCCATAGATGGGACCCTAACAGGTACTACCACTCTGGGTCAGAGTGGACCAGGCAGCAATGGTGATGAAGGGGTGCTCCACATTCCCCAAACTTCCAAAACTGGAACCTCACCATTAGATAGAGTTTAACGTCATTCCCAGGACATGTAGACCCCATCACTGCATTCTAGCACCCATATGATAAAAAGGGGTCGAAGCTTGCCATAAGGGCAATAGGGTTGGGAAAATCATATAGGTACTAGGGCTTGACATGACCAGCCGATTGATCGGAGGGGGCCTCTCTGACTGCCCGTCTAGCCCAAGATAGGGCCAAAGTGGAGTATTGCAAGTCATGAACTGCTCATCCACCTGGGTTCTATCCTTAAGCATCACGGGTCGCCACCCACGGCCAACAGGCGGCCCCATTTGGGGGGGGGTCTTACCCCTCTGCAGAGGTGCAGTCAGTGCATTCTAACGCCCCTGCCGACAGGGCGGAGGTGACACTGGGTAGCTGCTTCTAGTTTGATATAAAAGACATAAATCAGAATAATTTGATCAAAAGCAACGATTCCTACCAACATAAATCAGATTACCTGTTAAAAAAAAAAAAAAAAAAACTAATAGAAATATGAGTCTAACACAATCTTGATTGGGGGATCTGTGTGATAAAGCCATGTTTGTTCAGTAAAAATGTTCAAAATGTCTGCCATATTCTTTTCAGGGGGTAAGAGTGAACGAAATTCAATAATCTTATCAGGTCTTTATGACAACAGATTAAGTTTCTCTTAAGCAAAAATCCCATTGACTGGATTCTATCAGCCATCTCCTTGAGGTTTCCACTCCACAAGCCTTTAGCATTAGAAAATACAGAAATGTTTGTGGAATTGACCCCTGCCAAAAAAAAAAATAAAAAAAAACAAACAAAAAACAAAACAAAACAAAACAAAAAGAACAGTCGGTAGAGCATTCGGCTAGAAACCACAAGGTTCCTAGTTTGATACCGGCCCTCGCCAACTCAGCGTATGAGTAGCACAGGGATCAGTAAAGTAAGGAACTGATGGTAGGTGTTTTGCTCCGCCTCAGATGCAAAAACAATCTCCTTGGTCTAGTGCTAGTGAAAAGGGGATAAACTCCCTCGCTGATTGGCCGATACCGACTTTAGGCCACCCCGATTTTACTTTTACTTTCATATTACATGTATAGAATGAATAGAAAATAAAAGAGATTGGAGGTGCGTGATGTAATGGTTAGAGTCACAGGAAATGGACTTGTCGACCTGAGTTCAAATCCTGGATGAAGCTACAGTTCCTATAGTGCTAATACCCTTGGGAAAGGTATGAATCCAACTACTCTTCCTCCAACTATGGGTGAATAGTAGGGCAGACTGGGCTCTTTAACCTTGGTTAGGCAACCAGTCTAAGAGAAGGAAAATTGAATTCAAACCTGTTAAACTCTGCTTGGGGTGGTCACTACTATAATAGGCTCAGTCTTAATTAGTCATTTATTTCACAAATTAAAAAAAAAATTGATAGAAAATAAATAAGTGGACAAAAAACAGAGAGGCTGAAAGAGCATGAGGGAATTGGCTGAAATACTATGAAAAAATTGAAAGAGAAGAAATAATTGATTGATTTTAATGGCATGTTAACCTGTCTAGGGTTATTTTAGGTTAGGGAATTGAATTCATTGTATATTTATATGTTTTATGTTATATAAGAGTTTTTTTGTTTTTTTTGCACACAGTTATGATATCATTATTATCTAATACTAAAATTTGCATAGTTGTATGACTTCATGTATTTCTATCTAATACTAATAATTATATTGGTTTGTTGGTTGGTTTTGAAGGCTATCACAATGCAAGTGTAAAGAAAAAAGAAGGTAACTGTGGTATTGTTTGTTAACCTGTGATTGATTCTTAATTCTTAATATTTCGGGATAAAAATCCCTTCTGCAGAAGATTACTAGAACTGAAGTTGTTGAACAGCCACTAGCAACAACTTCAGTTCTAGTAATCTTCTGTAGAAGGGATTTTTATCCTGAAATATTAAGAATTAAGGTTAGAGTGGATCAGGGAGCAATCATGATGAAGGGGCGCTCCACATTCCCCAAACCTCCAAAACTGGAAACACACCATCAGATAGAATTTAAAGTCATTCCCAGGACATGTAGACCCTCAGTCACCACCTTCTAGCATCCATATGATAAAAAGGGTTGGGGCTTGCCATAAGGGCAATAGGTTTGGGGCAATCATATAGATGCTAGGGCTTGACATGACCAGCCAATTGATCGGAGAGGGGCTCTCCGACTGCTCCTCTAGCCCAAGTAAGGGCCAAAGTGGAGTATTACAAGTCATGGACTGCTCAACGACCTGGTTTCCATCCTTAAGCATCACGGGTCACCATCCACAACTGGCAGAGCAGCCCCTTTTTTGGTAGAGGAGGATGGGTGTCCAGTCAATATATTATCACAAATGAGAGAGTGTCTAAAAGATTGGTTGATTGGTTATTTTGTTTAATGGCATATCAACCCTTTTTGGGGTAATTTAATGCTGAATCAAGTCATTTTGATATTCGGTTTCTTACAGTACCTGCTGTTGCTTAAATGGTCCTCTTTCTAAGTACTGAACAGGTTCATCACTGCTTAACTTTGGTGGTCTAGTGAGAACCAGTGCTTTCAGCATGACTTGACCGTAAGCATCTGAAAAAAATGTATTTTTCACTAGCACTAGACCAAGGAGATTGTTTTTGGCAACCATCAGCTTCTCACTTTACAACACAAATCTCTGTGCTACTCATATGCTGAGTTGGCGAGGGACAGTATCAAACCAAGAACCTTGTAGTTCCTAATATATATATGTATATATATATACATATATATATATATGTGTATAGATAAAAGGATATGACACACAATGCTGTTAAAATGAAAATATTTTATATCATATTCATAGCTAATATTGGACAATATTTCGATTTATAAAAATCATCTTCAGAGCTTTTTATTAATCTGGACTCATCGAGAGAGAAGCAGAAAATAATTTGAATTTAAAACGAAAAACATTGATGTTCCAAAAAGCGTGCAAGTCATGCAATCGCTTCGTTATATATATATATATATAATATATATATATATATATATATATATATAATTTTCTTTCAATTGCCTAACCAAGTATATTGGTAAGGAGTGGGTATGAATCAAGTCTTACTGGGTACAGAAGAGGGTGGGTGCATCCAAGATGATCTGTGACCAAGAAATCAGATCCATGAGGTGAAAAAAAACAAAAACAAAACAAAAAGACACACACACACACACACACAAACACACACACACACAAACACACACACAAATACACACACACACACAAATACACACACAAATAATGTAATGAGTAACATCTGTGGATGCCGGGTTGGTGTATGTATATACCGACATAATCAATGCATATTGATTTGTAAATATCCAATTGGTGGCAAAGAACATTCAACAAAAGAAATAACGTTTCTCATCCAAGATTCTATTGATTAAGACATGTGTACGCCACATGTGCACAATATTTATTACACACATACACACATACATACATATATTTCTCTTAACCCGGTGGGTCGTTGAGGTACTTTTGACAATTTACCAGCTGTGGTGAATGTTTGCCAATGATGTATGTCCTTGGTATTTTATAACCTGGCGGTGCCCTCCTCCTTTATAGAGCTTGACTTGCATTTAACACTTTCATTACCACCTGCAACAGGAGGTGCAAGGTATCATCACGGTTATCAGCATTGAACAACAAAAACAAAATAAAAACAAAAAAACAAAAACAAAATGAGCAAAATAAACAAAATCAGCATGCCATGTTTAAAGTTTTGGCACCAGGCTGCTCGTGCTGTTCGCATTGCTCTAATGCGCTTACGAAAATATCAATCTTCTGCACTCCAACCTGAGATTGATATCTTGATACACACACACACACACACACACACACACACACACAAAAAAAAGTCTCCTTGCTGGCATACAGTTGACAAAAAAAAGTAGGTAAAGCAAACACTTAAGTCAAAACCATAAGTACCTTAACAGCCAAAACAAAAGCAACATTAAAAAAAGCTGTTGCATCTATTGTCAACCTTGACTTAAGAGTAAAAACACAAAATAAAGATTTTTAAAAAAGCTATGCAACTTAAGCCAAATTTCCAAAAAGGCCTTGAGTCAATTGACCAATAAAAAAAATTAAAAAGAGTCTCCTTGCTGGCATACAGTTGACAAAAAAAGTGCAAAAGCAAACACATAAGACAAAGCCATAAGTACCTTAACAGCCAAAACAAAAACAGCATTAAAAAAAGCTGTTACACCTATTGACAACCTTGACAGGTTCTATTAAAAAAACCAACAACTCACACACATACAAAATAAAAATAAAAAAGCTATGCAACTCAAGCTGAATTTCCGTGAAAGCTACCATATTTGCCTCAAATCAATTGACCAATAGAAAAAAGTCTCCTTGCTGGCATACAGTTGATAAAAAAAAATGCGAAAGCAAAACACATAAGCCAAAAGCTGTTACACCTATTATCAACCTTGACAGGTTCTATTAAAAGGAAAAACATAAAATAAACATAAAAAAGCTATGCGACTTAAGCTGAATTTCCAAGAAAGCTACCATATGTGCCTCAAGTCAATTAACAAAAAAAAAGTCTCCTTGCTGGCATACAGTTGACAAAAAAAGTGGGTAAGCAAACACATAAGTCAAAGCCATAAGTACCTTAACAGCCAAAACAAAAGCAACATTAAAAAAGCTGTTGCATCTATTGTCAACCTTGACAGGTTCTATTAAGAGTAAAAACACTAAATAAAGATTTTTAAAAAAGCTATGCAACTTAAGCCAAATTTTCAAAAAGGCTGCCATATGTGCCTTGAGTCAATTGACCAATAAAAAAAAAATTAAAAAGAGTCTCCTTGCTGGCATACAGTTGACAAAAAAGTGCAAAAGCAAACACTTAAGTCAAAGCCATAAATACCTTAACAGTCAAAACAAAAGCAGCATTAAAAAAAAGCTGTTACACCTATTGACAACCTTATTAAAAAAAAGCTGTTACACCTATTGACAACCTTGACAGGTTCTATTAAAATAAATAAATAAATAAATAAAAGATAAAAAACCTATGTAACTTAAGCTGAATTTCTACGCAGGCTGCCGTATGTGCATCAAATCAATTGACTAAAAAAAAAAAAAAAAGTCTCCTTGCTGGCATACAGTTGACAAAAAAAAGTGCAAAAGCAAACACATAAGTCAAAACCATAAATACCTTAACAGCCAAAACAAAAGCACATTAAAAAAGCTGTTACATCTATTGTTAACCTTGACAGGTTCTATTAGAACCCCCCCCCCAAAAAAAAAAAGAAAAGAAAAAGGGTATGCAACTTAAGCTGAATTTCCAAGCAGGCTGCCATATGTGCCTCAAGTCAATTGACCAACAAACTAGTCCAGTGAAAATACCCAATGTTTGTTTACTGAACTGCTAGGAGCCACAAGTAATCAGCATTTTTCATTTATGCAGCTGTTCCCTAAATTGTACATTAACTCTGTGTTTTTCATTATTGTTATTTTTCTTTGTTTTCTTTCATGGCTGAGGTAATTGTATATTTCTCCCAGCTTGAGTCAAGGCAAGAGACTAGCTTTTAAATATTAATTCTTAAAGAGAGGTCCTTGGAGCAACACAATCTTCAAACCTTGTTTTCTTCCATTTTGGACTTGTACTCTAAGTTTAGTAAATATTTGCAGTGTTTCTTTTTGTTCCATTTCTAAAAAGAAACATTTTTTTTGTTCCATTTCTAAAAAGAAACAGTGTTTCTTTTTGTTCCATTTCAAAAAGAAACATTTTTTTTGTTCCATTTCTAAAAAGAAACAGTGTTTCTTTTTGTTTTTCTAAAAAGAAACATTTTTTGTTCCATTTCTAAAAAGAAACAGTGTTTCTTTTTGTTCCATTTCTAAAAAGAAACATTTTTTTGTTTCCATTTCTAAAAAGAAACATTTTTTGTTCCATTTCTAAAAAGAAACAGTGTTTCTTTTTGTTCCATTTCTAAAAATAAACATTTTTTGTTCCATTTCTAAAAAGAAACAATGTTTCTTTTTGTTCCATTTCTAAAAAGAAACATTTTTTTGTTCCATTTCTAAAAAGAAACATTCAACACTTTCTTTGGCCTCTCTCCTGTCCAATAAAGGAGCAATTTCAAACTGATGCAGTACAATTTCATATAATCGTTCCTCCCATCTCCATATCTGTTCATAAGCACTTGCTAAAGAGTAATACTGAGCAAGCTAGTCTCACAAAATATTGCACTTGTAGAGAGTTTGTGAAAATGTTTTTCTCAAGTCCAACACCAAGCAGAATATTTTCAAATCCAATGGAACAAGGATGCAGAAAGCACAGGCAAGAATCGTGCACAAATACTTACACTGTGGAAAAGCTCTGAAATATTTCCAATTTAGCATATAGGTGTTTGTACAATGAAGCTAGTTCTTGTAGGATCCGGAATTTTTCTGTAGAGCATGGTGCACATATTATTATATTGATATACGGTCCGAGCTGGTCTAAAATCTTCCACTCTATATTATATGAGGTTTGTTGGAAGGGACCCCATATAATATCAAGTGGAAGATTTTAGACCAACTCAGACCATATATTAATGGATCCAAGAGATGTTCACTATGCTCTACAGAAAAATCGTTTGGTTTGGTTTGTTTTTAGGCATATCAACTTCAGTGGGTCATTTAATGCCAATTAAGTTTTGAAATAAAGGCATTCTTAATGGATACTCAATTTAAAAAAAAAATACATTTTTCTTTTTAACCCATAGATGGGACCCTAACAGGTACTACCACTCCTGGTCAGAGTAGTGATGAAGGAGTGTTCTACATTCCCCAAACCTCCAAAATGGAACCTCACCATCAGATAGTTTAACTTCATTCCCAGGACATGTAGACCCCCAGTCACTGCCTTCTAGCACCCATATGATAAAAAGGGGTCGAGGCTTGCCATAAGGGCAATAGGGCTGGAGCAATCATATAGGTGTTAAGGCTTGACATGACCAGCCGATTGATCGAAGGGGGTCTCTCCGACCGCCGGTCTAGTCCAAGAAAGGGCCAAAGTGGAAGTATTGCAAGTCATGGTCTACTCAACCACCTGGGTTCTATCCTTAAGCATTACGGGTCACCACCCAAGGAGTCTTACAGAGGTGCAGTCGGTGCCTTCTAACAAGATTCATTTGGATATCATTTCCAAGGGCAATTTGTCTTATACTTACTTATGTACACCCAATTTAGCTCAGTCGGTAGAGTGTCTGACGGGAACCACAAGGTTCTGGGTTTGATACTGGCCCTCGCCAACTCAGCAAATGAGTAGCACAGAGATCTGTGTAGTAAAGTGATAAGCTGATAGTAGCTGTGTCTCAGACGCCAAAAACAATCTCCTTGGTCTAGTGCTAGTGAAAAGGGGATTTACTCCCTCGTCTGGCTGATACTGACTTTAGCGACGACTTTACTTACTATACTTAATATCTATATGCTTGTTCCTTAATCTTCTGACTGTTATCATCTTGCAACACCCTCTGGTTAAAAATGAGACAGTCCAAATTGTCCAAGATGAAATGCAAAAAATATAAATCCTGATAATCTGATGTCACTTAATTGCTGAATTCTTATTTCTTATGAGTGTTGTCATCTCAGCTAAATAATGGACCATTCCGTTTTTATTAGAAAGAAAAAAGAAAGAAAGAGAGTAGTGGAAAAATAGATTTTGATTTGTTCTTGTTTTACGGCATATCAACCTCAATGGGTCATTTAATGCCGACTACGTTTTTGAAATGAATTGGTGATAATGTTTAATTTTCTAAAGGTTTTTTTTTTTTGACATATTTTTTGTGAATGAAACTTTTAGATGATTTTTTTTAACATATATTCTTGTGTTTTCATTTTTTGGGGAAGAGTTTTAGATTTTGTTGTAGATGTGTGCTTCTTTTATGTATTCAAGTAGAATACATAAATAAAAATAAGAATACATAAATAAAATAGAGGGATGAACATATGGATGTGATAATGTTAATTCATTTCAATTGAACATGATGACTGGCTGATACCGACTTTAGGCTGCACCGAAGACTTTTTTATATATTATGATAATGGTACACGGTAATAACATACTCGAGTTTCACCATAAGGATCTTCAGGGTTAACAGAAAGAAAGAGAGAAAAAACCAAAAGAGAAAGAGGGAGTTAAATCAAGATTATTATACTTTTGGTTATTTCCTATAACTCAAAATAAGGGGAACCACTCTGAATGAATTTTATCTGCTAATTAATCTACCCACTATTTTCCTATTAAACTAACCCTAAACCCTAACCCTAACCCTAACCCCGTCTTCTTTTTTCCAAGTAGATCAATAAATAAATAAATAATTTAAATTCATTCAGAGTGGTTCCCCTATTTTTAGGTTGGAGTTATAGGAAATAACCATACTTTATACATATCGAAAAAAAAAAATAAATAAATAAATAAATAAAAAAAATAATCAAGATTATTGTACTTTTTACATATCGAACCAAATTGCAATAGCTCTTAAGAGAACATATCAAATGTTGTAATAATTAAATTATCACACTGTGGTATATCTACCGGTCCTGCTAGTACTTACTTAATGGCCCAACACTTTTAAATGGGTTGAACTTTGCAATGAAAAAAAAAAAATTAATAAAAAAATAATAATGAAAATGTTTCATCTTAGAAATAATTAAAGATCTTCTTGAATTTTGTTTTGGTTTTTAGAAGTAAATATCAATGTTTAATCGGGTGTTAAAATTTTAATGAGTGCAGCAAATCTCCAGATTTTCTCCCTCAGGTGTCAATTTGATCAAAGATAGATACAAAAAGAAAATCTATAAATACAAGACTAATAAATACCTATTTATGTACTACACTATACCTCTGACCTACTAAATCATTGTTGCTGACCCTCAAAGCAAGTACTAATTATACAACTTGCATGCACACACACACTAATATATATATATATATATATATATATATATATATATATATATATATATATGAGAAGAAAATATTTTAAAAATATAACAAACACAGGATCTTATGATCAGGATAAACAATTTTGTGTCAATACTTAAGCATTTCGGTATATTGTACCATCTTCAAGACACTGTTAAGTAATGTTTATGTGAGGGACAAAATGAAAGATGTTAAGTCTCCTCGGTCTTGCGCTAATGAAAAAGGGGATAGACTCACTCGCTGACTGGCTGATACCGACTTTAGGCCACCCCGTCGACTTTATTTTTGGTCTAGCGCTATTGAAAAGGGGATAGACTCCCTTGCTGACTGGCTGATACCGACTTTAGGCTGCACCGAAGACTTTTTTATATATTATGATAATGGTACACGGTAATAACATACTCGAGTTTCACCATAAGGATCTTCAGGGTTAAATCCACAGGATTAATCAAGACATTGATTAGTCAGTGGGCAGTGATAAGAAAAGCCAAAACTTGTCTACTTATATTGTGTTTAAATGCTATCAGTGCTAAAATAAACCTGTGGTTATCATATACTAGTGGATAGATCACACCCCCAATCTGTGGTTGTCAACATGGTCATTTGCATTCGACCCGCATATATATTGCATTATAATCTGGCTAGTTACATGACCTATTCGAGCATAAAACTTATCAAATATTCACCTGTGTTTCAAGACTCTGCTTACATATATGGTGTATGAGAAAGTTGGGAAAAAGAATAGTTTATAATTTTGTTGTAACGAATATGGGAATATCTAGCAGCATCAGGTCAGTTTAGAGCAATGAGATGGTAGGAATCTTATATATATACCTTTGAAAGGAAGGACAAACTCAACAAAATGTCATTCTGTAATAAATTTATTTCGACCACAACTTAAAAGGCTTTTAGAAATTTAAATCAATTTCTAAAACTCCTTAAATTTTCAGTCTCATCAGACAGGCTGCACAGATAAACTACCAGTTTTGGATACCTTACACACACAAACACACACACATACACGCACACACACACACACACACACATATATATATATATATATATATATATATTCTTTGTTGGGGTACCAAGTTTCTTGGTACAAGGTGATTCTAGGTTGGTCCCTTTCTCTACCAGTAGTTTGCTGTAGAGTTCAGGTTCCGGGTGAGAGCTCAATGTTTAATTATTATAAGCAGAGCAAATTCATTTGTGAATAAAAAGGGCTTAAATACCATGGGTATTGTAATTATGGACCATTTCCACTCGTGGGTATCTGGGGCCCACAGAGCTTCGTCAAACTATGTTTATCTTTTATTTAGACAGACAAATGGCCAAATTCAGTTTGTTTATACATTTCTCCCCACCTCCGGGGGTGATATTTGTGTATATATATATCTTGTGTATACGAAAGTCTTCAAATGCATATTGCACACATTTCGTGTCATTGCAATTACTGATCGTTGCAACTTAATGATAAATATAAATCAAAGTAGTTTTGTTTTCCATTTATGTTGAACTAGAAGTGGCCACCTGGCATTGCCTGGGTAGAGGAGGGGAGTAAAAAAGGTAGTCTCATGGATCCATTATTGTTGAATCATGAGTTGGATCCTTGCAGGAAGCCCCATTAGAATCCCTACATAAAAAAGAACTTATGTTGATCCAGACACACTGAAAAGAAAAATTGATGTCTCCTATTCAAAATACTAAATACAATTAAAAAAAAAAAATTCCATGCTGTTATTTAAATTCTATTTTTTAATTATCTTCACGAATATAAATAAAATCTTCATTATTTTTGCTCAAAAAGCACGACGTGGTGATAGTGAATATGTGGTTATTTCCTATAACTCCAACCTAAAAACGGGGAACCACTCTGAATGAATTTTATCTGTCAATTAATCTACCCATTATTTTCCCATTAAACTAACCCTAAACCCTAACCCTAACCCAGTCTTCTTTTTTCCTAGTAGATCAATAAATAAATAAATGATTTATCAGTCAATCAGAGTGGTTCCCCTTTTTTAGGTTGGAGTTACAGGAAATAACCGAATATGTATGTATATATTTACTTTGTCATTAATTGTTTTATTTTCTTAGTTTCCTCCGGACATAGATAAACACAAACTGCCCTTTATATATATATATAGATAGATGGATAGGTTGCACCACTGCAGAATTTTGGGTTAAAAAGGTGCAACCTATAAGTACATATAGTAGTTTCATTTTCTTCTCCTAGCACCAGAATTTTCCGGAAATTTTCCTGTAAAGATTAGAATGAAAGTTTTAACGAGATAAATCCTACCCATGATAGTATGGGCCACATAATCAACTAGTATGTATATCATTATTATTCCATCTACTTTCTCTCCAATTTCTGTAGGACAGAACTTCATAATCGACGCAACTCATATAATCACAATAACCACAATAAACAATGTTTGACTAATAAAATTTAAATGCAATTGTATGATTTTATTGAAATTCTTTTCCATTAAAATCAACACGAGTTCATTATTCCCATGAGTTTTCTGTTTTTATGGATCTATTTTTTAATTTCATGCAATGTTATGAGAATTTATTTATAAACAGTAATTGATTCTGACAGCCACTGCAAAGAAATGCTCAGGTTTTTTTTCTTTTCCTTTGTTATCTTGTTTTTAAAAATCTTTATAAGTAAACAAGAAAAACTAAAATCAAACTTCTTGACACTGAGTATGTTTGTTGATCTTTTCTAAATCGGAATAATTATATTATTGTAACAAATATTTGTCTATGTTTTTTCTCCTCCTTTAAACAAAACATACTATTGTTATAATTTTTGTGATTTATAGATGGTAATTTATGAGGAAGTGCGTCCCAGTCTCCTGCCTCAAGAGTTGCTGCCCGGTGACTATCAAAATAACGACCCAGCTCAGTCTATTCAAAACTATCCATCTATCTATCTATCTCAATTTGTTCATATTTATCTATATTACTTTAAATACTAAGATTTTTTTTTATTCATGTTTGTTTAATGTCTTGTTTTTAGTTTAAATAAACAAGAATTACGACAAAAAAAGAAGCGCCCCCCCAATACATTTACTTGTTGAAAATATCTATCTATCTATCTCATTTGTTCATATCTATCTATATTATTTTGTTTGTTTCTATCTATCTCATCTATTCAAAACTATATATCCATCTTCATATCTAAACAAGAATTATGACAAATTACGATAAATGAACAAGAATTACGACGAGCTGGGGTTGTTATTTTGATAGTCACCGGGTAGCGGTTTTTGAGGCGGGAGATCGGGACGCACTTCCTCATAAATTACCTTATAGATCCTAACTAACCAAGTTCTCTGAAAATTATTGATTGAATTTTTACACACAAGTTTCCTCCTGCCTTCCAATTATAAAATACAAAATTATTATTACAAGGAAAGGCTAGGGGAGTAAACCCCGAAAACAAATCAGGAGCCGGAGTCCCTAAAGGTGGTGGGATGCTGAAATCCAGTATTACCCATCAACTCCTGTGACACTACCATTACCAAACCGCATTGGTACCTTACCTTTCCTTTGGATCACAGCGGCAGTGTGAAGAGGGGGGATTTGCTGCATGGGCAACAGCTTATCCTCCATATGAACCCGCCCAGGCTATGTAGTTCAAGGAAATAGAAATAAAATAAAAAACTTTGACACTACTCCATCGTCTCTCATAGATGGAAGGCTGTCAACCAATGGGAAGTATGGTAGTTTGAATTTGTTCATTTTAATAATTGGATCTACATAAGTGTGCATATGTAAATATAAATAATACTAAGAATGTGTGTGTGTGTGTGTGTGTGTGTGTATGTGTACATATATATATATACACACACACACACATATATATATATATATATATATATATATATAGCTAATACCCTTGGGAAAAGTATGCATCCATCTACCCTCTTTCCAGTAATGGGTAAATAGTAGGGCAGACTGGGCTTTTTAACATTGGCTAGGTAAAGAAAAACTGAATTCAAACCGGTTAAATTCTGCTAAAGAAATTATGTTGCATCTTACTTGTGCAGAGGGATTGGTAAGATATATATATATATATATATATATATATATATAGTCATAATATCACTAGCTCACTTGAAGTATGAAATGCAGGGTCACAAAAATTCCCATATAATATATATATGGTGGTGATTGCCACTTTTTCATAGAGGAAGGCCACTTCTGTGAAGAAGTGGCAAGATTGGTAAATTATATATACTAGCAAATATATGCACCCTCCGGGTGCAAGTATTTAAGTTTTAATATAATGAAATATCATATTAAATTAGAAAGACTAATGAAACTAAATAAGAATGCAGATAAAATGATTTGAAACAGAGGTGGGTATAATCGAAAAATAGAACAAATGAAACTTACTCTTCCATCACTCTCGTCTTTCATTGTTATTTTTTCTAATTTAAGTATTTAGTTAAAAGAGGAAGTAAAGAATAAAATGACAATTATTTTTTCTTGTTAATGGATTTCATTTAAGATTCATTGAAGAGATTTTTGCTTATATTCATTAAAATAAAACCAAACAGTTAGAAATCAATAATACTAAGCACATCTTTATTAAATTCGATTTTTTAATATCAATATGCAAATTAGCCTTCCCGTTCACATTGTAAACTGCTATTTTGTTGTATATATAAACATAATTGTATGTTGTTAGTATGTAGATATGGTTAACAGTATTAATAATGTAATACAATTTTATTAATAATAGAGGTTAAAATAAAAATAAAATCATTGAGAATGTGATGTCAATAACTAAGGGAATTGTAACTTGAGTAGTGATATAGTTTCGGTTACAGACAAAAAAGCACACAATCTCCATTATAATAAGATATATATATATATATAATATATATATATATATAGTATAATAGTATAACTAGCTCACTTGAAGCATGAAATGCAGGGTCACAAAAATTCCCATATTATATATCTATATACATATATATAGTAATCTTCATACAATGACTGCTATTTACACAGTAGCATTGCAACTAACAAACCCTTTATCAGATGATGACTCTGGGTTCAGGCATGGTTTTCGGGTCGAAGCATCATTACTACTAACCCAGAGCACCCCAGCAGTATCTCACGATACCACCAGATTTTGTCGGATTGATGTCACATTGTAGGATTGCATATATATATATATATATATATATATATATGAGAAGTAAACAAACAAACAATGTGTTGATATGGCTTTTTTAGCCGACAATTTTTGGGAGAATATGTGCTTATGTGTCATACCTAATTTTTGAAAATTAACTAATTGATAATTAATGAATTAGGCGGGCATACCAGTTCAAATGTAAGGCTAAACAAATTGAGAAAAAGTCAATCTCTGTATGTACATTTCAGCCCATTATTTATATGCATGCATATAACTATGTATAGATATCTATATATGAAAGGTAAAATGGATATGAATCCGATAATATGTGTAGAAAGTTTGTAGAAAAAACAAGATGTTAATAGTTTTGCTGACAGAAATCTGTTTCGACCATATGAAGCGGTCTTTATCAAAGCAACATTATCAAAAGTCTTTCCTTTTACACATAGTTGCTTTGATAAAGACCGCTTCATATGGTCGAACAGATTTCTGTCAGCAAAACTATTAACATCTGGTTTTTTCTACAAACTTTCTACACACATCTATATATGCATACATCCATGTAGGCAAAGGTACCTCACTGTAAGGTAATATCAAACCAGTCTCACAAATCACTGAGTACCAGGTTCAATCCTCACTAGGTGCTTTATTTTTGGCATTGTGCCAAAACTAATCTAAACCTACTAAATAACTAAGTTCATGTATAGGAGATTGAACTGACTAAAGCTGTAACAAGGGAATAGCCATGCTGACTATAGAGGAAATAGGGTGTGATAATCTTGCTTAAGGTCTATACGTACAGACAATTTATGTTCGTCTATAGAGGCAGACCATCTGCCTTATATACGTACTGATATGGCCATTTAAAGAACTGGCATCTTAAAGTCAAACAACGACATCACCTGCCACAAAGCCTAACATATTACCAATAAATAGTTGATGAAAGAACGGCTGCTTTTTACTGCAAGAGCCACTTTCTTCTCTTGAAGAATTTGTATTTATTATCATTGATCTATTCCACAACCCTGAACTTTTATTTTCTCTCCGCAACCCCCATCCCCATCTTGACCAATTTTTTTTTCTTTTCCTTCTTTTTCTCCTTTTTACCATTTTTTTCTTTTCTTACTCTGGTCTCATCTATAACTCTCACTTTTCTTCCTTACGGGTTTTATCCATCACTTTTTACACTGCAATCCCCTCCTCTCCTCTCCCCCAACTTTGTCAATTATTATTTTTTCTTTCCATCTCTTTCTTTTTTGCTTTTTTTTTTTGACCTTGTGTTTGTCTATTCACTGTTTCTGGTTGGTCTCCAACTTAAAAGTTAAGTTGGAATAAAAGCATAAGTTCTTGTTTGGATCATCAAAGTTAAGCAACATTCTGTGATCAGTGCTTAGATGGGTGACCAATTACTGTAAGCAACTTGTGGATCTTCGTCATACTAATTAACTCTTAACATCCTGTTGAGAATTCCTATAAGGATATATAAAAAAAATGGCTAAAAATGACCTTTGCATCTAAAGTTACCTGTTATTTCCCTCAAATCAAAGACTTCTAAATATGTTTAATATCAAATTTAAACAAAGGCGTTTGGGGCGGATTAGGAAAATGAATGAGTTTTCCAGCTGGGTGGAATGAGGTTAAGAGTCAATGCTGAAGACTTTTGTTTTATCTATTTTTTTATTTGCTTTGACTATTTTAAAAAATCCTTATCAGTTAATTTTTATCATCAAGTTTTTAACCAATTCTGTCTTTGTTTATGTTAATTTGGTATGAAAGTTTTGGATAAGACTAAAATGGGTAATGCTTAGTTGGTTGGGTTTTATGGCATGTCAAGCTCATTGGGTTATTTAACATCCTTGAGAATTCTCTAAGTCCAGAGCTCATTTCCTATAACCATTTATCAAAAAATGACTAAAAATGGCCTTTTCATTTAAAGTTACCTGTTATTTCCCATAAATCAAAGACTTCTAAATATGTTTAATATAACATTTAAACAAAGGCTATCATTTGATGAGGATTAGGAAAATGAATGTGACTTCCGGCCAGGTGGAATGAGGTGGTATAGGACTTTAAGAGTTAAATATTAGAAAATAAACCTTTTGTTATATAGCCCTCTTATTACATGAACAGTATATCTATTATTATGACTCCCAATTTTGTCAATTATTTCTTTTTTCTTTTCATCTATTTCTTTCCCTTTTTTTTTTGACCTTGTGTTTGTATATTCACTCTTTCTGATTGGTCTCTATTGAAGTTAGTTAGTCTACTGTTGGTTTGAATAACAGCAACTAGCTACGTACAACTAAAGCAGTGTCCAAGACAGTTGGTATTTATAGAAATCAAGAATAGTCCATTCATGCATTTGGGTGATTCCATTCCCTGAGTTCTGATTGGCTGCTTGGTTTCTATGATATTGTGGAGTTTTATAAATACCCTGTCAGACGGGATTGTATTGAGTTACAACCGCTCGTTGTCGTGTCTTACCAATTCGACGGTAATTGGAACTTAGCTTGATTATTCTTCAGTCTCTAACTTAAAAGTTAGTTTACAATGAAAGCATAGATTCTTGTTTGATCATCAAAGTTAAGCACCATTCTCTGATCAGTGCTTAGATGGGTGACCACTTAGGAACACAAATTACTGTTAGCAACTTGTGAATCTTCATGATACTAATTAAAGGTTAGAAAACTTTTGTTATATATATATTTACCAACCCCTCCGCATGAGCAGGATGCAACACAAGGTCAATTTCTTAAGCGGAGTTCAATAGGTTTGAATTCAGAGTTTTCCTTCTCCTAGACAGGTTGCCTAACCAAGGTTAAAGAGCTCAGTCTGCCGTACTATTTATCCATAGCTGGTGGGAGAGTAGGATTCATACCTTTCTCAATTGTATTGGCGCTAAGTGAAATGCAATTACCACGTCCAGGATTTGAACTCGGGGCGCTGAGTCCATTTCCCATGACCTGAACCATTACACCACGCGCTTCCTCTTTTGTTATATAGCCGTCTTATTACATGCAGACCTTTTGAGAGATTGGTCCTCAAGCTGTGTTTAAGGATGGCTGCAAGAATGATTTCAGATGCTTTGGCATTATCCCTTCCAGCTGGGAAAATTTGGCTCAGGACCGCCCTCGGTGGCAGCAGGCTTCCTGTAGCGGACTAGTCATGTCTGAAGTCACCCTGGTGCAACACCATGAAGCCAAGAGGTTCAGAAGAAAGTGACATCAACAAAGTACTGGCGCATCAACATCTGCAGGGACAGCCTTCACATGCAACACCTGTGATCAAGGTTGTTTTTTGAACATTGGACTTCACAGTCACAGTCAGCGCTGTAACTTCAGGGCACATTAGTCTTCTGAGACTGCAATGTTGATATATGAATGGTATGTCTATTATTATGAGACGGACACCCGTGGTTGTGTCCCCATATTTAATCTTATCTTACTTGTGTATTATGAGAGATATCCATGGATATATCTTCCATACTTATGAAGTTGGTATTTGGTATATTATCGCAGTAGTAGTTGGTTTGTCGAATAGCAGGTCGTCTTCCGAGCAGTCATGGTGTAGTCTGGCGAGTAAGTTTAGGCTTATAGGCTTATGTGCCTGTATCACTACAGTGTCGAATATTTAATCTTATCTTACTTGTGTATTATGAAAGATATCCATGGCTATATTTTCCTTACTAAATCTTCTTACTGTAACTTCTTCTGTTTCTTGAGTTTATTCTTCATCTGTACTTACTTTAACTAATGATTCTGCAGTTTCCTTCTTAGTGGTGGGTAGCCTGGTCTGGTCTCTTGTTCTGGGCAGCTTCTTCTAACTTCTAATTCTGATTTCTTAACTGGTGTCTTAAGAGAGGCCATGATTGTTGTTGTTTTTAGTGACAAACTCAAGTTTTGTGAATCATATTTTTATTTAATCTTAGGATCCAATTACATGGCAGCCCTGCTGGGTATGTCTTTACATTAGCATATCTAGCAGCTGACTGACTCCTTCCCATAGTTCAAACTCCAAATGGGAAGAGAAGGGTCAACCTAAAGTTATTAAATGTCACTCAATCTAACCATTCAAATTTGAAAATAATATTTGAATTCAAATCTATTTTCTACACTAACCGTCCAAAACCGACGGTATGCTCATCAATATGTAACACTTTTATCTAGTTTCTTTCTTTAGACTTAACTTTTAACCAATGTGCGTTGGTAAACCTTCGAATATGCTGACTGTATCCCCCAGCATCTGGTTGGTTGGTTGGTTTTTAAGGCATGTCAACACTTATTGGATTACTTTAAGCTGAAGATGTTTTGTTTTTATTTATTCTTGTTGGCTAACCAATATTTTTAAAAACTTTTTTTTAAAAACATTTTTAAAAAACTCATTTTCATCTATTTAATATATAGATGGGACCCTAATAGGTACTACCACTCTGGATCAGAGTGGATCTATGAGTAATAGTGATGAAGGGGTACTCCACACTCTCCAAAGCTCTCGAATTGGAACTTCACGACTCGATGCAATTTAATGTCATATCCAGGATACTAAGACCCTCAGCTTCTAGTACATATATCATAATAAGGGCTGAAGGTTTGCCATAAAAGCAATAGGGTTGGGACAATCATATAGGTGCTAGGGCTTGATATAACCAGCTGATTGATCAGAGGGACCCTCTCTGACCATCTGTCTAGGAGTGTTGCATCTTGTAGATCTTCATCATACTAATTAAAGTTTTGAAAAAAAAAAGGTTCACTAGTTTCTTTCTTTAGACTTAACTTCAGACTAATATGTGTTGGCGAACCTTAGAATATGCTGACTGTACCCCCTGCAGAGGAATCAGACACCCCTCCAATCTAGGTTGTCCTGGGTATTACACTAAACTGTATCTGGTTGTAAGGTTCCAATTCTAGAGTTCTCAAGAGTGTGGAGTACCACTTCCTTGCCATTACTCCCAGGTCTACTCTGATCCTGGATGGAGTACCTGTTATGATCCTCCTTATCTATAGCTCAAATAGATCTGTTTTCAAATTATTTGTATTAGATAGGAATACTTGATATTATATAAGTAAGTAAAGTAAAGTCGTCAGGGCGGCCTAAAGTCAGTATCAGCCAGTCAGCGATGGAGTCTATCCCCTTTTCAATAGCACTAGACCAAGGAGATTGTTTTGGCGTCTGAGGTGGAGTGCCACACCTACTATCAGCTCCTTACTTTACCGCACAGATCCCTGTACTACTCATACGCTAAGTTGGAGAGGACCGGTATCGAACTAGGAACCTTGTGGTTTCTAGCTGGAATTCATACGTCGTATGAGACGGTCGATTCGTGTTATTCTTCTTACAAGTTAGTAGAACATCCACCTAGGAACCACAAGGATCCAGGTTCAATGCAGGCCCTCACCAACTCATTGCATGAGTAGCACAGTTTGAATCTGTGTGGTAAGGTGGGGAGCGGATGGTAGGTGTGGCACACCAGCTCATGAAACAAAAACAATCTTATTGGTCCAGTGCTAACAAAAAGGGGATAGACTTCTTCTCTGTCCAGCTGATACCGACAATAGGCCATGCCGCCTACTTTACTATAACTGCATTTTCAATGTTCCATTGTATTTTTTTTTAATTGCACTTTTGTGTTTATAATCATTTGTTTGCATTGTTATATGGTTTCATGTATTCCTCTCCAATCTATTAATAATGGAGATTCGCTTCTGGTTTTTGTCTGTAACAAAAATTACGCCACTGCTTACGTCACATTACTCAAAATCGTCATAACAGAATAAATACACTAAAAATTTGAACATGCAGCATTAGATAGTCCTCATTGTTTTTTTAAAATGAGTTTTAATAAATACATGACTGATATTATATATCTATATATAGTTTGTTTTATTTTAATACATATTTAAAGTTTACATTTCAAATTGTTTTATTTTTTAATCATTTAATGAATTTGATGACTTTACTTACTTAGGGTACAAACTCGCTGACATTGAATTTTTTACTCCCACCCTCAGGCAATATGTTTCAAAATCTTATTTTTACATCGCCCGGAGGGTGTTTTTTTATTTTGTACTAGCATTAATAATTTTCAAACAGAAGTATTCGACCCATAAATGGGAGCCTAATACTCAGTTCCATTTGCGTTCCACTTTGGGAGTGTCTCAGGCATCAGGGATTGATCCTGAACCTATGAGGTGCTGTCTGAAAAGATTATGCCTAGCTATAGATGGAAATCCGATCTGTCATATGGAAATACAATCTCACTGACAAGTTAAAGTGATAATTCTTCCAGGCTGTGGTTGTATCAGTGCTGCTGTACGGCTGCACCACTTTGACCCTAACAAGGCGCCTTGAGAATAAGCTAGATGGGAGCTGCACAAGAATGTTGCGTGCGGTCTTGAACAAATCATGGAAACAACACCTCACAAGGAAACAGCTGTATGGCCACCTGCCCCCATCTCAGAAACCTTCAGAGTGAGACGGATGAGGCATACTGGACACTGCTGGAGAAGCAAGGATGAGCTCATAAGCGACGTTCTCCTGTGGAAGCCAACACACGAACATGCTAGTGTGGGCCACCCATCAAGGACCTACATTGACCAACTCTGTGAGGATGCTGGATGCTGCGTGGAGGACCTTCCTGGGTCAATGAATGATAAGGAGGGCTGGCAAGAGATTGTCATGGATATCCGTGTGGATTGTGCGACATGATGATGATGATGATAGATGATCAAGATAGAGAGTAATTATAAATGTGGAGAGAAATAAGAGGCATGTGAAAAAAACAGCAAGAATGTATAGACTAATAATGTAAAAATAATCTCCAAATAGTTTTAATGTGAAAATAATCAATAATTTTAATGTGAAAATAATCTAATAATTTTAATGTGAAAATAATCTCCAAATAGTTTTAATGTGAAAATAATCAATAATTTTAATGTGAAAATAATCTAATAATTTTAATGTGAAAATAATCTCCAAATAGTTTTAATTGGTAAATAATCAATAATTTTAATGTGAAAATAATCTAATAATTTTAATGTGAAAATAATCTCCAAAATAGTTTTAATGGTAATAATAATAATTTTAATGTGAAAATAATCTCCAAATAGTTTTAATTGGTAATAATCAATAATTTTAATGTGAAAATAATCTAATAATTTTAATGTGAAAATAATCTCCAAATAGTTTTAATTGGTAAATAATCAATAATTTTAATGTGAAAATAATCTCCAAATAGTTTTAATGTGAAAATAATCAATAATTTTAATGTGAAAATAATCTAATAATTTTAATGTGAAAATAATCTCCAAATAGTTTTAATTGGTAAATAATCAATAATTTTAATGTGAAAATAATCTAATAATTTTAATGTGAAAATAATCTCCAAATAGTTTTAATTGGTAAATAATCAATAATTTTAATGTGAAAATAATCTCCAAATAGTTTTAATGTGAAAATAATTAATAATTTTAATGTGAAAATAATCTAATAATTTTAATGTGAAAATAATCTCCAAATAGTTTTAATATCAGAAATATTTTTTTCTCACCAAATATTTGATATTGTGGTTGAATAATGCTTAATCACTAAAATCTAAAAGACAGTTCTTTGCAATTTCTTTGGTTTTGGTTAGGTATTACCACTCCAAGTCAGAAAGGGAGAAAGGAGGAAAGAGGAGGAAGAGGGATCAGTCGGATTCGTACCTTTCCCAAGAGTATTATTGCTATGGGAAATTTAAAGAGCCGCACATCCAGCATTTTGACTTGTCTTGCAGTGTCCATTTCCTACGATGGTATCCATTACATCACGCACCTCCAACTAGCAATGAAAGGATACTCCACACTCCCTAGAGCACCAGAACTGGAGTCTCACCATCCAATCCAGTTTAGTGTCATGACTAAGACCCCCTATTTTTTTGGAAAGTCTTACCTCTGCAGGGGATATAGTTATATATTCTAAGCCTTGCCAACAGGGTGGCTAATTGATTGGAGCCTGTCTATCTTGAAAATTAGCATTTACCTAGGTTTGAACACTGATCCCTCACAATGGTACGAAATATACAACTATCTCAGCCACCAAACAACATATCTGGCTTCTTGTTTTTAATGATTCTTCTGTTTTGTTGCTTACTTTTCTGCACACAGAATCATCATACCTTCCCTTTGGGCACTTGATTTTGTCTCTTCCTCCTTCTTTCTTACTTGCAATCTCTCACTTTTCCACTACTCTCTCTCTCTCTCTCTCTCTCTCTCTCTCTCTCCAATGCTCTTACTTTCCCCCCCTCTTTTCTATCTATTTCATCCTCTTTCTACCATTTCACTCCTTCTGTTTTCTCACTTTCCTGCTCCCCCCACCTTTCTCACAGTCTCTCACTTTTCAACTACTCTCTCTCTCTTTCTCTTCTCTCTCTCTTTCTCTCTTTCTTTCTGTCTGTCTGTCTGTCTCTCTCTCTCCAAAGCGCCTACTTCCCCCCTTTCTCACAGTCTCTCATTTTTCCACTACTCACTCACTCTCTCTCTCTCTCTCTCTCTCTCTCCAAAGCACCTACTTCCCCTCTTCTCACACTCTCATTTTCCACTACTCTCTCTCTCTCTCTCTCTCTCTCCAAAGTGCCTACTTCCCCCCTTTCTCACAGTCTCTTATTTTCCACTACTCTCTCTCTCTCTCTCCAAGGCGCCTACTTTCCCCTCTCTCTTTCTATCTATTTCATCCTCTTTCAACCATTTCACTCCTTCTATTTCTCACTTTCCTGCTCTCCCCCACCTTTCTCACAGTCTCTCACTTTTCCATTACTCTCTCTCTCTCTCTCTCTCTCTCTCTCTCTTCTCTCTCTCTTTCTCTCTCTCTCTCTCTCTTTCTCTCTCTCTATCTCTCTCTCTCTCTCCAAAGCGCCTACTTCCCCCCTTTCTCACAGTCTCTCACTTTTCCACTACTCTCTCTCCCAACATCTTATTTCTTCCTCTCTCCAATGCTCTTACTTTCCCCCCTCTCTTTTCTATCTATTTCATCCTCCTTCTACCACTTCCACCCCTTCTGTTTCTCACTTTCCTGCTCTCTCTTCCTTATGTAACCTTCTCACTTCTCAGTCTCTCAGTCTCTCACTCATTCCTCTATTCTCCTCCCCTCTCATCAGTATGGCCTCTCATCTATCATTTCTCCCCCTCTCTCATTGTCTTATAGCCTCTCATCTCTCCTCTTTAAAATCCATATTTTCTCATGTTCTCATTTGCCTTTTCCGACTAAAATTCAGAACGAATACCAGATTACAATTTTCAAGAAATGACATATCCTAAACTCCACCCCCAAATTCCCCTCACCTTTTAACATCTTACCCTTTTTTTCTCTCGTTATTACCCCCACCCCAGTACCCTGTTTAGCATAAAGACAGAATTCCTATAAACGCCAGCGAAGGAAGAGCAGAAGAAGGTCGACTAGAAAGAAGCTAAAAGCCTTGCAAGAGGTCAGTTAGAAATATACCAATGCTGACCAGTACAGTGTGAAAAGATACAGAGTAGTTGGCCAGACCTCTCACACTCAAGAGGTAGCCGAACACACCTGGTAAATATTAATAGCACCATTTACAGGTGCCGTTGACACTCTAACCAGTAACTCTGCTGCAAAACACTTGCTTTAAAATCAATTTGAAGGAATGAGCTGGCCTTGGATAGACAGCAAAACCCAGCGTTTAGCTTCCTTGGCCTCTGGTCAAGGAAGAGTGAATTGACTTAATACGAAAGGAACTGATCTACCCGACTGCCCCCAGGGTCTCCTCCTCTCCCTCTCTCCCTCTGAATAAACAGCTGCCAAAGTCACTTCAGCTGATGCTGTGCAATTAAAATTCAACTGAACCAGCTGGAAACAAAGACGGACCCATGGAAGTGGCAGGCCACCATGGCCGATCTGACTAAGGGCAGTCGTCAAGATCAGGAAGAATGTGCCTGGCCCTGACAGTAGCCTCGAGGTATAATTCCCCCCGCCCCACCCCTCTGCTTCCGCCATATTAGAAGGTGGTGCTGCTGCTGCTGCAAAGTAGATAAGGAGAGATGATATTCCATTCATAAAATGAGTGGAGAAAAGAGGGTTTCAGATGATGAGGTTAGCAATGGGAGGTGATAAGAACAGAAAGGATTTATGTATTTGTGAATATTCATTCTTCTTTGTATATATATATATATATATATATATATATATAGCATAATATAATAATAATAATAATAGCTGTTATATCTACACACCTTTTAATTTTCATAAATGCATTCAGATGTATATATATTCTGTGTTGTAATTCCAAGGTATATATATATATATATATATATATATATATAACCTTGGAATTACAATATTATAATATATATATATATATATATATATATATATATATATATAACCTTGGAATTACAACACAGAATATATATACATCTGAATGCATTTATGAAAATTAAAAAGTGTGTAGATATAACAACTATTATTATTATTATTATTATTATTATTATCATCATCATCATCATCATCAATGCTAGACATGTATACATATACACACACACACACACATACACACACCTATATATATATATACATATATATAATGTTCCTGAGATAGTTGTGTATATCTCAACAATGCTAGACATGTGTATATATATATATATGCATATATACATGCATACACACGCACACGCATATATACATACATACACACACACACGCATATATACATACATACACACACACGCATATATACATATCATATACATGAATATAATACATAATATACATGATATATATTAATATATATCATAATATACATAAATATAATACAAATACATAATACACATGTGTATATATATATATGTATACACACACACACACACACACACACACACACACACACATGCATAATAATAATAATGGCTGTTAACTTGTGTTCAAGTAAGACCATTTCCTGTTTTTTATCATCATATATACATACATACACACATATATACATATATACACATACACACACACATATACATACATACACACACATGCATATATACATACATACACATATACACACACACATGCACATGCCCTTTCAATCCAGGTGAAAACCAGGAATTCAAATGACGGTTTTTCAAAACTGCTATCCCTCTAGCCCATAATAATTTTTTACTCAAAAGTCCCTCTTTATTTATCCTTATGCCATACTTAACTAACTTTATCTAAATATCTATTTCCTTTGAGATTTTCTGTAATGATTGAGATAGACATTTCTCACCTGTGTTGGAGGTCAGTGTTCAAGCCCAGTTAAAAGAGGCAAGGTACATATAAATCCTGTAAATAAAGTGTTGGCATGTATTATCTTCTATCTATATATCTATATATATATATAAAGGGCAGTTGTGTGTATGTATGTCCGAAGGTAATCTATACATATATAAAGGGCAGTTGTGTGTATGTATATCCGAAGGTAATCTATACATATATAAAGGGCAGTTGTGTGTATGTGTATGTCCGGAGGAAACTTTGAAAATAAAACAATTAATGACAAAGTAAATATATATACACATTAAATATCACCAGGGCTTGGTTTTTGAGCAAAAATAATGAAGATTTGATTTATATTCGTGAAGATAATTAAAAAAATAAAATTAAAATGATAACAGCATGGACATTTTTTTCTTTGCATTTAGTATTTTATATAAGAGACATTAATTTTTTTTCTTTTCAGATTGGCTCGATCAACGCAAGGTCTTTTTTTTTTACATTGGGATTTTAATGGGGCATCCTGTGGGAATCCAACTTGTGATTCAATAATTATAGATCTATGAAACTAACCATTTTTACTCTCCCTCTTCTACCCAGGGGATGCCGGGTAGCCGCTGCTAGTCTGACAATAAAGTAATGAAACGTGATCGAAATTATCTAAATATATATAAAGGGCAATTGTGTGAATGTGTATGTCCGGAGGAAACTTTGAAAATAAAACAATTAACGACAAAGTAAATATATATACACATTGAATATCACCAGGGCTTGGTTTTTGAGAAAAAATAATGAAGATTTGATTTATATTCGTGAAGATAATTAAAAAAATAAAATTAAAATGATAACAGCATGGATTTTTTTTTTTGCATCTAGTATTTTAAATAGGAGACATTAATTTTTGGACTGTTTGCAGAAGAATCTTCAGGCCAATAGGATAAAAGCAAGAAAAAAAAAAGGATTTTTGTTGTTCAAAAAGTGATGGATGTTTTTGAATGAGTTGAGTTTGGAAATATGTAGAAAAGGTTCATAACCGTTTATTGATTAACATTCAAATTGGATGTTCATGACGTGATTGGTATAATGTGCAAACGAATAAATAGAAATAGTTACTTGAAATCATATAAATATTAGTATTAGTTAAAAAAACTTAAAATCATGCAACTGTGTAAAATATTTGTATTAGATAGGGATACTTAATATCATATAACTGTAAATTATTTACATTAAGAAAAGTTACTTGAAGATATTATCATTAGTTACTTGAAACCATATAATCGTGTACAAAATGGATTATTATTAAGTAGAAAGAATTACTTGAAACCATATAAATATTAATGTTAAATAAGAATACTTGAAACCATACTACTGTTTGCAAATTATTTTAAATAGATAAGAATACTTGATGTCTTACAAACTCTTAATAGTCAACTACACAAAAATCTAAATACAAATATACATCTGATAATCCAATTATTAAATCTCTATGCATAAAATATCCATAGACGGGATAACATGCCATTAAAATCGACCAATTTTATTTTTATCGATTTTAACGGAGAGGAAAACAGATTGCGAATTAACAAGACAAAGTAAAGAGACGTCATTATACAAGCTTTGTAAAACAAAAGACATGATTTGGTCAAACAAGCTATATGCGGAGAATTCAAGGTTCCTAGTTCGATACCGGCCCTCGCCAACTCAGCGTTATGAGTAGCACAGGGATCTGTGCGGTACAGTAAGGAGCTGATGGTAGGTGTTGCGCTCCACCTCAGACGCTAAAATAATCTCCTTGGTCTAGCGCTAGTGAAAAGGGGATAGAATCCCTCGCTATCTGGCTGATACCGACATTAGGCCGCCCCAACGATTTTATTTACTTATTAAGTAAACATACCAAACATTGTAATAATTAGAGAATCATACTGTGGTATATCCTCAGGTCCTGCTAGTACTATCCAAAATCTGGATGATCTCCATATCAATGAACAATGAACAATATTGAAATTTCTTGTCATAAATATCAGACAAATCTTGTCTCCAAATTGGCCAGCACTCCAAAGTTGGCCCCTTCAGGCATGTTTTTTTTGTTTGTTTTTTTTTAAACATTGATTTTTTGAAAAACATTGATTTCAGACAATAGAAAAATTAGAGGAAAATGAGCAGGGTGTGACACAAGGTCAATTTTTTAGGCAGAGTTTAACAGGTTTGAATTCAGAGTTTTTCTTCTTCTAGACTGGTTGCCTAACCAAGGTTAAAGAGCCCAGTCTGTCCTGCTATTTACCCATAGCTGGAGTGAGTGCAGCTGGATGCATGCCTTTCCCAAGGGTATTAGTGTTTGATCCTTACCGAGTGCCCAATGCTATATATAAAAACAAGAATAATATATAAGTTGATAGTCTGCCCATGTGTGCAAGCTCATTTTTGTGAACTTTTATGTTAACTCTTTATCTACCACTGCCATCCGCAATAACCACATCCAAATGGTTGACAATCTATGGCTGATCCTTTACTACTTAATAGAAATGTATTCATTTAATTCATTTCTCTTCTCTTTTTTTTTTTATAACTCTAAACCATTTTCTTACAGCTGACAATCTCCTCGAGCTTTTTCAGGGTTGGGGGGGGGGACATTCTGGCATTTTGATCATTGGGCGGTCTTGACCGCTCTGGTAGATAAAGGGTTAAAATATCAAAATATCATTGTTGGCATCCTTCCGTAGTGCCCAATCTTTTTTATTTTTTAAAATTGCATCTGTGGGAGTGTTTGAACAGGCCAATTTTTGAATGGCAATCTATGGTGCAGTGACTGCAAACAAACAGTGATGATTGCTGGAGTTGCTGTTGTCTCTCCTTCCTTCTGGCTCACTTTTCTATCTATTAATAATGGAGATTGTCTGTAATTCTGTCTGTAACAAAGAACTACGTCATAGCTCTACGTCACAGCTTACGTCACAATATTCTTATGCTATATATACCCAACATTTGAGTAAGCAATTTGAAAAATTGTTTTTTACTCTCATCCTTTTTTTAAGTTAACTAAAAAGTTTACAAATAAATAAATACCTACGATTTTGTGGAAAATATTCAAAATAATTGTTTGATTATTACATGCATGCAACATTTTATTTGAGAGGGACGGGGCTCAGTTTTCATTTCACTTATGATACAAACCTCCGATATTGAATTTTTAACTCTCTCAGCAGGCAATGTCTTTCAAAAATTGATTTTTATGGCGCCCGGAGGGTGTTTTCTGTTGCTAGTTATAATAATAACGGACTTATTCATTTTGTTTCAATTAATTTGCACAAGGTCGTATACGGTTTCTGGGTCTTTTTACGGAATAGATAATCACTTGCGTGTGATCAATTTTATAACTGTGTATCAAATGATGGATCAGATCAGGTCATTCCTTACTGGTGATACCATGTAATTCAATACAATCTGTCACATGTTACTTAAAGGAGAGATAGGCCCAATCAGATAAACACCATTGCCAAGGAATGTCATGAAAGAAAATAACTGGCATAGTAACCGGATAACTTAATCAGGTTTATGGGAAATATTTAGCATTTGTAATGTAATGTAAACTCTTTGAAATATTATATGAATTTGTATTTAAAATAAAGAGATTAACCAATAATGTATATCGTAGAGTTTCAAATTTCCTCATTTTATAAATCAACAAAATGTAATTTTTTTCTATTATTAGAATCAACTGGATAGAAAAAATTTTTTTTTTAGAAACTAAATAGGATGCATGAATTCAAGTCAGGAGTATGAATTAACGAACCCACCACGTGCAGTGTATGGCACAAGGTCAATTTTTAAGTGGAGTAAACATCAGTCTGGTTTATAATACGATAGAAGAAAAAGGAGAAAAATACTTCCTTATGAAAAAAACAAATGGCGATAAGATTGCTAGTATACCAACCAGACCAATCCAATACGGCAATACAATACATATATATATATATATATATATATATATATATATATATATATATATTGTGTGTGTGTGTGTGTGTGTGTGTGTGTGTGTAAATTTGAAAAAAAAACACAGGTTCAAATAAAATGAGTGGTATTTATTCAGCCAACGCTGCAGTGTTTCAATCTGTTTAGTAGATCTTCTTCAGGGCTTTTGTTGATATAAGGAAAAGTAAAATTTTTATCACAGAATAATAAGGTGATTTTGATAGGTTTGTTTATCAACCAAAGCCCTGAAGAAGATCTACTAAACAGATTGAAACACTGCAGCGTTGGCTGAATAAATATCACTCATTTTATTTAGACCCGTGTTTTTTCAAATTTTTCACTATATTACATACCGTCGGATTCACTTCCATTTATCTCTTCACACACACACACACACACACACACACACACACACACATATATATATATATATATATATATATATATATATATATATATATGTAAACAACTTTTTAGCTATTTTCAGCCGACAGTGTATTTGGGACTGAATATATATATATATATATATATATATATAATTTGTATAGTGAATATGACCCATCGACGACCTCTCTCGACACCTAACTCTTGTGGCATCAATAACAGAACCTTAGTAGCTACACACCCCATCTGGGGAAAGAAAAATAAATAAATAAATAAATAAATAGAACTCCCACTACCAACTCCTGCTAACACCAACAATTGACCACCCCTCCCCTATTCACGACCTCCTAATTCACAGTATGAAAATGTTCACAGTTGAAGCAAGAACTCTATCCAAAGTCCTGAAGAAGGTATTACAGACCAAAACGTTATAACGTCGACATCACTACCCACAATAAACATCCAATTTGTACAACATCCCGTATTTGTCTACCTTTCTCCACACACACACACACACACACACACATACATATATATATATATATATATATATATATATATATATATATATAAATATATGTGTGTGCTCAGTCGGTAGAGTACTTGACTAGGAATCGCAAGGTTCCTGCTCCAGTACCGGCCCTTGCCAACTCAGCGTATGAGTAGCACAGGGATCTGTGCGGTAAAGTGAGGAGCTGATGGCAGGTGTGGCGCTCCACATTAGACGCTAAAAACAATCTCCTCGGTCTACCGCAAGTGAAAAGGGGATAGACTCCCTCAATCTCTGGCTGATACCGACTTTAGGCCACCCCGACGACTTATGTATGTATATAACCCTTCAATTAATGACTGTACTCCCGGCAAAGGGGTAAAAAAAGGGTGTCCTGGGTATGGCACAGTTGTAGAGCTCCGGGGAGTGTAGAGTACATCTTAATTGACATTACTACCAGGTCCTCTCTGACCTGGAGTGGTAGTACCTGTTAGGGTCCTAGCTATTAGTCAAATCGATCTGTTTAAAAATTATTCGTATTCGGTAGGACCGTGTGCAAAAAAAAGAAAAAAGAAAAGAAAAGAAAAAAAAAAGAAAAGATAAAAAGAAAAGAAAAAAAAGGGAAAAGAAAAAATGATAAAACACTTAAGAAACAACAACAAAAAATGTAAACATGAACATATATACGAACGTGATTCCCTAACCTCTGCACAGAAAATAGGACGAACTCATAAGTGACTTTCTCTTGTGAAAACCCGAACATGGACACGCCAGTATGGTCCGTCCAGCAAGGACCTACATAGATCAGCTTGTGATGATTTTAGATGCTCAGAGGACCTCCCAGTGGCGATATAGGGACGGTTGGCGAGAGATTGTCATGGATATCCGTGCTGCCAGCATGGCCTGATGATGATGATGAGTTGAAATGACGTTAATATCAATCAATCAACACCTACCAACACGTGTCTATTCTTGTACTCCTTCTGTGCCAGTTTTCTGTATGTTATTAGAGCCAATCCATAGTAATGGCAATTTTTGAACTAGTTGTGTTTTTTTTTATATATATTAACGAAACAAATCTCAACAGTTATAAGAAGTTATAGAGAATCTTGACACTCTGAATTGGTTTCTTTGTTTAATGGCATATCAGCCTTCATGGGTTATTTTATGCCAAATTATCCTTGTAGGAGAACAGTATTAGTACTATCTAACCTATAGCTGGGGGATGAGGAGGTTCATACCTTTCCCAAGGATATCAGTCCGACAGTGAACGTAATAGTGCGACTAGAGTTTGAAACTATGATGACACAGTCCAGCCAGTTAACCACTACGCCATGGGAACTCACCCTCTAGACACGATCCTGCTGTTTAGTTTAACGGCATATCAACCCTTTTCGTCTCCGGTGGCTGGGTCATGTACGTCGGATGGATGATGGACGAATCCCGAAAGACATACTTATGCAGAGCTTACGTCTGGTAAAAGACAGATTGGTCACTCCCAGCTGCGATTCAAGGATGTCTGCAAGAATGATCTCAGGTGCTTTGGTGTTGCCCCTTCCAGCTGGGAAAATTTGGCTCAGGACCGCCCTCGTGGCGGCAGAATCTCCGTAGAGGACTGTTCATGCCAGAAGTCACCCTGACGCAACACCATGAAGCTAAGAGGTCTAGAAGAAAGCAGCGCAACAAAGCACCGGCACATCAACATCTTCAGGGACAGCCTTCAAATGCGAAATCTGTGGTCAAGAATGTTTTTCAAACATCGAACTTCACAGTCACAGGAGGCGCTGTAACTTCAGGGGCACATAAAAACTTTATTATAGTCTTCCGAGACTGAAATGCCAATGAAAATGCCGAAAAAAGTAATTTCGATAACACGTTGCTTACAGTACCTACTGTTGCTGAAATAGTCACCCATCCAAGAATTGAACAGGCTCATCACTCTTTAACTTCGGAGATCTTGCGGGAACCAGTGCTTTTAATATAACTTGACCGTAACCCCCCCCCCCCCATCTAGAGCTATAATTAGAATGGAAATACATTTGCTATTGTTTATTCCCTATAGAAGGAAAAATAGAGGGGGGAAATAGATATTTGAGTCAACGAGTTCCTGGTGAGGGGGGACCAAAAAGAAGCGAGTCCACTGTCTTCTCGCAGGCCAAACTTTCTTTTGGTCAACACAGTCTTCGTCTTCGTCTTCGATCAGCAGCTGAAAAGCCGTCGTCGTCAAAATGTTTTAGCAGCTGAAAAATCGCAACTCCAATTTAGTTTTGTTTCTTTGTTGGATTAAAATCACTTTCTTTGTTTGGGTCGTTCACAAAGCGCTTCGTCGCTGACTGCCGTCTCGCGTCGGCCAACTGCTTCTGCTCAGCGTTCCACTCACTTGTTACTTATGGACACAGTCCCCCTACATCCGGGCACCTGAATTACACCTCGCGTCCATCCAGCGCCTGAATCGCATTTCTTTGCATTTCGGAGGGTGCGGGTTCGACCCCGGCAGGCAAGACAATGTCTTGATCTTTTTCTAAATGAGTAATGTAGCACTCGTTCTCCGTCACAATCCCTTTTCAATTCGTGCAAAAAACTTTGTGCTTGAACCAAAAAATTAAATAATTAGATAATACCTAGACATCATCAAATGATTTAGTATTGGAAATTGGGTTATCTGCCCTTACCCGGAAGTCCGGAGAATAGGGCAGAGACACTGAACCCTGATTCAGCAGAACAGACCCGACAGGCAAAGGGAACAGAACTAGCTGGCACTAGCAGAAACAGAGTCCACACCCGTGAGAGAAACACGTCAACTCCAACATGCAGACATAAACAGAACACAGAACCACAGCGACCTTACCGGACAACAGAACACAGCGACCTTACCGGACACAGAACACAGCGATCTTACCAACAACACAGCGACCTTACCGGACAACAGAATCACAGCGATCTTACCGGACAACAGAACCACAGCGACCTTACCGGACAACAGAATCACAACGACCTCACCGGACAACTTCGAGACATTGCTAAGACAAATACAACTAAGATAAGTGTACTTGAATCTCTATACCTAAATATATCCCGCCAGGAGAAATCCTCTGGCATTAAAGACATTTACACAATTGTATACCCACACATATAATACCAAAACCAATAAACTGTTAACCCAATTATAAATACTATAATTGCCTTGTCTCCTTCCTTTACGACAGAGATACTAATTCCCCCCAGTATTTCTGTTATTAGCTAAGTTGTATGAGTATTAGTTGGATGAAGAGGTCTGCAACATTTCAGCAACCCATTCACAGATGGTTGTCGACCTGATTCACAATTGTGTTTCTTTGAATTTCCCTGTCGATTTGTTGACCGAGTTTATCGTAGTCTGATCGACATTTTCGAGCCATTGTATTGTCGAGGTGAAATGAGACAGAATAAATTGAGTGCTTGATATATATTTATTGAGCACCAGTGCCCGGTGCTAACGGATACATACAAAAACACAGAACAATAAGTTACAAAACAATTAAGAAGATAAATTACAAGAAATAGAGGAGGGTCAAATGCAGTATAGCAAAACGCAGTAAAATTAGTCCGAATATTAATCAGCTTATTAATCAACTGTTGAAGTTCTTAATCGTAGACTATTTAAGGCTATGAGCCCAACCATCTTGTGTTACGTTATGCTCTCTTTTTGGAATGGAGAGATGACGTGTCAACGTTGTTACGTTATGGCATTCATTTCCGAATGGAGTAATGATGTGTTGATAGTAGAAATATTTGTATACTTATATCTGGACGAGTACTACATTGGAGAGGCTCGACTCTTCATTGCTGAGTCGATGCTGGAGTTGGCTGACAATTTCTGGATGTCTGGAGTCTGGAAACCAGCTTGGGGTGCTGAGGCATATTTTGCCTTGTGACATTCTTTAGTAATAACACAAGGCCACTTCTTTTTCTCATGAGATTTTCTTGCCGCCAGAGTTTGCCACAAGGGGACGTTACAACCAAGCTGTTTAAACGCAGCCGCGAAAGAGACTTTCTCTCTCTCTCCTATCTGAGACTATCCAGAGATGTATTAGGACTTTGTGTCCCCCGTCCATTTGGATTTGAGGAGGCTTGTCCCCCCCCCCAACACCAGGCTTTTATGTGTGTCTTTACGTGTCTCCTTTGGTATACTATATCATCATAGAGGTTTTTGACTCACCAATCCTGATTTAGTCGCATTAAATACACGTGCCTTTTTATACTCTCAAACTTTTCATTTAGGAATTTTATCTAATCAGTTAACTATTCACTTTTCAAGGACTCTTTTTCCCTTACGACTTTCGTCCTAGCTTGTTTTGTATTGTAAATGTTAAATGTTGCTCAGACAATAAAGTCTGTATTTGTTATATATTTCTTAGTTGGAATTTTTTTTATATGAACTAGCAAAATAAAAAACGCCTCCGGGCGATGTAAAAATAGATTTTTGAAACATATTGCCTGAGGGTGGGAGTAAAAAATTCAATGTCAGCGAGTTTGTACCCTAAGTAAGTAAAATCATCAAATTCATTAAAGATAAAAACTAAAACAATTTGAAATGTAAACTTTAGATATGTATTAAAATAAAACAAACTATATATAGATATATAATACTAGTCATGTATTTATTAAAACTTGTTTTAAAAAACAATGAGGACTGTCTAATGTTGCATGTTAAAATTTTGAGTGTATTTATTCTATGTTATGACGATTTTGGGTAATGTGACGTAAGCAGTGACGTAATTTATGTTACAGACAAAAACCGGAAGCGAATCTCAATTATTAATAGATATGTAATTTCAGCTGCGTTCGGTGGCTTTCTGAGGTCTCCTAACGCATTATAAGAAATAGGTATTAGCTACGGAAGTTAAAACCACCTTTAATTCTTATTGCCTCGACCAGGAAAATTGTAGTTTAGAATTTGTGTGTGTGTGTGTGGGGGGGGCGTAGCTACAGCTTTTCCTGAGCGTCCGGATAAATAGCATAAGTAAACGCACGTCGTCTTCATCATTGACGAAGACAAGTGTTTGCATCGTATAATGTGATTGTGAAGAATGCTTATTTCTTTCGCATGTCTGACGCTCTCAGCTAGGGCTTATTTCAAGGGGAGGGCTTATATTAAAATCATCCTGAAAAATCACGCTAGGTTTTATTTTGCAGGTAGGTCTTATTTCTGGGGAAACATGGTATAAACCAATCAGAATGCAGCTTGGACTTAACTGCAAAGTTATTCAAGTAGTTCACCTGTGCATATTTACACAATGTCTGCATTGTGCCAGCTGTTACTTTGCATTTTACCACACGTATCTATATATTTAAAGGAGTCGCGTCTGTTTTTGGTATGTACGTGTTAACTTATAATTCAGAAAAGAGATGTCCTTATATATTAAAATTGTGCATTCGCCTTAATATGTTTATAATAAGGAAAAGTACAAAATCTAGTTTTTCTTTTTTACTAATGTCGTCGGGGCGGCCTAATGTCGGTATCAGCCAGATAGCGAGGGAGTCTATTCCCTTCTCACTAGCGCTAGACCAAGGAGATTATTTTAGCATCTGAGGTGGAGCGCCATGCCTACCATCAGCTCCTCACTTTATGAATTAAAAATTAATCAATTTGTAGAACTCTTCAAATTTCTCCATAAGAAAATAAAAAAAAGGTAAACGAATATCATAATACGCGAATTCTTAACTTCTTTTAGCTTTAAAATTAATTTCTCTTACTCTGCTCTTCTCCTTTCTCTCCCACTTCCTGGTGTTCCTAAAATCATTTTTAGTCCTGTCATGGACCTGTGGGATGGCAAGAGGTTTAATACTTTATGTTTAAGGCTTGCTGGTTATTCTTGGTGCGTATTCCTAGGGTTTGCTTTTAACCTCATTATATTTGGTAGTCACGCTGAAAGGCATTCAAAGAAAGAAAAGGAAGAGACAAAGACAAAAGGTAGTTTTAGGATTTAGGCTTTATTCATGGATCATAAGCACCACGTGGTAAGGAAATTCTTTCTCGGCAGTAGTAGAGTCTAGTCACTGTTAAAGATAAAATACAAATAAGAATTCGGACAATTTTTTTCAATAAGATTTTTACAATATATTTTTACAAAAAAAAGAAAAGAAAAAGAAAACAACCCTCAAATTATAAAACAATTTAAAAAAAAAATCTGGACCATATAACATTTAGGCACCCCTTTTTGATCTCGATTAAGAAAGGACATGTTTTTGATTTACACCGTCAATATCCGGTTGTTTGTTAGTATAAGAGGAGTAATATGAGTCGACCGTCTCATGCGACAGGCGTGATCTAGAATGCAAATAGCGGCGCCCACCCGTCTTTAAATAGTGCCCTATCGACGGCCTGCCACTAACATCTGCATGATTCTACGGACGGTCACTCCAAGCTACTTATAATAAAGGGGGGTTACTCTAATCTACTCACACAGTTAGGGGTTAGGGTTAGGGGTTAGGGTTAGGGTTAGGGTTAGGGTTAGGGTTAGGGGTTAGGGTTAGGGGTAGGGTTAGGGATTAGTTTTATAATTAAAAAAAATCTAAAAATCGTCTGTTAAAACAACCGGATATTGACGGTGTAAATGAAAAACATGTCCTTTCTTAATCGAGATCAAAAAGGGGTGCCTAAAGGTCATACGGTCCAAAAATCGAAATGTTTATAAGTAATTAATAACAGAAAACTCGAAATTCAATTTTTTTTTAAATCACTAAATCAGAAATAATTTTTATAAAAAAAAAAATCTCGAATAAGTTTTCTATTTACCTGTGAACATTTTATAGTCGCACAGAAACCGATGCTTCGTTACTCATTTCACAATACTATAATGTAAAAATAAGTAATTTTTTATAGCACCTAAATTTGTATTTTATCGTAGGTCGGGGATTGTAAAATATCGAAATTATTTTGCCGATAAAAAGCGAGAAATATACAAGGTGATGCATTTTAACGCCGGTAATCGACAAGAAAACAGGAAGTGGTATAACGTAGACACTACCAAGGTTGCTGTAAAATCCTTATTATACAAAATAAATTTACCCCCCGACCACCGATTGAAAAGAAATACCAAAAATCAGGGAATTATCCGATTTTAATTAAATTTTCAGTGTTGATTTATCAATGAATAAATTTTATAATGCATTAGTTATTTAATTTCAAAACTTTCTGATTTTTTTTAGGTCACTTAACTGAACCCCCCTTATTTTGGGGGCGCAAAATATAACGTAAACAAGGACAGGAATCCGGGACGACAACATATCAAATAATTTAGTTCAAATTTAGTTTAAATTAACTTATGAATGATCATGGATGGTCTCCCTTTAACCATTAAAAAGGAAAACAGGAGTTACCGCCCTTTAGTTCTCTTTTTATTTCTTCTCTTTAAATTGTTTTGATAAGAAACACTTTGCCTACTTAAAAACCGCCCACAGCTGCTCTCCCATCTCAACATAGTACAAACACAAGCAAAGTACAAAAACTGGACCGGTTTAGCTCAGTCGGTAGAGTGTTCGGCTAGGAATCACAAGGTTCTTGGTTCGATACCGACCCTCGCCAACTCAGCGGATGAGTAGCACAGGGATCTGTGCGGTAAAGTGAGGAGCTGATGGTAGGTGTGGCGCTCCACCTCAGATGCTAAAATAATCTCCTTGCTCTGGCGCTATTGAAAAGGGGATAGACTCCCTCGCTGTCTGGTCGATACCAAGGTGAATAGATAGTGAACTTTGAAATATTCCATCATACAGTTAAAAAACGTCAGGAAAATTTGGTACAACCGTGGTTGATATATGGTAGGCAAAGTGTTAATTATTTTTCTCGTAGATTTTTAAAACTATTATTTTAAGTAATTAGGTTTTTTTTTTGTATTTAGCACTAAGTTTTTTTATTTGGAGACATGACAAGTTCAGTAACTCTCTGAATTAATAAGCAGGGACAGTTACCTCCCTTGGACCATTCTTTTTTTTCTTCTTTTTAAAACTTATAATTTACAAAGATTTCATCAAGTCGTACCGACAGCACAGATCTCCCTAACTCTTCCTCGCTACCCGTCCCTGTCAGTCATCACTACTGGAAGGTCCTATGTGCGGCATCAAATATCGTGCATAGCTGATCGATGTCATTTTTGCTGGCCGACCCATACTTGTGTGTCTATGTGTAGGTGCCTATGGGAGAACGTTACTTTTTGAGAAGTATAGTTATAATTTTCCAATTTTAGTTTAGTTTGGCACAAGGCCAGAAATATTGGGCACCCAGTGAGAATCAAAGTTACTATCATAACTCTTTAATCATTATACCATGTGACTTGCACTTTTACAAGAATTATCTTTGTATTCTAGCGACGAATTTGCATTTGAATCCGGGATTTGTCGTCTTAATTTTGTATCATTAACCATCGATTTAATTAATACTAGTGGGGCTCGCAGATATACCACGGTGTGATAATTTAACTGTCACAACGTTTGATACGTAAAATTAAGAGCTATTGCAAAATAGTTCAATATGAAAAAAGTATAATAATCTTGTTTTAACTCTCTCTCTCTCTCTCTCTCTCTCTCTCTCTCCTCGTTCTTTCTTTTTTTCTTCCTTTCATCTTTCCATTCTATTCTATTCAAACAGACAATACACGTTTAATTAGCGTTATCGCTTCCCCCTTTTCTCTCTTTCCCCTCTCTCTCTCTTCCCCCTCTCTCTCTCTTCCCCCTCTCTCTCTCTCTCTTCCTCTCTTTTTTTTCTATTTCTTTCTTTTTTTCCTTCATTTTCTTTCTTTCTTTCTTTCTTTCTTTCTTCTTTCTTTCTTCTTAACTCATAGATCGCACCCTAACAGGTACTACCACTCCGGGTCGGGATGTATCTGGGTGTAATGGGGATGAAGGGGTTCTCCACATTCTTCAGAGCTCCCGCATTAGAACTTCACCACTAGATGCTGTTTAACGTCATACCTAGGACACTAAGACCCTCAGCCACCGCCTTCTAGCACATATATGATAAAAAGGGTTGGGGGTTGCCAATATGGTCGGGGCAATCGTATTGGTGCCAGAACTTGACGTGACAAGCCAATTGATCGTAGGGGCCAAATTGGAGTTTTGCATGTCATGGACCGCTCAGCAACCAGGATTCCGTCCGAGAGCATACGACGCGCCACCCACGGCCAACTCCTAAACAAGTGTTTTCAGATTTTATTTTGAGCTGAACACGTTTGTCAAGGAGATTGGCAATCTGAAACATTTCTCTCAGATACTTATAAATTAAACGTTCCATTGTTTCAACTCTTGTGATATCTCACACACACACACACACACACACACACACACACACACACACACATATATATATATATATATATAATATATATATATATATATATATAAATAAAGGACAGTTGTGTATATATGTATGTCCGGAGTAATAAAATAAAACAATTAATGACAAAGTAAATATATATACAAATTAAATATCACCAGGGCTTGGTTTTTGAGCAAAAATAATCGAGATTTGATTTGTATTCGTGAAAATAATTAAAAAATAAAATTAAAAAAACAGCATGGAGTTTTTGTTTTCATTTAATATTTTAGATAGTAGACATTAGATTTATTTTCAGAGTAGCTGGGTCAATGCAAGGTCTATTTTTTTACATAGGGATTTAAATGGGGCATCCCACCAGGATTCAACTCACGATTCAGTAATAATGGATATGCGGGAATAAGTTTTAAAAATCCCCCTCTACCTAGGCGACGCCGGGTAGCCGCTGCTAGTTTGATCTAAAATATGTTTAATCCTCCCCCATGAATTGCATCGGTCACATTTTTCAGACTTCCATAATTTCCGGTTCACTGATATTGGTAGCATACTTGAAAGATGTGATGAAACAACTGATATTGTTTTTTTAAAAGTTTTTTTTTTTAAATTTACGGTCAAGATCCTATATACATTGGGCCTTGAAGTTTAGGTCAGTTTAAAATGACAGACTTAAAGGCCATTTTTTGAGTGATACAATCAATTAACAAATGGTTCTTATACAATACTATACAATTCATCCCACCTCATCACCATATTATTGTATCCCTTTTCTGAGTAATAACAAATTTGGCCTTGCTTAGAGTAAATATTTGTTAAAAATTTTTTTAAAAAGATCTGGTAACTAATCTCTGAATCAGGCAGTGGAATTTATATAACCTGATTCAAAAGTTTATTTAAAGGTGGGAATTTTGCACTTTCCTTGTCCTTGATGAACTAAAAGGCTTTTGGGTAAGTAAAATACATCTTCTATATATATATTTACCAACCCCTCCGCACGAGCAGGATGTGACACAAGGTCAATTTCTTAAGCGGAGTTCAACAGATTTGAATTCAGAGTTTTCCTTCTCCTAGACCGGTTGCTTAACCAAGGTTAAAGAGCACAGTCTGCCCTACTATTTACCCATAGCTGGAGGGAGAGTAGGATTCATACCTTTCCCAAGGGTATTGGCGCTAAGTGAAATGCAATTACCACGTCCAGGATTTGAACTCGGGGCGACGAGTCCATTTCCCATGACTTTAACCAGTACACCACACGCTTCCCTTACATCTTCTATATATGGAGTTAAGAGACGGAGAGCCTATCTGCAATTGGACCTAACAATCACGTGACGCGCCCAGTATTTTTGGCGCTCATATTCAACCGACATCTACGGACCAGTTCCACGAATGTACCAAATGAAAAGATTAATAATCAAAACTACTTGAGGGTGAATAATTTTTTTATTCGATATTTCAAAATTTGAAATCCAGAATTTGATATTTAAAAATAATTCCGAGTTGAATCTTCTCGTTTTCATTCGACGCCATATTTGGTGTCTCGTCGACAGATTTGCATAACGATTTAGATGTTAATTGCATCACAAATACCTTTAAGATAGATTTTCATGCGAGCATTTATTTCTTGTTCGGACTCCATTGGATAATCATCTGGAGGGACTGAAGACAAACGGTTTCCCAGAATCTTGTAGCCTAGAAAAAAAAAAAAAAAATTAATAGATAAAATAAAATATTTATTCACGTTAGCTTAAGTCAATGACCGGACTAAAATGATTTTAAGAACACCATGTAGTGAGAAAGAAAGGGGTAAGAGAGGGGTAAGAGATAGGCAAGAAAGGGGTAAGAGAGGGGTAAAAGGGGGGTAAGAGAGGAGTAGGAGAGAGGCAAGAGAGGGGTAAGGGAGAGGTAAGAGAGGAGTAAGAGAGGGGTAAGAAGGGGTAAGAGAGAGGTAAGAGAGAGGTAAGAGAGGAGTAAGAGAGGGGTAAGAGAGAGAATAGGAGAAAAACAATTTAGCAAATTCCTAATCAAATTAACAAATTCGCTAAGATATCGCGTATTACAATGTTCATTTATTTTAGGAATTATTTTCTTTTCTAAAGACGCTGACTAAAGATGTAATTTATTATCGCTAAGTAATGTTGCAAAGGACGCTATTTACACTAGCTAAAAAAGGGAGCTAAGAAAGGACGTTATTAATATTAATATTAATGATAATGGAATAGTAGAGGTTATTTCCTATAAGTCTAACATGATCAAAGGGTTTATTCATTGATCATACAAGGAAAAAAGAAGACGGGATTAGGGTTAGGGTTAGTGTTAGGGTTTACGGTTAGTTTAATGGGAAAATAAATAAATAATTTATCAGTCAAGAGTGGTTCCCCTTTGATCATGTTAGACTTATAGGAAATAACCTATATATATATATAAATATTATATATATTAAATTTTTACTTGAAGGCATTTACAACGCATGTATCGCATAAAATTCGATACCTTTTCTTATAGAAAATGAACTTTTTTGACAAGTGTAATCCCGGCAAAGGATAGCTCGGTGTGTAGAATACCGTACAGACTGTTTCGACTTTATTAAGTCTCATCAGCGGTATATACTAACGATTTCCCTCCGACAGAAATCGAAACCGGGACTTCAGCAGACACAGTGAAACACTAGTGAAGCACTTTATCGCCTCGGCCACAGTACACAGCTGACCACCCCAGCGAAATTAAGCTTGTCAAATGATACTACACGCCTCTACCATAATAGGTAAGGGGGCGTTTTTGAGAGAATAATAACAACAAACAGACCATATGCCCTTCGGCGAAGTGAATAAGATTTTTGGATGTTTGTTTATTTAGAAACGTTGCTGAATAAAGTATATATTAAATTTTTACTTGAAGGCACTTACAACGCATGTATCGCATAAAATTCGATACCTTATATATATATATATATAAATATATACCTTATATATATATATATAAATATTGCTATGTATATAATCTAAAAAGTTTATTATACATTAAGCTCTCTTTAGTGATTTAAAGATTCGCTGTATTTATACATACTGGATCATAAAATATTAATACAGTGTATCTTAGAAATATAGAATCATCCCTTACTACCAAGTTTTGGATAAATCTCATATATATATATATATATATAATATATATATATATGATAAGTTGTAAACACGATATGTTTGGAATGGCTTTTTTAGCCGACAATTTTTAGGGAGAATATGTGCTTAATTGGAGTCGTACCTAATTTTGAAAATTAATTAATTAATAATGAATTAGGCGGGAATGCCTATTTAAATGTATGGCTAAACAAATCGAGAAAAATCAATCTCTGTATGTACATTTCGGCCTATTAGGCCTCATCAGCAGAGCTATATATATATATATATATATATATATATATATATATATAGCAGAGCTATATATATATATATATATATATATATATATATATATATATATATGTATATATATATATGGGTTGGTTGGTTGTTTTGTTTTACGGCATATAAACCCTTTTCGGGTCATTGAATGTCGAATTGATTAGTTTTTTTTTTATATTCGGTCTCTTTCAGTACCCGCTATGGGTTAAATGGTCTCCCATCTAATTATTGAACGTGTCCATCGCTGTTTAACTTCGGTCATCTAGAGGAAACCGGTGATGTCAGCTTGACTTGACCATGAGCCTGATAAACAGGGAAATAAAAATGAGACAAATCTTAGCATTCTGTTGCTGTTAGTAGAGTTCTATAATGTAATTTGAATGAAGAGTGCTCAATGTCAGTGATCTAAGTTAGAATAGCGTATACACAGAAACAACGGCTAAGAGCCCTTGGTCCGATTATCACATAGAGAGAGAGAGAGAGAGAGAGAGAGAGAGAGAGAGAGAGAGAGAGAGAGAGAGAGAGAGAGAGAGAGAGAGGGTGGGTAGGTACATGGAATAAATACACTCAAAATTTGAACATGCAACATTAGACAGTCCTCATTGTTTTTTTTAAAACACGTTTTAATAAATACATGACTGGTATTATATATCTATATATAGTTTGTTTTATTTTAATACATATTCAAAGTTTACATTTCAATTGTTTTATTCTTTAATCCTTTTGTGAATTTGGTGATTTTACTTACTTAGGGTACAAACTCGCTGACATTGAATTTTTTAATCCCACCCCTCAGGCAATATGTTTCAAAAATCTATTTTTACATCGCCCGGGGGGCGTTTTTTTATTTTGTACTAGTGAATCTAATTATTATTCTCCGATAAATCTTTTTAAACTCACAAGTGGTTGGTTGGTTGGATTTTACGGCATGTCAATCCATTGGGTTATTTTATGCCGAAAACGTTTTTATTTTTTATTCATTCTTGGTGGGTACTAAATCTTTTTTTAAACTCAATTTTTTAAGCACATTTTTTCGACTCATTTCATTTATATTTAACCCATAGATGGGACCCTAACAGGTACCAACACTCCGGGTCAGGGTGGACCTGGGAGTAATGGTGATGAAGGGGTACTCCACATTCCCCAGAGCTCCAAAATTGGAACCTCAACATCAGATAGAGTTTAACGTCATAACCCGGACATTAAAGCCCTCAGCCACCGCACACGTATGATAAAAAGGATCATGGCTTGCCATAAGGGCAATAGGGTTGGAACAATCGTATTGCTGCTAGGGCTTGATGTGACCAGCCGATTGATCAGGGGGAGCATCTCCGACCGCCTGTCTCGCCTAAGTAAGGACCAAAGTGGTGTGTTTGATATCATTGACTACTCACCCACCAAGGTTCCATCCTTAAGCATCACAGGTCACCACCCACGGCCAGCAGTTGGCACCATTTGTGGGTAAGGGTTTTTACCCCTCTGCAAAGCTGCAGTCGGCGTATTCTACAGCTCCAACCGACTGGGTGGTAAACTCAGAAGAAGAAGAAAAACAGACTTACCGATCAAAAAAGCCACGGCTACGTACACCTTTTTAAACATATTCACAGTATAGAATGACGTGTTTGTTTAAAACTGATTTTTTTTCTTTGCTTGTTAATATTTGTTAATCTTCTGAATCGAATGATGACAACATATTGATATCCAGAAATAGCAAACAATAATAACCAATGAAAGATAACTGATTTGTAATTGTTATTAAACTCTAGATTGTATTCAGCTTTAATCCTATTTATAGAATAGTTCACATTTTTGTTTATGTTATTTTACTAGCTTAAAAGCCGCCGTATCGGGTGACATTTAAGCCGGTTAATCCCAAATTCATTTCCAAGTTATAAAAATTGCTATACAAAAAAATTCGTCACAAAAATCCAACTTTTGTCCTATTTACAGAATAGTTAACATTTTTTGTTTATGTTATCTAAATAGCTTAAATGCCGCCCTCTCAGGTGACAATTAAGCTAGTTTATTTTTCCCCAACCGTCTTTCTTTCTTTCTTTCTTTCTTTCTTTCTTTATGTTCGATTGAAACAGATTAGTGTTATCGCTTTCGCGTGCTCATCCTCTCTCTCCATCTTTTCCATACCCCCTTTCTTTCTTTTCATCTTTTCATAATGTTCGATTGAAACAGATTAACGTTATCGCTTTCGCGTGCTCACCCTCTCTATCTCCATCTTTTCCCTACCCCCTTTCCTTCTTTTCATCTTTTCATTATGATCGAATCGTTTCTTTGCACTCACCATCGCTCTTTATTTTTTCCCAACCGTCTTTCTTTCTTTCTTTCTTTCTTTCTTTCTTTCTGTATAGCCTGTTATGTTTCTTACCTTTCTTTCTTTATGGTAAAAACAGAATTGTCCATTATTTAGCTGAGGAGATGACACTCATAAGAAATAAGAATTCGACGATTAAGCGACACTAGATTATCAGGATTTACATTTTTGCATTTCATCTTGGACGATTTGGACGGTTTCACTTTTAACCAGAGGGTGTTGTTACAAAATGATAACGGTCTGAAGATTAAGGAACAAGCGTATTAATATATAAATTAATATTATAGATTATAAACATCCAGAGAAACCACTTTTATTACTAACTCAAATTGTCTGTTCCTCTCTCAACTTTACGAGTTTCCACACCAATACGAGCAAGATATCGATTGGAGGCGATCATGGTATAATGAAGGAGCTGGTAGCGTAATGGTTATCGTCGTACGAAATCGACACGGCGATCTGACATCAAGTGAGAAGAGAACCCCTTTGGTTTGAATTCAGAGTTTTCCTTCTCCTAGACCGGTTGCCTTACCAAGCTTAAAAAGCCTAGTCTGCCCTACTACTTATCCATAGCTGGAGGGCGAATATTTGGATTCATACCTTTCCCAAGGGTATTAGCGCTTTGTGAAATGCTAACAGTCCCATCCATGATTTGAAGTCGGATCGCCGTGTCGATTTCGTACGACGATAACCATTACGCTAATAGCTCCTTCATTATACCATGAGCGCATCCAATCGATATCGTGCTCGTATTGGTGTTGGTGTCATCTCTTCACCTAAATAATTCACCAAACTACTTTGAGAGCTCCTCCACCTATGGATACCCCATAATTGTGACCTTGTGTCACATCCTACGCGTGGCGAACGGGTTGATATTGAGAATTCTGGGGTATGGGGGTTATCGTCCTTGTCTACGAGCCTCTGTTTCGAACCAACCAATCACGAGCCAGCATACTTTGGCGGCAAAGCCGAATAAGCAAACTCGTTCTCTTCTGATCCAGCTTACAAAGGAAACAGACCTAAAACAGGGTCTCTCCATCTCTTCCTCAACAACCAGTATCGGAGTCGGACAAACAGAACGTCTATCATATCCGAACTATCAGAAGGCCGTAGCTAGGGCTCCGATAATACCCTATCTCAGGACTCAGATAAGTGACAAATTACACATTTGTGCAGACGAACTAAAGTTTGCAATCCTTATTGTTATTCTGTAATAAAAGTCTTTTATCCTATTTCTAGTTGTTTGGTTATTTCTTTAACTCTTAACCTGTCTGCCACATTCGTGGTTAACTCCATATTAGCAAACTTGGAGTACTGTCGTTTAGTGACTAGTTTCTTCATATTGATTAAATTTCTACAACTTTTTGAGTATTGTTTTACGTCGAAGATTAAGAGTGCATGTTTTTTCCTTCCCTTTCCTTTTCTTTTTAAAAGTTCGCTGTAATTCTTTAAAGGTTTATTCATTTAGCACTGAAGCGGCGAAACGTCGCTTCAGTTTAAACAAACAGAACATCATTGTCGCTTTAAACCTGGACGGTATGAAATTTATCTAAGAAAATGCGTTGTTTATTATTGTATGTAAATATAAAGAACGAATTGTCAGCTCACCTAAAAGCAATAACTAACAAGAACATCTTACATATGATTACTAATGTGGTGAGTTCGCGCCTTGTTATGTAAAGCAGATTTATGACCTTGTAGAAAACTAAGGTAATTTTAGTAAATCTATTAATAAGGGAGATTGTCTGTATTTCTGTCTGTAACAAAAACTACGTCATAGCTCTACGTCACAGTTTACGTCACAATATTCTTATGCTATATACACCCAAAATTTGAGTAAGCAATTTTAAAAATTGTTTTTTTACTCTCGTCCTTTTTTTTATTTTTTTTTTTACAGTAACAAGATGTTAACTAAAAATTTTACAAATAAATAAATACCTATGCTTTTGTGTAAAATTGATGTGGAAAATATTCAAAATAATTCTTTGATTATTACATGCACGCAATATTTTATTTGAGAGGGACGGGGCTCAGTTTTCATTTCAAATGTTTTTATTTTTTTTAACCCCTTTAATAAATATGAGGATTTGTCTTACTTATGATACAAACCCTCTGACATTGAATTTTTAACTCCCACCCTCTCAGGCAATGTCTTTCAAAAATTAATTTTTACGACGCCCGGAGGGTGTTTTCTCTTGCTAGTAACAATAAAGAACGACGTTTTCATTTTTTATTTTTTATTTTTTTTATAAAAAAGAAAGAACGTAATTATCTAATTGATTTTAAAATCAACATATATACGAGGTGTTTATTTATTTACCTATGTTATAGCATTACAAGTGTAGACTCATGTCAAGCCAGAATGTCCGCTCTCAAATGTTATTTTGCCGTAGGGATTATAATTATTTGCTCAGAGAACGATAAACAAAGTAGGTGTTGGTTAGTGGTTTTATTTTTCATGTTTTTTTTATTTTTGTCATCTAAACATATATAAAGGGCAGTTGGTGTATATGTATGTACTAGCAAATATATGCACCCTCCGGGTGCAAGTATTTAAGTTTTGATATAATAAAATATCATATTAAATTAGAAAGGCTGATGAAACTGACTAAGAATGCAGATAAAAAGATCTGCAACAGAGGGGGTATAATCGAAAAATAGAACAACTTTGAAACTAACTATTCTATCATATTCCATTACTCCCCTGTTTCATTGGTAAATTTTCCTAATTTAACTATTTAGTTAAAATAGGAAGTAAAGGATAATATTACAGTTATTTCTTTTTGTAAATAAATTTCTTTTAAGATTTATCCACGAGATTTTTGTTTATATTTCTTAAGATAAAACCAAACAATTAGAAATCAATAATACCAAGCACATATTTATTAAAATAAATTTTTAAATATCAATATGCAAATTAGCCTTCTCGTTCAAACTGTAAACCGCTATTTTGTTGTATATATAAATACAATTGCATGTTATTAGTACGTAGATATGATCAACAGTATTAATAATATAAAACAATTTTTATTAATAACTGAAGGTTTAAAAGAATGAAATCATGGAGAATTTGACGTAAATAATTAAGGGAATTGTGACTTGAGTAGTAATATAGTTTCGGTTACAGACAGAAAAACACACAATCTCCATTATAATAAGATGTCTAGATGAAACTATGAAAATAAAACAATTAACGTCAAAGTATATATATATATATATATATATATATATATATAGTTGAATGAAGTGGCAAATAAAAGTTTTAGCTTTTATTCATTTATTTGGGAACGATATTACTACCAATGGTTTGCTGCTAAAAGCATTCATCAGGTAAACGAAATGTTTTTTTTTAAATATCGTTCCCAAATAAATGAATAAAAGCTAAAACTTTTATTTGCCACTTCATTCAACTATCAACGCTCTATCACAGATATTGAGCACTCTTCTAATAACACTGTACGTTGGATTACTATTACTTTTTCTAGTATACTAGTGCCAACCATACACATTAATATATATATATATATATATATATATATATATATATATATATATATATATATATATACATTCAATATCACCAGTGGCTTTTTTTTGTAAAAATTATGAAGATTTGATTTATATTCGAAGATATCTAAAAATTAAAATGTATGTCTGGATGAAACTATGAAAATAAAACAATTAACGTCAAAGTAAATATATATATATATATATATATATATATATATATATAGTTGAATGAAGTGGCAAATAAAAGTTTTAGCTTTTATTCATTTATTTGGGAACGATATTACTACCAATGGTTTCCTGCTAAAAGCATTCATCAGGTAAACGAAATGTTAAAAAAAACATTTCGTTTACCTGATGAATGCTTTTAGCAGGAAACCATTGGTAGTAATATCGTTCCCAAATAAATGAATAAAAGCTAAAACTTTTATTTGTCACTTCATTCAACTATCAACGCTCTATCATAGATATTGAGCACTCTTCTAATAACACTGTACGTTGAATTACTATTACTTTTTCTAGTACCAACCACACACACACACACCAACACACACACACACACACACACACACACACATATATATATATATATATATATATTATATATATATATATATATATATATACATTCAATATCACCAGTGGCTTTTTTGGTAAAAAATTATGAATATTTCATTTATATTCGAAGATGTGTAAAAATTAAAATGTACACAGAAATAGCATTGAAATTCTACTTAAAAATGTACAGCATTTATAAATCTCAAAAGTATACATTAATACACCAGAGGTTTTTGACTCCCCCTCTACCCAGGTGATGCTGGATATCCGTTTCTAGTCAGTTTCTAAAGGTTAAAGTTTAAGTCAGCATACTAATAGATCTGACGAGGTAAAACTACCAAATTTTGGAAATGGAAAGGAAAAGTGTTTTTTTCTTATTTAGGTAATATAACATTTTGCAGGTCTGAGTTTTGGTGTTTACACTAATAACAAAGACATTAAGACGAAACAAAGCTGCGAGTATGAAGTAAATAAGTTACTTCTAATTTTATTCTAAGGATTAGAATCTTTAGATCTGTTACGAGGGTAGCGTGAATGCTGTATCGAATTACACGCAATGAGTACGTTACGTAATTTAGCTTAATTAATACGCTTGTTCCTAAATCTTCCGTCCGTTATCATCCTGCAACAACCTGTAGTTAAAAATTAAGAAGAATTACGGGGTTCGTAGGGAGCTCTTAATTCTCCCGGTGGTCGGCAATTATTTCGGATGAAAGAAGACAAACAACACAATGGAATTAAAACACTTGTATTATAAAGGTACAGAAATTGCTGCAAATTTGTTGGCTTTGCTACAAGACTTATCTTGAGAGGTGAAATTAACAGTTCGTTGGTGAAGTAGCACTAGAAAAGGGATTCGACTCGCTGTGGTTTTGGAATGCTGTTAAAAACGTGTTTCTCCTGGTGAAAGTTCTTAGGATAAGTAAAGTGTTGGGGAGTGCTTTTTTGAGCGACTCGAGGGTTAACTGCTCTTTGAAGTGGGCGGTGGATGGTGCCCTTGTTAAAGTGACTCCTCAGGTCGACAGCCTTCAGATAAGTAATGGGGTTTGGTTTTGCTGCCAACATCGTATGTTGGCGATTCACCACCTAGAGGCAGGGGAAAATAATTCCACTATCAGTTTTCTGATAAAATTAGACCGTCCAAATTGTCCAAGATGCAAATGTGAGTACAGATTATCTGGTATCGCTTAATCGCAGATTTCTTATTTGTCCCATTTTAGAAAAGGAAAGGAAAAGTAAGTGTTTTTCTTGCGTGGGTAGTATAACGTTTTGCAGGTCTGAGCTGACTTAACTGTTTATACGAGTAAACAAAGACATTAAGACGACACAAAACCGCGTAAATAAATTACTTCTAATTCTATTCAAGGATCAGTTACGAGAGTATGTTATAATTTATGAGAAGTCATATATTGTGAACAGACCTGTAGCTAGAAATATTTAAATTAAGGACTGTTGATTTAAAATCAAGGGAGTACCCATGGAAAATTACCGGTGACGGTTATAACCTCTTGATCCCTTGAAAACGCGCCATGACAGACATGTGAGAATATGAGCAGATACGACCCGATTTCGAACGAGAGGAGACGCAATTGTCGGCAATTCTGGGGTCCATTCTCTTCCCGCGGCGGAATCAAATATGGGCTAATAAAACTTGATCAAGTAAAACCAAGTCTTATGTAAATTATTACGGCAATGTTAAGCCAAGCCCAGAAGAAGAATTAAGAAGGAAAGTCAACCCCCAGCAGAAGCCTAGATAGAAGTCAGCGCAAGCCCAGACAAGATGGCGACCAGACAAAGTAGAAGAAGAAGCAGTAAGCAACAAGTAGAAGCGTACCAAGTAAAATCTACCATCTCTAGTCTCTCTGTCTCTCTATTATATACCAAAGAATGTTAGAAGGGTTAAATCGAACTTAACGGACCTAAATTCCACTATCGTATGTCACCCCGCCGAAAGAAAAAAAGAAAAATTCCAAAAATCAGGGAATTAACCAAATTTAATGAAAATTTTCAGTGTTGATATATTAATGAATAAAAGATATAATGCAGCTTTAAAAAAAAAAAAAACTTTTACATTTTTTCAGGTCAGTTAACTTTGACCTACGTATCTTTGAGAATCTGTGTTACGCCTAAAAATACGTGGTTCAAATTAACTGACCTGAAAAAATGTAAAAGTTTTCAAATAGAGTAACTGGTGCATTATATCTTTTATTCATTAATATATCAACACTGAAAATTTCATTAAATTCCGTTAATTCCCTGATTTTTGGTATTTTTTTTTCTTTCGGTGAGGTGACATAAGATGGTGGAATTTGGGTCCGTTAAGTTTGATTTAACCGTTATAAGGATATATACGGCTATACAACAAGTAGCGTGAATGTTGTATCGAATACGGTACATAAAATCGAACAACTTAATAAAATAAAAATGTAGATGGTAATATTATACACAGGTTTGATATTAATCAGATCTATACCTAACTTAATTACGTATAGTCTATTTGTTTTCTTTTCCTTCTTGTCTTTCTAAAAAATACAGACAATACTTTTCTCATCTTTTAATCTATTGTATCCCTTTAAGAAATACGTCACATAATTTAAACGTCCTCACTTGTACTAACCACGTCCCAATTTTCAAAAAGGAACGATGGCAAAACGGTTATGAACCTTTCTCTGTATACACTTTTCGGTTATAAATATTTTATATTTTCCTATAACTCCACCATGAAAAAAGGGGAACCACACTGAATGAGTTTTATCTGTTAATTAATCTACCCATTATTTTCCCATTAAACTAACCCTAAACCCTAACCCTGTCTTCTTTTTTCCTAGTCGATCAATAAATAAATAAATGAATTATCACTCAATCAGAGTGGTTCCCCTTTTTTATTTAGGAGTTATAGGAAATAACCCACTTTTCTTATCTCCCGTTATTTAAAAAATATCCATCAGACACGTTTTCCATCCTAGTGTCCTGATGAAGGTTTAATAAAAACCGAAACGTTTTAACGTCGACTTCAACATCAAGAATAAATTCATCTTTTTTTGGAACACTTGTTTTCTATTATATATATTATATATATATATATATATATATATATATATATATATATATATTTTCTTTTCCTTCTAGTCTTTCTAAAAAGACTAGAACTCGTTACGTGTAGTAACGAGTTCGTAACGTAATATAGTTTAGTTTCGTATTAGAAGATTTTCCCCGGTTACTGTGATAAAAAGGTTAATGCTGAAATTAATCATAGATAAAACAAACAAACAGATAAACAAATAATAGGAGTGTCTGTTTTATGTATCATTTTTTGTCATGAGCAATAGTTTATAAAAAGATATGTTGTGTAAGTATTCATGTTTGTATGCGTACAGTGTACGTAAAAGGGAATTTTACTGATATAAGTATATACATATATACAAGCTGCTAAAAGAGCTCTATCCTTTTTAAGGAGAGCCTTGTAATTTTTAGCGTAATTAGCAGCCACCACCAAATTTCCCTCCCGTCAGTTCAGGTTATATATATATATATATATATATATATATATATATATATATATATAAAATTTGAAAAAACAAGTGTTCCGAAAATGGGATGAATTTAATTATCGATGTTTAAAACATTTCGGTTACATTGAACCTTCATCAGGATGTCTCTTGGGGTGAAGAAAATGATGGATGTTTTTATATGTGACAGGAGATGAAAATCTTTTTAATTATTTATTTAGTTATCATTCCCACTTTGTTTCCCTATGTTCTCTTAAAAATAATTAGTCCATTAATACTTTTTCTCGTCTTTTGCATTTCTTCGAGTTGCGTCACGCGTCATGACACCTTCGCGTGAGTAGATCGCGACTTGCCTTTCAAAAATAAAACGCTGATCAAATACAGTTACATAACTAAAAAGATTTTCATCTCCTGTCACATATAAAAACATCCATCATTTTCTTCACCCCAAGAGACATCCTAATGAAGGTTCAATGTACCCGAAATGTTTTAAACATCGATAATTAAATTCATCCCATTTTCGGAACACTTGTTTTTTCAAATTTTCTTTATATTGTCGGATTTAATTTCCATATTTACTCCCATATATATATATATATATATAATATATATATATATATATATATATATATGTGTGTGTGTGTGTGTGTGAAAATGGAATAGGAATTGAATCCGATAATATGAGGAAAAATGAGTAAAGAAAAGAAATGTAGATGGATAAAAAAAATTAATTTAATCGATTAAAGTGATATCGATTAAATTCATTTTTTATCCATCTACATTTTTTTTCCTCATTTTTCCTCATATATATATATTGTCATTCACATACAGCCCTGTTTCGCCGTTTCACGGCTCATCAGTGTGATTAGAAAAGGCAAACTGCTTGAGGGTAGGTTTGAAGCCCGACTAAATTGTTATCAATCAGACATCTTACCACCCACTTTTTAGAAATGGAATATTTCAATTATAACACACACACACACACACACACACACACACACACACACACACATATATATATATATATATATATATATATATATATAATAGAAAAACAAGTGTTCCAAAAAAAGATGAATTTATTCTTGATGTTGAAGTCGACGTTAAACGTTTCGGTTTTTTATTAAACCTTCATCGAGACAGTAGGATGGAAAAAGTGTTGTCTGATGGATATTTTTTTTAAATAACAGGAGATGAGAAAAGTGGGTTATTTCCTATAACTCCTACATAAAAAAGGGGAACTACTCTGATTGACTGATAAATCATTCATTTATTGATCTACTAGGAAAAAAGAAGACGGGGTTAGGGTTAGGGCTAGGGTTAGGGTTAGTTTAATGGGAAAATAATGGGTAGATTAATTAACAGATAAAATTAATTCAGAGTGGTTCCCCTTTTTTCATGGTGGAGGTATAGGAAAATATAAAATATTTATAACCGAAAAGTGTATACAGAGAAAGGTTCATAACCGTTTTGCCATCGTTCCCTTTTGAAAATTGGGACGTGGTTAGTACAAGTGAGGACGTTTAAATTATGTGACGTATTTCTTAAAGGGATACAATAGATTAAAAGATGAGAAAAGTATTGTCTGTATTTTTTAGAAAGACAAGAAGGAAAAGAAAACAAATAGACTATACGTAATTAAGTTAGGTATAGATCTGATTAATATCAAACCTGTCTATAATATTACCATCTACATTTTTATTCTATTAAGTTGTTCGATTTTATGTACCGTATTTGACGGCATATAAGACGCACGGGCATATAAGACGCACCCCCATTTCAGCAGGTCAAATTCAAGAAAAAAAACGTTTTTAGTGTATTCACGCATATATTATTGAAAACAGTCTAGCTGTGCATTACACAAGCAGAAACATAGCTGTATAAAAGCAATTTAGCAGTACAGGCAAGCAAGAAGCATACACAAGACATCTCAATAGCAAGAAAGAATAATCATTGGCAATTCAGTCTCGAAAGACTATGATAAAACGTTTTGTGTGCCCCTGAAGTTGCAGCGCCTCCTGTGACTATGAAGTCCTATGTTTGAGAAACATTATCGACCACAGATTTTGCATTTGTAGGTTGTCCCTGTAGATGATGATGTTCTGATGCTTTGTTGCCGTTGCTTTCTTATGGACCTCTTAGCTTCATGATGTTGTATCAGGGTGACTTCTGACATGTATAGTCCTCTATGGAGATTCTGTCGCCACCGAGGGCGGTCTTGAGCCAAATTTTCCCAGCTGGAAGGGACAATGCCAAAGCACCTGGGATCATTTTTGCAGACATCCTTGAATCGCAGTAGGGGGCGACCAATCTGTCTTTTACCAGATGTTAGCTCTCCATACAGGAAAGAATAATAGTAATAAAATTAATAATAATAAATCTCAAACTTCACCTACGATGTATATAATGGGTTAAAAGTACGTCCTATATGCCGTCAAATATGGTATATAAGCGTAGTAACCATGAGGATATGTGAGAGGATAGAATTGGAATAAATTTAATTCATAAATATAAAAGAAGTGGGAATTTTCATGGAGAGATTATTAATCAAAGTTTAGTATATTGTAGTTATCTAAAACTAATTTACCTAAGAATGGGGATAGATTGAAAAAACCCGGTCGTGTCTTAACGGAGAGTAAAAGCGAAATTGCACACACACACACACACACACACACACACACATATATATATATATATATATATATATATATATATATATATCCGCCAGAGGTAGTTGTTACGGTATAGCCACACTGATGAAAGGTGAAACCTTGAAACACGTGTCTGTGGATTACTTATTTATTATATATATACTCCCATTAATGGTTGAGTTCTCTGAATAGGGACTTAATTGCAGATTCACCGTTCTGGCGTCTAGTTAACCTTCGCATTTGTTTACAAACGTTTGAGGACTCTAGTGAATTCATTTCCGCTTAGAAATGTAGCGATTAATTATTCTCCTATATTTGACAGCTGCCTCTGGCCGTACGGGTTAAAAGTTTGGCGAACGAAAGTTCATTCGGGTCTCGAACCCGGCCAGGGGTAGCTGTTACGGTATAGCCACACTGATGAAAGGTGAAACCTTGAAACACCTGTCTGTGGATTACTTATTTATATATATATATATATATATATATGTGTGTGTGTGTGTGTGTGTGTGTGTATGGTCAGAGTCGTAGGAAATGGACTCGTCGATCCGAGTTCAATTCCTAGACAAAGCTGTTTGCATTTCACATGGCGCTGATAACCATGGGAAAGGTACGAATCCAATTCTCCTTCCAGTTATGGGTAAATAGTAGGACAGACAGGGATCTTTAACGATGGCTAGGTAACTAGTCTAGGAGAAGGAAAACTCTGAATTCAAACCTGTTAAGCCCCGCTTAGGAGATTGACCTTGTGTCGCATCCTACTCGTGCGGAGGTGTTGATATATATATATATATATATATGTGTGTGTGTGTGTGTGTGTGTGTGACGTTATTTAATGCTTTTTATTGATCAAAAAATTCAAAATAAATTTCTCCATAAAAACTGTAGCTTTTCACTGGTGATTTAAATAATGACATTCTTTTTTTTTTATTAAATAACAAATTCAAAATCATACGATGTTTAACTTTTATATATTTAGAAAACAAATATAGCGCATATTTGAAGTATATTCAAAGTATCGCGACTTTTCTACTTGCAGAACCTGTTATTCCCATATTGTTTTTAATTGTATAAATTCAAAAATATTCCATAGATATATTGGGACAGAAAAAAAAATGTGATCTGAATAATATCATATAAATATAATTTATTTATAGTTAATTTAAAAACTTTATACAGCTCAGTTAGTAGAGCATTTGCCAAGGAATCGTAAGGTTCCTGGTTCGATACCGGCCCTCGCCAATTCAGCGCATGAATACCACAGCTTGGATCTGTGCGCTAAAGTGGGCAGATAAAAAAAAATCCTTGATCTAGCGCTAGCGAAAAGGGGATGGACTCCATCGGTTGATACCGACAATAGGTCACTCCACCAACTTTACTAGTTAATTTCACGAAAGAAAATTTTTGTTGTTGTTTACTAAGCTTAGCTTAGTTTAGGCACCAAGTGAGAATCGAACTCGCCAACAATGGTCTGCTAACTTAGCTCACTAAACATTACATCACACAAAGCACCATTAAGCAGTCATGTACTAAGCTTTGCTTAGTTTTAGTACAAGCCCAGGCATAAGGGGCACCCGGTGAGAATCGAACTCACAAAAATGGTCGCTAACCTTGCTCATTGACCATTACATGACATGAGGGTGAGTCCCTGTGGTGCAGTAGCTAACATGCAACAATGTGAAATCCCCACCTTACCGCACAGATCAGATTACACAATATGTGCTACTCATGCGCTGAGTTGGCGGGGACCGGTATCGAACCAGGAACCTTCCGATTCCTAAGCGGGTGCTCTACCGACTGAGTTAATTATGTCATGTTATAATACTTTGTTATTTTCCATTTTATGTAAATTTTTAAAACATTACATAAAATAAGCGCAAATTTGTTAGATGCTGTATTTTTATGTTTTTTTGGGGGAAATCAGGGTATACCTAAAAAAATTGATGTGTTATAGAAAAACTGGGGTCATTTTTGGATTCAGAGGTCAGAAAATAGTTAAAAACAAGTGTTAGATCCAACTCAACGAAAATTGTGTTGCCCATTGTTACTCTTCCAAGAAAATTTACCCCCCCCCCCCAAAAAAAAAACAAGGAATTTCGTTTAATAAAATTGTTCGGTTTACGAAAATATTTAGCGTACATGTGAAAACAATATCTACGTAATTGTAAACATTTATTCTGTCACATTCGGTGCTGGAGTTAAACTTGCAAATCGTCGTCAAAATTAAAACGGAAACTTATTTGGTGGTGATTCTTGATAGTTTAACTACAGTGTATGAATGAACTTTTTGCGAATTGGGTTACGGTTTAGGGGTTTGGGGATTAAGGTCATTTTTAATTACGTATTGCTTAAAAACAACAACAAAAAACCCCCAAAATTACTATACATTTAATTAACCATTGAAAATTAATTATTGAATCCAACAGTAGACACATTAGTCTCAGTTGTTTGTGTTAGTATTGCAATGTAAAATTTCAATTAAACTTGGTTTAAAAAATATTTTTTAACATTAAATGTATAGTAATTTGTTTTTTTAATCAATAAGTAAGAGTCGTCGGGGCGGCCTAAAGTCGGTATCAGCCAGTCAGCCAGAGAGTCTATCCCCTTTTCAATAGCGCTAGACCAAGGAGATTGTTTTGGCGTCTGAGGTGGAGCGCCACACCTACCATCAGCTCCTTACTTTACCGCACAGATCCCTGTGCTACTCATACGCTGAGTTGGCGAAGGCCGGTATCGAACTAGGAATCTTGTGATTTCTATCCGAACGCTCTACCGACTGAACTAATCCCCAAACCCCTAAACCGTAACCCAATTCTGCAAAATAGTTCATTCATACACTGTAGTTAAACTGTCATGGATCACCACCAAATAAGTTTCCGTTTTAATTTTGACGACGATTTGCAAGTTTAATCGTTAAGTCCATTTGTACTGGTATCTTATCCCCAATAAAAGCTTGGTTCTTTGTTCTAGTGGGCTGAAATGGAACCTAGGAACGAAAAAGAAGGGAAAGTAACTCGAAAAGAAAGAGACAAAGGCAAGAGGTAGTTTTATGACTCAGGTTTTATTGAACGCAGCATAGTCGTCTATAGAAAACTTGCCAGATCTAAGATCTTACAGATCAGACCACGTGATAAAGACAAAGAAACTGAGAACATATCGGGAGCTTGCCCTGACGAAGGTGCGAAACCTAATCGTTGGGTTCGTGCTTATATTTTGCGAAGTTGGAACCTAGTAGGATGAATGAGAGATTAAACATGCCCCATGGCTAGGAAAACGACTGCACTCCGTTGCGGCCTCAATTCGAATAACCGAGGTATCCTTTTTGGGGTAGGGAGCCAGTCCTTTTTGTCGGACATGCGCAAAGGGGTTCTTCCGGTCCAGGCTCCATGGGAGTTTGTTGTCTTTTTATTTCATTTTTATTTTATTTTTATTTTCGTATTTTTAAAATCCCCACACTGTTTAAGAACTGAGACAGACTATTACACAGACTATTCGTATTTTCTACTCATACGCGATGTGTGAAGATATTTATTGAACAGAACATAGATTGACACAGAACGACGATAGTAGAAACCCCCACGAACTCATTAGAGAAGCAACGATCTACGAGTCTGGATTACTAATCACTGCTCTGTCGTAGGAACCCGAACTTCGCAACGCACAGAGCGATAACATGAGTGACACAGCGTAGTGTAGTAGGGTAGGTCGATTTTTCACTTTCTTAAAATATCAAATTGTCCATCTATGCGAAAGTTGTATGTTAGTATACTGAATACTGATACCAAAAATTACATCTTTTACTTGCACCATTGTTTGAGAAAATAGCATAACAAATCGTCTACTAAAATGAACTAAAATCCCTCGTTTCCGTAAAATCTAACCTTTTGAAAACGGGATCTTTAGTGCATTCTAGTCGACGATCTTTGATGCTATTTCCTCAAACAATGGAGCAAGTAAAAGATCTAATTTATGGTATCAGTATTCAGTATACTAACACACAACTTTCGTATAGATGGACAATTTGATATTTTTAAAAAGTGAAAAATCGACCTACTCTATTGTGTAGATGCTACGATTCAAGGATTCAAAGAATATACTAAAGGGAGTAAAGAAAGACTAATTACAGCAGTCAGTAACAGCAATTGCAACATCTGGACAAACAGAAAAACAACAAAGACTAGAAACAGAAATGGGAAGAAAAAAACTATATAGATACTTCAAGCGACAAATGGGAGAGATTGCACACGAGAAGACCTGTAGATGGCTAAGAATGGGAAACTTCAAGAGAGAAATTGAAACTCTCGTTATTGCAGGCAAAGACAATGCCATAAGAACAACTATATCAAAGCGAAAATAGATAAGACGCAACAGAAAACTAAGTGTTTAGACAAAGACGAAACAGTTAATAATATAATAAGCGAATGTAGCAAAATATCACAAAGGGATTGCAAGACTAGACAGGACTGGGTGGGAAAGGTGATCTACAGGTAATTGTGCAAGAAATTAACTTTTTTCGTTGAAAGTAATTACAAAAATTAAAGTAAAAAGAGTAAACAACTCTGGAAATTAGTATTATCAGCGTTATTCGGACTATTGTCCCCATCTTCATTGTTATTTACGTTTCGGCCGATATACCCTCCGGCCTTCTTCAGTATTTCTTGTCGGACTCGGGAAGGACTCGGGAACCTTCTTTGGAACCACTATGGTTAGCGGAATGAGTACACCCGTGGACTAAATAAAGGGTTAGGTTCAAAGTTCCGTGATGGCTCCCGATTACGACAAGAAAGTTCCCGTCTTCGAAAGAAAGTTCCGACAAGAAATACTGAATAAGACCGGAGGTATATCGGCCGAAACGTTGTACAAATAACAATGAAGATGGGGACAATAGTCCGAATAACGCTGATAATACTAATCTTCAAGCCTCATCTTAAACATTCAGAGAAATAACTCTGGAAATATGATAGCAATGAAGGGGTACTCCACACTTCCAAAATCTCTAGAAGCCTCACCATCAAATGCAGTTTAGTGTCAAACACAGGACTCCCCTTTTCTGTTAAACACATTTAAAACAATAAAAATCAAATGTAACATTTTCTTTGAATGTTCATTACATTTTTAGCAAGACAGCCGTTGACTCCGCAGCTAAATCGGCTCTAGATTAGATCCCCGACAATTTCAAAATACCATATACTGACTTGAAACTTAAAATTAATAGATTCCTTGATACAAAATGACAACAAACACTGGAATAACAACACCCACAATAAACTCTTCCTAATCAAACCCACTTTGAGAGGCTGGAGACCAACTTTAAGGAAGTCTAGAAAGGAACAAGTCATTGTGTCCCGGTTACACATTGGTCATACAAGACTAACGCACTCCTATATACTCAAACAAGAACAACAACCATAATGTGGAACATGTCAAACACCTTTGACAGTTTTAAAGCAAACAATATGAAAGATCTGTTTGAAAACGTCAACATGGAGGATATTCTCTCTTTTTTTGAGGGAAATAAAATTATACCATAGAATATAGACATGAAACAAATCAATACCATACAACATAATTCAGAATAATGCTAACACATTGTTAAAACCAATTACTAAAAAGAATAAATATAAATACATGATATGTATCACTTCCTAACCGTTAGACATGACATAACCCCAGACGGGTTGATATGCCGTTAAAATCAATAAACAAACAAACAAACTGATTCCTTGTTCTACAATTATAACATTTTGGTCAAAAGTGAATAAAAGATTGCAAAAGTATCAAATATAATTTATCACATGGTTGATTAATTGATTGATTTTAACGGCATGTTAACCTGTCTTGGGTTATTTTACGCCTATATGTCAGAGAACTGCTTACATTGTACCATTATATTTACATTTGTGTGTAGTTTCTTAAGAGTTTAATACACATGGTTATATATCAAATATTCCAATCTGATACAAATAATTTGAACACAGTTGTATGGTTTCAACTATGCCTATTTAATATAAATAATTTGAACACAGTTGTATTGTTTCAACTATGCCTATTTAATACTAATAATTTGAACACAGTTGTATGGTTTCAAGTATGCCTTTTAATATAAATAATTTGAACACAGTTGTATGGTTTCAAGTATGCCTATTTAATACTAATAATTATATGATTTCAAGTAATTATTTCTATCTAATAATAGTGACATCTTTGTACAGTTATATAGTTTCAAGTAACTAATAATAATCCTTAGTAAACAATTATAGCTTCATGTGACTATTCTTAATACTAATAATTTACAGTTGTGTGGTATTAACTATTCCCATCCAATACTAAGTAAGTAAAAGTAAAGTCGTCGGGGTGGCCTAATGTCGGTATCAGCCAGACAGCGAGGGAGTCTATACCCTTTCCAATAACGCAAGATCAAGGAGATTGTGTTTGCGTCTGAGGTGGAGCGCCACGCCTACCATCAGCCCATCACTTTGCCACACAAATTCCTGTGCTACTCCTGCGCTGAGTTGGCGACGGCTGGTATCGAACCAGGAACCTTGTGATTCCCAATGATTTATATACAGATCTATTTGATCCATAAATATGACCGTGGAACTGGGAGTAATGGTATTGAAGCGGTACTCCACACTCCCTAAATTTCCAAGAACTGAAACCTCACCATAAGATTTTTTTTGTGCGTGTGTATGTGGGGGATTTTAATCATCTGCAGGGGGGGGGTACACTCGGCGTATTTCTAAGCCTCGCCATTAGTTTTGAAGAGGGGGCAGAAAACTTGCCAGATCTAAGATCTTACAATCAGACCACGTGATGAAGACTAAAAGAAACTGAGAACATATCGGGAGCTTGCCCTGACGAAGGTGCGAAACCTAATCGTGGGGTTCGTGCTTATATTTTGCAAGTTGGAACCTAGTAGGATGAATTAGAGATTAGACGAATTACTGAAACTGACCAAACCAGTATAAGAATACTGAGGAAGGTGCTGCTGATCTGAGTAGACTTGCTATTACTCCTCTCAAGCAATAATCATCAATACCCAGTGATGCTGATAGCTTTTTTGATTTAGCGCATCATGGGACGCACATATTTGCTTTGAAAGAGTCCCCGGGAAAATGTATGAGTCCCAACTAAAATTTCTTAATAGATTGTAGGGTTCTTTTATTTATGATCCGGGAAAACAAGTAAAACCGTCTAATTCCTACCTTGTAACCTATCCGGAGTAGTTCGTTTATAGAAAACTATTGAAATGTATTTACATGTAGTTAGCTTGAAATGGTGAGGGAAGAAAAAAGAAAACCACTGAGACACATGGGTACGATATTCATATAAATGTGTCTCTCTCTCTCTATCTGTTTCTGTCTCTCTCCCTATATATATATATATATATATATATATATATATATATATATATATATATATTTCTGTCTGTCTTAAAAAAGTAACAAGGGACAAACACTATTAACGGTAAGTAAACACATGTCTACGTTTCTGCAGGAAATATCGAAAAGGTCTGTTCCTGTAGTTCCCATGTTGACACAGTCTTGACGTCTACTAAATGTACAATCGACCCGAAGGAAGAAGCATTTGTAAAAAAAATACGTTGGGTGTCTGGCTGTAGAGGATCAAGCCGATCCTAGCTGATTTTTCATGTGTGTTTTGCTGATATATATATTTTTTGTAACCATGTCACTTTGATAAAGCAAATATAATCTAATCTGATTAATTAATTGGTAAAGTTCTGATTTGTTTCTTATGTAAATAACTAGCAGAGCTACCCGGCGTTGCCCGGGATTTACAAGTTAAAAATAAATCACTTATAGTATTATCTGCGTTATTCGGACTATTGTCCCCATCTTTATTGTTATTTGTACAACGTTTCGGTCGATATGCCCTCCGGCCTTCTTCATGTATTTCTTGTCGGACTCGGGAACCTTCTCGGACTCGGGAACCTTCTTTTCGGACTCGGGAACCTTCTTTTCGAACTCGGGAACTTTCTTGTCGTAGTCGAGAACCTTCTTGTCGTAATCGGGAGCCATCACGGAACTTTGAACTTAACACTTTATTCAGTCCACAGGGGTATCCTGTTCCCGAGTCCGAAAAGAAGGTTCCCGAGTCCGAGAAGGTTCCCGAGTCCGACAAGAAATACTTGAAGAAGGCCGGAGGGCATATCGGCCGAAACGTTGTACAAATAACAATGAAGATGGGGACAATAGTCCGAATAACACTAATAATACTAATCTTCAAGCCTCATCTCAAACATTCAGAGAAATCACATATATATTTGTAGATCGATTCGTAGATTTCTGCAAGGCATTTGATTGCATTCACAGAGGAAAAATGGAACAAATACTACTAGCTTACGGTCTCCCCAAAGAAACTGTTGCCACTATAAAGATGCTCTACAAAGACACTAAAACAATGGTACGCTCACCTGATGGCGACACAGATTTCTTTGACATCGCCGCTGGAGTCCTACAAGGAGATACATTAGCACCATATATATTTATAATATGCTTAGACTATGCACTCCGAACATCATTAGATACCATAAAAGAAAAAGGTTTCACTCTAAAAATTGACAGTATTATCAATTGATAAAAATAAGCAATATTGATTTTTATCAATAATTAACAACCATATATATAATCTAAAAGATTATAATAATACTAGCAGCGGCTACCCAGCGTCGCCTGGGTAGAGGGGAATTTTAAAGTTTGTCTCGCAGATCCATTATTACTGAATCGTGAGTTGAATCCTCGTTTATAATATTATTATTATTGATATAATCCCCGTCATTATAAATTCCTGTCGGCAAATGTAACGCTAATCTTTTTATGACAAAACAGTGAATATGTTAACAATAAACAATATTTGTTTTATTTATTCTCACTGACAGGGAAATACAGTGGATGGTTTTGGATACAGTTCAGCTCGATGTGTCATATGTGTGCTCACGTATTAGGGTCCGGTTCTTGTCCGCCTGACTGTCTGTATTTTTGTCTCCCTCCTTTACCAGAGTATCCGGTTTTAATCGTTAGGGGGAGATAACTCTCCCTAACACTTACATTGTAATATTGTTTGTTTGTATTACATGTTCTTCATCACTAAAATTTTAGGATTATTAATGAAAATCATGTGTGTTCTGCCTACCACTTACGTACGTGCATTCATACTCTAACTTACGCACTCAACTTCACACATTCATACCACATCCTTACTTACATTCACATACATACACTGTGCAGCATTCTGCAGACATCTATCTGGTCACTTATTTCTTCCTCTTTGAACACTTTGCGACCCTGCATGATCTGGATGATCAGATCCATGCACACCACCCCATCTCTTTCCCGCGCCTTTGGAACAATTGGGGTAGTTCTTTCTTTCTACAACACCAAAGCAGACAGACGCACCTCCAAATCTCTACTGAACGCAATACTTTTTTTTACCTCTTTTGTAACGATCTGTTGAGAACTTTGAACTTTGAACCGTCTTCCTTACTGTTATATCCCGAGATGTAGGATATACCAAATCGATGACAAAACAGTGAATATCTTATTATAATGGAGATTGTGTGTTTGTCTGTCTGTAACCGAAACTATATTACAACTCAATTCACAGTTCCCTTAGTTATTTATATCGCATTCTCCATGATTTTATTTTTTATTTAAACCTCAATGAATAATAAAATTGTTTTACATTATTAAGACTGTTGACCATATCTACATACTAATAATTGTATTTATATATACAATAAAATAGTGGTTTACAGTGTGAATGGGAAGGCTAATTTGCATATTGATCTTAAAAAATTGATTTTAATGAATATATGCTAAGTATTATTGATTTCTAATTGTTTGGTTTTATCTTATTGAATATGAGCAAAAATCTCTTCAATAATCTTAAAAGAAATTCTTAAAAGAAGAAATGACTGTAATATTATCCTTTACTTCCTATTTTAAGTAAAGAGTTAAATTAAGAAAATTTACCAATGAAAGACGGGAGTAATGAAAAATGATGGAAGAGTTAGTTTCAAAGCTGTTCTATTTTTCGATAATACCCCCTCTGTTCCAAATCTTTTTATCTGCATTCTTATTTAGTGTTATTAGCCTTTCTAATTTAACATGATATTTTATTATATTAAAACTTAAAAACTTGCACCCGTAGGGTGGATAAATTTGCTAGTGTTAACAATAAACAATATTTGTTTTATTTATTCTCACTGACAGGGAATACAGTGGGATGGTTTTGGATACAGTTCAGCTCGATGTGTCATACGTGTGCTCACGTATTATGGGCCGGTTCTTGTCCGCCTGACTGTCTGTATTTTTGTCTCCTTCCTTTACCAGAGTATCCGGTTTGAATCGTTAGGGGGGAGATAACTCTCCCTAACACTTACATTGTAATATTGTTTGTTTGTATTACATGTTCTTCATTATATATTACGTTCCTGTTGAATAATGTCTTCAGTTTTCCTTGTTTTGTTGTTTTGTTCGATTGTTTATTGATCTCATATTCCGTCTGGTTAAACTACCTGTCAAAGCTTTCAGCCAAGTAAATGTAGAATAATGCGAACGATCTGACTTGACGTCTTATTTCCGAATGTACTGGTGCTAAAAAAATCATAATTGAAACAATATTTGGATTATCTTTGCTGTTTACATATCTTATTATAATGGAGATTGTGTGTTTGTCTGTCTGTAACCGAAACTAAATCACTATTCAAGTCATAATTCCCTTAGTTATTGACGTCACATTTACCATGAATTTATTTTTATTTAAACCTCAATTATTGATAAAATTGTTATACCTTATTAATACTGTTGACCATATCTACAAACTAATAGCATGCAATTGTATTTATATATACAACAAAATAGCGGTTTACAGTGTGAACGAGAAGGCTAATTTGCATATTGATATTTAAAATTTGATTTTAATAAATATATCTTAGTATTATTGATTTCTAATTGTTTGGAATGAATCTGAGCAAAAATATCGGGAATACATCTTAAAAGAAATCCATAAACAAGACGAAAGAACTGTAATTTTATTAAATAACTTCATAATCTAACTAAATAGATAAATTAGGAAAATGAAAGACGGGAGTGAAAGAAAATGATAGAAGAGTTAAATCTAAAGCTGTTCTATTTTTCGATTATACCCCCTCAGTTTATCATTTTTTAAATAGTTTATAATTTGTACTTGCACCCGAACATATATTTGCTTGTTTATATAATTGGGTATTGTTGGACATGGTGTAACTCTCTAGTGTTTTGAGGAGTATCTGCTGCAAAAGATTCCCTCGGAACGGCTCGGTCTTCCAAAAAAAAAAAGATTATCAGAAAATAGATATTCACCCTTTATAAACTAAATTAATTGATTGTAACGGTATGCCAAATCGTCTAGGGTTATTTTAATTCTAGAGATCAAGGAATTTCGTGTATTGTACATTTATATGGCATTCATATTGAATACGAATAATTTTCAAACATATCAATTTGATTCATAGATGGGATTCTAACAGGTACCAGCACTCAAGGTCAGAATGTGCAATGTGCAATGGCAATAAAGGGGCAATCCGCACTCCCTACATCTCCAGGACTGGAGCCTCACCATCAGATTCAATTTAGTATCATATCCAGGACACCCCATTTGGGGTTCTTACCCCTCTGTCGGGGATACAGTCGACATATTCTAAGCCACGTCGACCGCGCGAATGTATAATTGAGCTTATTTTTGGTTTTCTTCCTTTATATTCAGTGTTAGTGGAACTTTGACTAAATATAATAATGAAATTTTGTGTACAGTGCTCAGGAGCACTATTACTTATCAAAGGTGCATGTATACTGCATGAAATAATATATTAATATCAGGAAAATGAATAGTATATAGTCATGATACACACACACACACACACACACATATATATATATATGTGTGTGTGTATGTGTGTGTATGGAGAGGGGATATCATGTATAGAGTTGTTGAATTACAGGAAGCTTGGAGGTTTTGAAGGATGTAGTGTCTCGGCAGCTAACAACGGATGCAGTTAGTTTGTTCCAACTCTGAGCATGAAAATATGTTTCTGAAAGTCATGTGAGCTGTGCTGTTTTATGACTTTGTAGGTATGTTAGAAACATGGAAATCAAAAAGGTGCTCAAGGCTGCTGTTGGCAAGATGGTTAATAACCTTATGAGTGTTTACCAAACGCCGGAGTTTCAACGAATCCATTCCCAGGGCAGCAAGATCTTTTCTATCACCAAACATTGATTAAACAAAATATCTGGTTGGTTGGTTGGTTGGTTAGATTTATGGCATGTTAACCCTTGTTGGGTTATTTTATGCCGAAGACGTTTTGTTTTATTCATTCTTAATGGGTATTCAAAAACTCAATTTTTTAAAACACATTTTTTCTACTTAACTCAAAGTGAGGACCCAAACAAGCACTACCACTCCGTGTCAGGATGAACCTGAAAGTGATGGTGATGAGGGGTTTAACGTCATACCCAGGGTACTAAAACCCTCGGACACAACCTTCTAACACATATATGACAAAAAGGGTTGGTGGCTTGCCATAAGGTCAATAGGGACGGGAAATCATATATATGCTAGGGGTTGACGTGACCAGCCGATTGATCGGGTAGGGCCTCCCCGACCGCCCGTCTAGACTAAGTAAGGGCCAAAGTGGAGTATTACATGTCATGGACTGCTCAAGCCACCAAGATTCTACCCTTAAGCATCACGGGAAGCTACCCACGTTGTTGATTAGGTTAATAGTAAAACGTCCTGTTTGATTTGGCTAAACTTTCACAGGTCTTTTACTTTCCTAAATGGATAGTTGGAAATCCCACAATGCAATTTACGTAATGGAGATTCAGCTCGTTAATAACGGCTTGTGAAACTAGAATCCTAGCAATCTCTCAACTGTCAACGCTGTCTAACTTGATACGAGTTTGTGAGATTAAAAAGATAACAAAATTTAATTTCAACAATGTCATTCTGCGCATTACGAATTATATTCAATCATAAAAGGATTCTGTAAACATTTTTGCCGTCCTGGATTCCTGCCCTTTTTACGCTATGTTTTTCCTTGGCGGTAAAAGCAGTCCTGTCCTTATTTACGCTATGTTTTTCCTTGACGGTAACATCAGTCCTGTCCTTATTTACGCTATGATTTTCCTTGACGGTAACAGCAGTCCTATCTTTATTTACGCTATGTTTTTCCTTGACGGTAACAGCAGTCCTGTCCTTATTTACGCTATGTTTTTCCTTGACGGTAACAAGTCCTGTCCTTATTTACGCTATGTTTTTCCTTGACGGTAACAGCAGTCCTGCCCTTATTTACGCTATGATTTTCCTTGACGGTAACAGGCTTAAAACAGGCCCAACTTAGCTATTCATACCTTGAAATATTTACAGGTAAATAGAAAACTTAATCGAGTTTTTAGTTTTTTGTAAAACAAAAATTGTTTTTTGTTTAGTGTTTTGTTTTGAATTTCGAGCTTTCTGTTATTAATTACCAATAAACATTTCGATATTTTTTTTTGAAAAATTAAACGTAAAATTATACTGTAAAAATTAAATTGAAAAAAAAAGAATTTTTATTTGTATTTTATCCGGGGGTGGGAGTGAGGGCATTGTAAAATATGGCAAAACAAAGAAATAGGCGAATCAATTTCCCGATAAAAAAAAACAAAAAACCAAAAAAAAACAAACAAACAAAACATATCAAAAGAGAAAGAGCGCACGGTATGAAAATTATCTTGAAATTTCAATTTGTGTTTTTAAAGATATATTGTAAAATTTAAATTGAAAAAAAAAATGTCTGAGTTCATATTTGTGTTTTATATATTGGGCTTGTAAAATATCAAAATTAATTTGTCGATTAAAAGCGAAGAATAAGCGCTCGGTGAATATCCAATTTGGACCGTTTTTACGCCTGTCGCCGCCAAGAAAAAAACAGCGTATATAAGGGCGGGAATGCGGTACCACAAAATGTTTATAGACCCCATAAACTCATTGCGTTGTATCTCTCCGGTCGGAAGATAGAGGAAAGGAGGCGAAAATAAGGGCGATCCTGCGCAAGATTTTCTCAATATAATCATAATATGTACTTGCCAATCTCTCCGACACGAGCAGGATGTGACACAAGGTCAATTTTTGTACGCGGAGTTCAAAAGTTTTGAATTCAGAGTTTTCCTTCTCTTAGACTGGTTGCCATACCAAGGCTAAAGAGTCCAGTCTTCCTTACTATTTACATATAGCTGGAGGGAGAATAGTTGGTACATACCTTTCCCGATGGTATTAGGGCTTTGTGAAATGCAAAGAGCTTCGTCCAGGATTTAAACTTGGATGACTGTGTTCATTTCCTCCGACGATGACTATTATACGACGATATGATCGTAGGTAACGTAGGAGATGTAAATTTCAATTATGACAGCACCGTTACCTGGAAATAACAGACTTACAAATGGGTGTGTACATGTTAGTCCAATAAAAAAAACCGAACGTAGAAATGAAATACTATTTCTCTGAATGTTTGAGATGAGGCTTGAAGATTAGTATTATTAGCGTTATTGGGACTATTGTCCCCATCTTCATTGTTATTTGTACAACGTTTCGGCCGATATACCCTTCGACCTTCTTCGGGTATTTCTTGTCGGACTCGGGAACCTTCTCGGACTCTGGAACCTTCGGCTATGGTTAGCGGAATGAGAACTGGATACCCCCGTGGAATAAATAAAGGGTTAGGTTCAAAGTTCCGTGATGGCTCCCGAATACGACAAGAAAGTTCCCGAGTTCGAAAAGTAGGTTCCCGAGTCCGAGAAGGTTCCCGAGTCCGACAAGAAATACCTGAAGAAGGCCGGAGGGTATATCAGCCGAAACGTTGTACAAATAACAATGAAGATGGGGACAATAGTCCGAATAACGCTAATAATACTAATAGAAATGAAACTTCTATATTTAATATTTCTCTCACTTGTTACGGATGGATCAAATTGTAAATACCCCCCCACACACACACACACTACTGTACAGATGCAGCACTTGGACTCTAACGTAGTGCTTAAAGAAAACGCTAGATGGGAGCTACACAAGGATGCTGCGTGCAGTCTTGAACAAATCCTGGAAGCAGCACCCTACAAAAAATCAGCTATACGACCACTTGCCCCCTATCACAAAAATTATTCGAGTACGACGAGCAAGACATTCTGGACACTACTGGAGGAGTGAGGACGAACTCATAAGTGACATTCTCCAGTGGACACCTATACAAGGACACACCAGTGTATGGCGACCTGCAAAAACCTAGATCAATCTGCTCTGTGCGGATTCTATATGATGCGCGGAGGACGTCTCAGGGACGATGACCAATAAGAAACGGCTGGAGAGAGAAAGAGAGAAAGAGACAGAGACAGACAGACAGAAGGAGAGAGAGAGAGAGAGAGAGAGAGAGAGAGAGAGAGAGAGAGAGTGAGAGAGAGAGAGAGTCATGGATATCCATGCTGCCAGCACAACTTGATGATGAGAATGATGAGGATGACGATGATGACGGTTTGGTTGGTTGTATTTTACGGCATGTCAACACTTATTGGGTTATTTTATGCCGAAGACGTTTTGTTCTATTCATGCAGGATGGGTATTCAATTTTTTAAAAACTCCATTTTCAACACATTTTTTTTTATTCATTTTTTTTCTTTCCTATTTAACCCATAGATGGGACCCTAACAGGTGCTACCACTCCGGGTCAGAGTGGACTTAGGAGTAATGGCGATAAAGAGGTACTGTACACTCCCCCATAAGCTCCAAAATTGGAACTTCACCATTAAATACAGTTTACCGTCACACCCAGGACACTAAGACCCTCAGCCTCTGGATGATGATGATGATGATGATGATGAACAAAGCAAAATATCTACCAGCATTTGCTGGGAATAGGTATACCCACATATCTTGTGCTTCAGAATCAGTATTAGAATCCATGAGAAAGGTATATAGAAATATAGATACACATTTTTATACTTAGATTACGTATCTAGGACAGTATAAACTATGCAATATCTTTTTGTTGTTGTTGTTGTTGTTGTTGTTGTTGTTGTTCCCTTTTTAAAAGCATCTTACAAGACCGGTTACACGACAAATCTAATGTAGCATTTTGGTAATGCGTTGCAACATTATAGATAATTGGTCCGCCTCGCTGACAGGACATGATACGCACCGAAACGGGTGTTGGCACATTGTTACATTAGCTTTTAATTAAGATGGATCACAGGTTTTATTTATTATTATTATTATTATTATTTGCGCATTCAAAACTAAACACGACAAAGAAAAATATATAAGAACTTGAGCCTACATTATGCATGACAGACTATTTGATAATAACGTAGCATCACTAAAACATGATAAAAGGCATTCCCCCAAAATGATTTGATTTCAAAACTTTGTCATTTAAAAAAAAGAAGCTTGCTCATACATCATGCTTACGAATAAAGGTACCTACAGTGGAAGCTTCACTTACGAGTTTAATTCGTTCAGCTCGTAACTCAATTTACTCGTATATCAAATCAATTTTCCCAATTAGAATAAACTGAATGTCATTAATTCGTTTCAGCCTCTCCAAAACATCCAATTTTTTTGTTACTTTTTTGAATAAGAAAAATAGCACTGTATTGTATAAAACATAATAAAATAGAATGTAATGAATTATGTGCTGTAATATGTTTTAATATCTATTTTGTTAGAGATGAATATTTTCGTTGGCGTATATAAGAGAACTCGTAAGTTGGGGCACTCGTAAGTCACAGCACCAACGATTTATTTAAGAGAGCACGCAGCATTCTTGCGTTACTCCAATTTAATTCGTTCTCTAGGTGTCTCGTTAGGGTCCAAGTAGTGTAACCGAACAGAAGTACTGATACAACTACGGCTTGAAAGAATTGGCGCTTTAACTTATTAGTGAGAATTTACTTAAAATTAACACACATAAAAAGGGCTTAAACACGGATCTTGGTACGTTAAATGCCCAGGGATACTTCCACTAATCCCACCACCCTTATAGCAGTTCACGCCACCGTATACAAAATCCCAAAATAATAACTTTATTTTCTCGAAAATGTAATAAGCCGAAAATATGTTTGTAAAAGTTAATGAAAATTAGGGGTTGAAATGAGGTGTTTTTTTTTTTTTTTTTTTTTTTTTTGGGGGGGGGGGTCATTTGTTTTTAATTATGTGTTTAACCAAATCCTCCCCCACTGACAGAATCACCGTAGAATCCACCGACTGTACCTCTACAGAATGGTAAAATCCCACCAATGGACCCACCTGTTGGCCATGGGTGGAAACTCGTGATGCTTAAGAACGGACTCTTGGTGACTGAGCAGTCCATGACATGCAACACTTCCCTTTGGCCCTTACTTGGGCTAGACTGGCAGTCGGAGCCCCCCCCACCATCAATCGACTGGTCATGTCAAGCACTAGCACCTATATGATTGTTCAGACCCTATTGCTCTTATGGAAAGCCCACAGTCCTTTTTATCATATCTGTGCTAGAAGGCAGTGAGTGAGGGTCTTAGTGTCTTGGGTATGACGTTAAACTTCATCTAGTGATGAAGTTCCAATTGTGAAGTTCTGGGAAGTGTGGAGTATGCCTTCATCGCCATTACTCCCAAGTCCACCCTTACTCGGAGTATTAGTTCCTGTTAGGGTTCTATCTATGGGTAAAATAGCAAAAAACGTAAGTGTAAAAAATGTCTTTAAAGATAAGTTTTAAAAAATTTCGAATACCCATCAAGAATGAATAAAACAAAACGTCTTCGGCATAAAACAACCCAACAAGGGTTGACATGCCGTAAAATCTAACTGTTGCATACTGACGTTTTCACCGTACCAAATCGATATAATGTTGTATAGCCTTTTATTACTTCTTACTTCTAGTCGTCTTTTCTTCTGGCCGGCTTTGCTATTCTGATCGTCTATCATCTTGGTCTGGTCTAGCGTCTAGCGTCTAGTGTTGACTTGATATATCTTCTAAGGTCTGGTCTTCTATGGGGATTTCTCCTTATCAGAAGCCCTGTGTCATTGTTAGTTTTTAGTAAACACAAGACTACGATTTTATTTTAATGTTCTTTATTCGGACATAACATAGCGCGCGTATGCAGAGTTACAGTTTTAGACAGAGCGTCATGGCCGACTGCTCTGTCTGACGTCTAACTGCAAACTGGGGACTCTGAAAAAGGTCCCACGTGACTTCACATATTTGGCGGGCTTCTGTAATTTTCCATAGATGGACCCGGCTATGGTATGAAAGGGTTCATCCCCTCAGAATTACAGGGGATTGACAATAATCTTATGCAACCGCATTGATTATGTAACATAACTAACCAACCAATCAATTCGCCTCAGACAGGATGTGGCACAAGGTCAATTTTTAAGAGCATAGAGCTGGTTTGAATTTAGAGTTTAAAAAAAATTATCTTTGACTTATACAGGAAGAGTGAGTCACGCAGGGAGGGTCCAACTTACCCTATTTGTGAGTGTATTTTGAAAATAACAACCTCCCTCCCCCAAAAAAGACAAAAACAAAAAACAAAAAAAAAAACAACAGAATGTCTTGAAAGGAATAAAAAATGATGTGAATATTAACGTCTGATTTCATTTTTATTTCATTTCTATTGAAAAAAGTAAAAAAGAAATTCAGTCTAATAGGAAAAATGTCAAATATTTGAATAATTTACGAAAACTAGATTCGGAAATAAATAAAAGATACAAGAAAGAAAGAAACTTGATTTGTTTGTATTTGTTTTTTGTTGTTTTATTTTGAAGTTTTCTGTCGGTTATTTTCAGTTCTCAGACTTTTATGCATTACCGTCACATAAACATATTATTTCCCTTCCCATCTCTCACTCTTGCTTGTCTAAAAAAAAAGATATATATATATATATATATATATATATATATATATAGAGAGGAGAGAGAGAGAGACAGACAGACAGACAGACAGACAGATAGATAGTAGATAGATAGAGAAAGCGACAGAGATAGGCAGAGATAGACAGAGATAGATAGATAGACAGAGATAGAGAAAGGGCAGGGATAGATAGGAACAGAGATAGGTATATATATATATATAATATTATATATATATATATATATATAATATAATAATATATATATATAGAGAGAGAGAGAGAGAGAGAGAGAGTGACATATATATGTATATATAGAGAGAAAGACACACACACACACACACACACACACACACATACACACACACACACACACATATATATATATATATATATATATATATGAGAGAGAGAGATAGAGAGAGAGAGAGAGAGAGAGAGAGAGAGACAGACAGACAGACAGGGAGATAGATAGTAGATAGATAGAGAAAGCGACAGAGATAGGCAGAGATAGATAGATAGACAGAGATAGAGAAAGGGCCAGGGATAGATAGGAACAGAGATAGGTATATATATATATATATATATATATATATATTATATATATATAGGAGAGAGAGAAGAGGGAGAGAGACATATATATGTATATATATAGAGAAAGCCATATATATATATATATATATATATATATATATATATTCTTTGTGGGGTACCAAATTTTTTTGGTATTACGATGATTCTAAACTGGTCCTCTCCTCTAATAGTTGGGTGCTGCAAAGTTCAGGTCACGTTTGAGAGCTGAATGTTTAATTTTTTATAAACAGGGCAAAGTAATTTATATATATTTAAAAAAAAAACCTAAAAACCGGGTATATAGTGATTATGGTCCATTTCCATTTCTTTACAAATCACTATACCCGGTTTTTTTTTAAGCTTTTTTCTTTACAAATCACTATATACCCGGTTTTTTAAAGCTTTTTTCTTTACAAATCACTATATACCCGGTTTTTTAGCTTTTTTCTTTACAAATCACTATATACCCCGGAAGCTTTTTTTCTTTACAAATACTATATCCCGGTTTTTAAGCTTTTTTCTTTACAAATCACTATATACCCGGTTTTAAGCCTTTTTCTTTACAAATCACTATATACCCGGTTTTTAAGCCTTTTTCTTTACAATCATATATACCCGGTTTTTAAGCCTTTTTCTTTACAAATCACTATATACCCCGGTTTTTAAGCCTTTTTCTTTACAAATCACTATATACCCGGTTTTTTAAGCTTTTTCTTTACAAATCACTATATCCCGGTTTTTAAGCTTTTTCTTTACAAATCACTATATACCCGGTTTTTAAGCTTTTTTACTTTACACACACACATACACACACACACACACACACACACATATATATATATATATATACATACATATGTATATATAATTTGTTTAATGACATACTGCTTAGGCTGTGCAATGCAGTATATAAACAAAATAGAATAGATAAGTGGACAAAAGGATGCATCCTCCCTTTCCCCAAAAAGGGAGACCTAGGAATCACTAAAAACTACCGAGGCTTAACTCTTACTGCTATTGCAGCTAAGATATACAATGCCCTCCTCATTAATCGCATCCGATCCGAAATAGAGAAAATTCTTAGGAAAAACCAAAACGGATTCCGCAAACTCTCAGATCCAAAACGGATTCCACAACCTCTCAGATCCTGACTATACGACGGATCATAGAAGGGGTTCGAGCAAAGAATCCAGAGGCAACGCTACTATTCGTAGATTTTTCCAAGGCATTTAATTCCATACACAGAGGGAAAATGGAACAAATACTACTAGCATATGGCCTCCCAAAGAAACGGTTGCCGCTATAATGATGCTCTACAAAGGCACTAAAGCAATGGTACACGCACCTGATGGGTTATCGTATACAGCATTTTAGAATAATTCATTTGTTTTTGTTTTTGTTTATTTCGAAAATGTATTAAGTAGAAAAATCTGTTTATAAAAGTTGGTGAGAATTACGGGTTGAAATTAGGTGTTTTTTTTTTTCTTGGGTGGGAGAAGGGTCATTTGTTTTTAAGTGTGTGTTTAACAAACTCCACCACCACACAAGGCATAAGGTCAAGTTTTAAGCAGTCAAGGCTGGTTTGTATTCAGAGTTTTCATTTTCCCAGACTGGTTACCTAATAAGCCCAAAAGAACACGGTCTTCTCTACTTTCTCCCCATAGCTGGTGGAAGAACATACGGATTTATGCCGTTTCCAAGGGTATTAACACGAAGTAGAACGCAAACAACCTTGTCCAGGATTTGAACTCGGGTCACCTGTTCCACTTCCTACGACGACAACCGTTAAGCTAAGAGCACCTCTATTTGTTTTTAAGTTAGTTCTGGTAGTTACATTTTCTAGATGTCATATTCATCTATCACCAGATTCTTTTAGTATTCATATAATATTAAACTAGCAGGGCCAGTGTATATACCACAGTATGATAATTTAATTATTAAAACGTTTAATATGTTTACTTAAGAGCTATAGAAAAATAGCTCAATATGTAAAAAGTATAATGATCTCCTCTCTCTCTCTCTCTTCTCTCTCTCTCTCTCTCTCTCTCGCTCGCTCTCTCTCACTCGCTCGCTCGCTCTTTTTTTCTTTCTTCCCCTTCTTTTCATATTTTCATTAGGTTCGATTGAAACAGATTAGTGTTATCATTTCTGCGGATCACACCTTCTCTCTATCTTTCTCCAACTTTCATTCTTTCTTTCTTTCTTTCTTCTTTCTTTCTTTCTTTCTTTTTTCTTATCATATATTTTTGTGTAGCATGTACTTTTTCTTCCTTTCTCTTTCTTTCTAATAAAAACGGAATTGTCCATTATTTAGCTGAGGTCACAGGAATTTGGCGGATTTACATATTTGCATTTCATCTTGGACGATTTGGAGGGTTTCATTTTTAACCAGAGGGTGTTGCAAGATGATGACAGTCGGAAGATTAAAGAACAAGCGTATTAAAATATAGATAAGATAAGACATTTCTATTCTCTATTATAGGGAATTTAGCACCTTCTTTAAAGCCGTAATTTGTAGGGTGGAAATGTTGTTCAGCCGGTAGTAATATATATATTATATATATATATATATATATATATATATATATATATATATATGATTATGTTCGAATATCTTTAAATGGTGTAATTACAGTTGTAATGAAGTAGATAACGTATAAAAATAAGTGTGTTCGCTTGAATTTCCACGTTAGCTTGAAAACTTGTAAAGCAATGACTAGCGTGTAAGTTTCACAAGCGCTTGTCAGTAAGTTTATTTTTATATACTTATAAATACGATCATATACTGTTGCACAAAAATAGGTACATGTATGATGAGCATTAGTAAGTACTTATTAAGATATTTACTTAGTCTGGCACAAGGCCACACGAGTGGACTACAGAGTAAGAACTGAAATCCATTAGATTAGCCCATGATAGCGCCGTTAAAAGACCTCTTCTTTGTACAATGTTTTATTGTACAACTGGGCTGTGTTTTAAATGACTCATAGAAATGAGAATGGATTCCGGAGGGCTTAATATCCTGGCAGCAGTTATAATAAAAAGCTGCTACACATATTGTTAACCTTGACAGAAATCACTAAGATTGGCTTTTGAGAGCGCGCCGTTACAAGACTTCTTCTTTGTATGTTGTTTTTTGTACGACTGGGCTGTTTGATGACTTATAGCATGAGAATAGATGCCACAGGACTTATATAATTGATTTTATGTCCTGAAAGCAGTTATAGAAAAAAGCTGCTAGACCTATTGGTAACCTTGACAGAAATCACTAATATAGGCTCATAATAGCACTGTTTTGAGACCTTTTCTTTGTACGTTGTTTTGTTGTACCACTGGTTAGTGTTTGATTTTATTTTCCTAGTACCCCACTCGTACCAGTTCAGGCACAAAGACCCTATTAACGTGGGAACCACCCACAAACCGAAGTTCATGGGATGGCGGGTGAAAAATTGCGTCTATCCCGTCGGCATTCCCCCTCAAGGGGGGCGCCTCAGGCACTGGGCAATAAACCCAGCCCTTCTCCTTTAAATCGAGGGGGCAGGTGTTGCCTGGGGGGATGGCCCCCTGGGATCGACGCTTTTAATTCAACACATCGGTCCAGCGGCCGAAGCTCAGCGGACCCGCGGTTTTGATGCTTAATAGAGATGAGGATGGATGCGCGAAGGTTTAATGTCCTGACAGCATTTATAGTGAAAAGCTGCTACCCCTATTGTTAACCTTGACAGGGGACAATCATAATAGCATAATTATATTAGTGAATGTTTGGGAAGGATTGAAATGATTGTTAGAGGCACGTGGTGCAATGGTTACCATCGTAGGAAATGGACACGGCGAGACGAGTTCAAATCTTGGACGAGAAGGCTGTTCGCATTTCACATAGCGATAACAACTTTCGGAAAGGTACGCGTCTAACTGCTTTCCCTCTAGATATGGGTAAATAGTAGGGCAGACTGAGCTCTTTAACCTTGGTATGGCAAACAGTCTATGAGAAGGAAAACTCTGAACTCAAACCAAAGGAACTCTCTTGTTGTTAGTCAAAACAACTTTGAGAGCTCCTCGCTTTCCCTCTCTCTATACTTATATATATACTAGGAGGCAGCTTTACACCTGTGTGACGCGATTAATATGTATCGCTGAGGTTAGTCAGTAATATAGCTATAGCCTATATATATATATGGACTCTCTCGTCGATTTTCAAGCGCATGAGTGCTATATCAGTGACAACGCAACAACGTGATTTGTTTTAGTGGGTGAGATTGTGGTGGATCCCATTCCACACTTATTGGCACACGTCGATAGGAAAGAATTGGTTGACATGAGGAATGCCGCACGGATAGAACACGCGGCATGGATCAGTAGGGATTGACCTCTATGAGGATAATTTTGGAATTCAGACGTAGTGGCATTGCACTCTCCCTAGATAGGTTTACTACCCGCAGATTAAATAGAGGCCCATAATCCTGCTCCTGAGCGTAGTTTTACCTTGCGGCATAGCGTGTGGTATCTGAATAGGTAGATGATGAGATTTATATAATTATCAGTAATGAATCTTTTGATAGTGATAAGTCGATATGAGTTAGAGGGTATTGTAATAAGTAGAGAGAGAGACGAGAGAGAGGAGAGAGATATGGTGTTTAAAGACAAGATAGGGATAGACTTAGGCCTCCTCTCGTCAGACTCAAAGAATTTAGGCATATCTTAATAGTATTTGTTTTACTTTTTCTAACACTGCCATAAAAGAAGTTACATATTTCACTGTCGGAAAAAGCATGTCCAACTCATTATCTGTCAGCTACCGCCGTGTCTGATACAGAGCCGACAATACTGATCGACTGTATCTCCTGCAGAGGAGTAAGACCACCTGCTCAAATGAAAAAGAGGTCTCTATGGGTGATGACATAACGCATCACGGTAGATTGGGTGAGCTCTTTTCACAGTTCCTGGGAGATTGCTGTGGAGTGTGGAAGTATTCATAGATCATTAGCATTACATGGTTCTATTATATATATTAGATGACATTAGTCATTTCTGCGATATAAGCAACACACACCACCACAATCTAGCACACAACAGCACACGACATAATATAAATCAGTATATAGTGACTATATAGATATATTTAGAGTTAGATGAGAGAGAGAAGAGACGAAATCTAATGAGTCACAGACGCGCGAAAACCTATACTAAAGTTTCGCTTAATTGTCTTTGTCAAGGGCTTATTTGCATGGCATAGAACTTAAGGGTGTAATTGGTTAGAGCGCTTTTATACTGGTATTCTAGCTGTTCTAGTCTCCTAGAGGTCTCTGTTAATATACTATATATATTATATACTAACCAAGATTAGCCCAGCATATAATACATATAAGATATATAGTTATAATATATAAGTCAAATTGTGTTTTTTATTCTTTTGGCCTAGAAAATAATTGTCAACAGGCATGGAGTATTAATTTGTTTTGGTTGTGACGATTATCGTTTCGGGTTTCTTTTCTTTCTGTTTTCCAAAATTCTGTATTATTCTCGCCACGTTTGATGTTTGGTAGGTATCATCTTTTTACAAGATTGCAGAACGCTATTACTTGCCTGGGTTTTGTTTTCTCACGACAGCGAGGATTTATCCTCAATATAGTATTGGTGTATATTTAATATTGAGTAGTATAATTAGAGCGTCTATGGTGTTGAATATTGAGATTATACTTTATGACATGTAATAATAGATTTTATATATTGCATGACATGACTTTATTTGGCGAGGGCAATACAGTATAGGATATTAGAAAAGCAGCCACAATGTTTAGATTAAGAAGAGTGAACAATTAGTTTTGTTGTATATCATATTTCATGAGCGCTAATATTAAGAAATCAAGTATTATGCGACTTTTGATGAAATAGAAACCAGTTCATCAAGAGCGTGTGGTTTTAAACACCATGTATACTCATTGGCGTAGAGAGACAGACTGAAAAATAAGATGTAACTGTAGGAAAGATAGAAAGGTTGGTGAAAAACATTGATGTAGATTCCATAGTAAAGCGTTGGCAAGTCATTGCGTAGTCGTTGTAATTCTTCAATTATGTTTCAGCACATGTCCGATAGCCTGGGACGTGAGATATGATAGTATAAATAATTTTCTCCGATCTTAACGGAGCATTGTGTGTATTTTCCAAATTCCTTTTTATCTATACTTATACGTGTCGGATTCCATTGTGTCTCTTACTCATTGAACGATCTATATTATATTATAGTTAGTAGATCGTCGATAGTATAGATACCATTCTAGATCACATAGAGTATTTAATATTTGGGGTATCTTATTTTACGTCTTGGAGATTTGACAAGCAGGTGGAGTATCCTTTGTAAGGTTACACTTGCTGTAGTACCACACCACTGGAACATCCCTTCAAAGAGCACAAACACTTGTATTTAAAGGGTATACAGAATCCAGCTAGATGGAGATAGTGTCTGTTATTCCTGTGGTTTGGGTGGGACAGCTGAGACGTCACCGGTGGGCAAGGGTTACGAAACCGTGGAACCGTGTCGCGGGAGGAGTGTCGTTTTCAAAGGGGTCGATCTCACGAACCTGAGTGTCCGTCGTCTCTTCAGTCAAGATCGCTGCTACGGGGCCGTTCTTTTTATTGTAGTTAGTCGTGAACCCGCTGGGTGTCGACGCCTCTGTTATGTCGTGACAGCCTACGACCAGCAGTTTTTCTGTAGAACATCGGCTCTCTCGCCATGCCCACGCAGACTCTGTTTTCAGTTGGCTATGGGCTCTAGGGTGCCTACAGGAATTTCTGCACCGATAAATCATTGTCGTAAATAGTTCAACCCTGCAATGTTCCATGTTGCAAAAAGGTCAAGTCAGGCGGGCCACACGCTGTTTTCGTTTCCAGCTGCACCTGAGCCCCAGTGCTACTTTCACTATTCAGCCTGGGTCTTGGTGCAATTGAGTCAGGAACAATATAATTACAATTGGCATGTACAAGAGTACAATTCTGATCCGGAATGGTTAGATAACTTCGCTGAAGGAACAAACCACCGTATGGT
>CM042138.1:43745969-43770969 GCA_023376005.1 Doryteuthis pealeii
CGATGTCAAACATAGATTTTTGAAACAATATTGCCCGATGGGTGGTAGTAAAAAATTCAATGTCAGCGAGTTTGTACCTGTAAGTACATCATCAAATTCTTAAAGGATTAAATAAAATTAATAACAATTTGGAAATGTAACTTTAAAATGTATTAAAATAAACAGAACTATGTATAGATATATAAACAGTCATGTATTTTATTAAACTTGTTCAGAAAAAATGAGGATGTCTAATGCTGCATGTTAAATTTTTGAGTGTATTTATTTATGTTATGAAGATTTTGGTATGTGACGTAAAAACGCATTTTTTTGTTACAGACAAACGGAAGCGGAATTCCATATTAGATATAAAGTCGTCCACAGATACGTTTTTCGGCGCTTTTCAGCGTTCTTCAATGTGGCTAGACCACAACAACTAGCTCTGACCAGGGCGCGAATTCGACTGATTTTCGTCGCCGATTCGTTAACTTCTCGGGCATTTGACAATGTTTAAACTATTAAATACATACATTTGTTTATTATTTTTACGATCACAGAGAAATCCGTCTTAAAACAACGATCATCTGCTTTATATAATGCTGAAGACTGAAGTTTATTAAGTAACTAGAGAGTTTAGCGTGTTTTTTGGGAGATATAATTAATATATATATAATATATTATATATATATATATATATATTATATATATATATGTATTATATATATATATATATATATATATATATTATATAACGGTAATTAATTCCATAATCTATATTTTTAGGTATTAACCTGCTCTGCTATTTTAGAATTGAGCCCTTTTCTATGCAAAAATTTTCGTTATTTGGCATCCTTCATTCATATCATTCATATATATATATATATATATTATAATATAAGGTTGTGTGTTGTGTGTGTTTGTATGCTATGCCAATACGCACATAAATATACATACACATGCTCTTATACATAATACATATATGATATTACAATTTTAAAGAGCCCAGTTCTGCCCTACTTATTTATCGATAGCTGAAGAAGAATATTGGATTCAGACCAATTTCAAAGGTAAACTAGCACGATGTTAAATTCAAACAGCCTGTGCTGATATGAATTCGGTTCGCCGTCTAAAACTCCTACGCGATAGAACCATTACACAAGCGCCTTTTTCATTTCTATATTTCTTTTACGACGTTGTAATTTCGGTTTTTTTAGAAAATAGTCCTGGATTCGTTTGGGTGCAAACTTGCAAGGTTTCTCTTGGGTTTCTTATTTCCGTCATTGGTATTTTGTTTTTCACAGCAATTTATTCATTTGTTTTATTAAAGTTTGGGTAACCTTCTCGACAGGGTGCTGGAGGTTGACGTAATTCCTTTTAATTTCTGTTAGTACAAATGCACGTGGTCGAAAATAGGGAATAGATGTTTTGCAGTTTTGGGTGTGATCCTCCTCGTCCGACCCTCTCCTCTCCGCTCCTCCTCCTCTCCTCGCCCCCTCTCCTCATTATCATCATAATCATATCATCATGTGTGCTGCAGACGATATCATGAAATCTCTTCGACCAACTTCCTATCGTACAAGCCCAAGGAGGCCCTCTGTGCTGCATCCAGAAAACTACAGAGACAGAGCTGATCGATGCAAGGTTTTTCCCCCTTTTTTTTGTGACAGGCCTCATTTGGTGTGTCTGTGAAGGTTTTCACGGGAGAACTCACCAATATGAGTCCGTACTTGTCTCCAGCAGGGTCCGGATGGTTGTGTGATAGGGATCAAGAGACACTCTAAATGGGATCAGTTTCACGTACTTAGGTAGATATATATATCAAGAAATGCGATGTTATTCACGCATAGGGAAGGTGGATTGCTATAGACAGTATCAGTCATATGGAATCGTTTTTAAAAAATGATTTCAAAAAATAATAATACATACTGTATACGAGACAATTTGGACATCACTTATGTATACTTCCCACTTCTTATTTTTAAATTATGATTTAAAAAAGAATATTTAACACATTTTATTGCTTTGCCCTTTAGTTTTCCAGTAATTTTAAGCTTTGTTATTTCTTCTGTTTCTGTGACCATACAGTTATGATATGTCTGGGAACGACCAGATCTTACACTTTTAGTCTTTCAGTTCAAGGAACTGTTTTTTTTACGTCCGATTCGGAACTGATGGAAATTGCAACCGTCCTTTCTGATCTCAAACACGATGCTTCATTAAGTTTGTGCACTCTCAGATGTACTTTAATAACCATATAAAGTCATACGATATATTCAACATAACAAAGTATAAAACTTTCTGTAAGTAAAAAAAAAAAAGAAGAGCAACAATATATACTTGTAAGGAAACTGTGGTTTTTTTAATGACTGTAGAGCTCTCATCAAAAAAGGAAGAAGGAGGAAAAATCAAGTCGCGGTGTTTCTATTTATCTGTCGGAGGACTTCAGAGAAGCGAAGATATCAAGACATTGTACTAACAAATATTTTAAACTGTTTATTAGCCGAAAATTACTGCGTGAAAAGGCAAACAACTTGTTGTTTTTGCACAGACTTATTTAAAAAAAAAAAAACGCAGAGTTTCAATTCTGCCGAGCTGTTGGAATTTCACTGGTGCTAATCCCTTGGAAAGGTAAATCATTCCAGGGCAGACTGGATCTTTAACATGGCAAGGTAAGCAGTCTAGGAGAAAGAAACTCTGAATTGCAAACCTGTTTAAACTTCGCTTAAGAAATTGACTTGTGTCGATCTGCTCGTGCGAGGGGTTGGAACTTATATATATAAAAACAGATATTAATTTTTAGCATCAAATTTACATCAAAATGTAGAATAACATAATACTCCCACCTTACACAGAAGGCTGTGACTAGCGTCCAGTCCAGACAAAAAATAGACAGGCATAACAAATACACCTTTTGCAATGGTCATGTGTTGAGTTTTACAGACAAGACAAACAGACAATCTCCATTATATAAGAGATATTCAGTTTCATTTATTGGTCAACATCCCTGGGACATGCTGACTAACTGTAGAATGAACATATACTCACCTCACACAGAAAGGCTGTGACTAGCGTCCATCCCAGACAAAAAAACACGGGAGTAATATACACTCTGTAGCAACTGGAGGAACGCACAATTTTGTCTGAACTAGCTGTTAAAGGATAAGTATTTGTCATTTGAAAACCTAAGCGTCGAATGAACAATGCGTTTTTTTCGTACAGACACAGTTGATTAAAAATACAGATATTACCTTTTTTAAGATCAAACTACATCAAATTTATATCTGAACTAGTAATATTATACCTGTAAACAATGATAGTATTTTTTTGTATTATCTGTATTTTTCAAACTGTTTGTCCTCGTCTTTAATTGTTATCTACACAAAGCTTCGGTCAATATCCCCTGGCTTCTTCAGTATTTCTTGTCGAGCTCAGTAAACTTCTTGTCGAATTCGGGAGCCTTACGGAACCTGAGCGAACCTTTTATTCAATCACACGGGGTAGACTGTTCTCATTTGCTAACTCATAGACAGGTACAGATTAAGCTATGTTAAAGTAATTGTATATCGCCCGTGGTCAGGATCGACCTGCACAACAGATGAATTGTCACTTAGAACTGTATATAACAATAAAGATGAGGACCAACAGTCCGAAAAATCAACTAGTACAATTATGAGCTCTCTAAAAACATCAGACAATAGTGATAGTCATTTTTCCAATATATATCTATAAGCAATCATCATCATACTCATCATCATCATCATTGTGTGCTGACAGCACAGGTTTCTCACTCTCTTTCGTCGCCAACCGTGCTATCGTATAACACGGGCAGGTCTTAGCACGGCATCAGTATCCGTACAGAGCGATCATGTGGTTTTTTCTTTTTGCTGTCCGTCATACTGGTGTGTTCATGTATAAGTTGTAAGAGACCTCACTTATGAGTTGCTCCTTGCTTCTCCAGCATGTATTGTTCGCTCTTCACTCTGAATGGTTTGTGCGGCGTACGCAGCTGATTTTGTGAGGTGCATTCCAGGATCTTTTCCCGACGCACGCATCATCCTTGTTTTACCTACGTCCTAGCTTTTTTCCAAGCGTTTCGTTAGTGGTGCACGCCATCAGTAGCACTCGAACAGTAGAGTATGGAAGACACTCCTCCACGCACGACATCAGCCTTCATATAATCCAATAAATCTGCCCCCCCAAAAAAAAAGCATCACTAACATTATATATCTGCGTCTCCTCTCTCTGTACAGCACCAATTCGTTTTACTACACACACTTCGGACTCTATGCGACGCATCCTGCTCTCATCGCGCGCCGCTCTCCCAGCTGCAGACCCGATTCCACTTCCAAGAACGATTCAATATAACTGTTTTAATTTTTTAGGTGACCAGTCGCTGCCAGTTCGGGGTCGAAACGCGACAAGCCATGAGTCAGGTCCACAAGGAAGGGGGGGGGGTGACAAAAACGAATTTGAAAACTGAAGCTGTTTATTTACTCTCGTTTGGTGGGTCATTCATGCACTCTGGCTCTCTTGGCTTCTCGGGATGCTGATTCCTTACTAATCGAAAAACTGTCCTGTGTCCATTCTGTTTTTAAATGTTCGCTCTTTACTCTTAGTTCTGTTTGACCACTCGGGACAGATGGCTCTAAAGGGAATTTCTCTGTAGGCACTACTGATGGCCACCAGAGTGGTTTTCCGCAGCAAAAATCAGACATGATCAGCTTTTGCGCAGATACTCCATAGTGAGTTTGGTCAAGTGAGCAAAATACAGAAACGGTGAGTTTTTTGAGTGAATATCGGTGTTGGGCAAGAATTTGTCTTTGTGTGAAAGATGTTATGGCATTCTCAGTGTTGTACTAGTGAAGAGATACTCTCATAATGCCCACTAATGTATACGGCCCGGATGCATCGAAATTAGAAATCATTGGAGGCGCGTGGTGTGATTGTTAGTAATGGACGGTCCGTCCGAGTTCAAATCCTGGTGTGTAATTACATTCATTAGCGCTATACCCCTTTGGGAAGGTGATCCTACTTCCTCCAGCTCTGGATAAATAGTAGGGCAAGACTGGGTTATAACCTTGTTAGGCAACCGGTCTAAGGAGAAGAAAACTGATTCAACCTGTTGAACTCCGCTTTAAATTGACGTTGTGTACGGTATAACTGCTGTGCGGAGGAGTTGGTAAAATATATATACGTCCGGATCAATGTCTTCTATTTTCGATTCTAACTATCAACTTATCCAAACTTACCCTCGAACTGCTAACCCTCGATCCCCTGAATATACTATATTTAATAACCTCCGCAGAGCAGGATACGAAAAAGTGTTTGTTAGGCGGAGTTTAACAGGTTCAGAATTTTCCCTCTCCTAGACGCGGTTTGCCATACAAGGTTTAAGAGTTTAAATTCTGCCCTAGCTTTTTCACTCATAGCTGTAAGAGAATACTTGCGATTCAACCCTCGTTATATTGCACCTAAAAGTAACCCGCTACAATCTTCAGTGGAAAGTAAATTTTCCAGCAATGTTAGCGTACTTAAAATGATGCCGCTCCCTAAATCTATTCTCTTTGACCCCTTGCGCCAAGTCCTTTTATTGATGGCAGACCTCTTTTCTCTAAAAATCTTTTCACCAATAAATCGTCTAATTAATATCGGCTAACAAAATTTTATGAATTTACATGGCTTTGATCTTACTATGGCACAAACAATCCATGTAACATACATACATTAGGCATGTCTCTCTCTTCTCTCTCATATATATATATATATATATTGATAATATATATATTTATATATATATATATATATATAATCATATATATAGTTTATTTCTCTCTCTCTATCTCCTCTCTTCTTATGCTAATATATATTATTATATATAATGATTATAATTATATATATTATTGAAATAAAATATACTATATTTAATATATATATAGAGAGAGAGAGAGAGAGAGACAGAGACAGACAGACATACACACACACATACACACACAACACCAGATGTTTGTGCGGGTGGTTGAGTAATTTTTAAAGCGGTTTAACTGTTTGAATTCAGAGTTTTGCCCTTAGAGTTTAAAGTAGCCAGTCTTGCTTGTTATTTCCCTTAGCTGGAGGGGGAATAGTTAGATGCTAATTTTCCAAGGTTAAGCGCTATGTGAAATGTAACACACACCACACACACACACACACACCACACCACACACACACAGCACAGGCTTAGCTCAGTCGGTGGAGCGTTGGCTAGAAACCACAAGGTTCCTAGTTCGATCCACCCCGCAACTCTGCGTATGAGTAGCACAGGGATCTGTGTGTAAAGTGAAAGGGATAGACTCCCTCGCTGATTGGCTGATCGACTTTAGGCCCCCGACTTTATATATATATATATATATATCTATATATATATATATGCATTAAAAACGAATGTTTTAAACGACTCGCTCGAGTTCTCGCTGATCGCCATCTTGTTTATAATTGATTACTTACCTTTTCCCCTCGGGGGGTCCAGTGTGCTTTGGCACGGCCGGTAATGTAAAATTATAGCGTGATCCAGTAGGCGCCGGCCCCCTTGAGGGGAGAATGCCAACGGATCGACACAACTTTTTGTCTACCACCATGAGCTTCGGCTTGTGGGTGGGTCCATAAAATGTCTTGTGTAGCCTCATTAGTGGGATGAGCGCAAATAACTTGTTATAACTGATATCAAATAACTTGATTGGCATTAATGACCAGAAAGGTGTTGATATGCTATTAAAACAAAACACCCAACGTCAATATGCATTTTCTACTTATAAAAAAAGTTAAATTTGTAGGTGTCATTAATAGAAACACTACGATGTAACTGAAACCGACACGTACCACAGGGACAATAAGTACAATTTTTTTTTTGTTATATCTTTAAAACAACTAAGAAGACTTTCTTATTTGAATAAAATCTACTTAGTTAATATCGCATTTAGCCAACCTCAACACGGCAGGATGCAACACAAGGCAATTTTTGAACAGAATTGGTCTTAATTCAGAGTTTCAATCAAGTCGTCGAGGTGGCTTAGTCTGTATCAGCCAGACAGCGAGGAATCTATCCCTTTTAAACGCTACCCATAGGAGATTGTTTTTGCCTCTGAGGTGGACGCCCTACCTACCATTCACCGCTTACTTTACCGAAAGATCTGTGCTACTCATACGCTAAGTTGGCGAAGGTCGGTATCGAACCAGGAACCTTGTATTTCCTAGACGAACGCTCTACCGACTGAGCTAAACGGCAATTAGGCTAACGGCAAATGTCGCAAATAGGGGAAATGGTTTTATATTTAAAACCGCAATATGTTATACTGGTTTGTTGTTAACTTGTTATTCACAATAAAGATGAAGACAACTGTCTGAAAATTCAAAAGATTGCAAACAGCCTTATCAGGATTTGAACTTGGTTCACGCGATTCCATTTTCATACGTGCGTCTTGGTTAATGTATGTATGTGATAATGTCCCAAATAGTGGAAATGGTTTTTAAAAAGACCGCAATATCTTATACTGATTTGTTGTTCACAATAAAGATGAGGACAACTGTCGAAAATTCAAAATATTGCAAACAGCCTTATCCAGGATTTGAACTCGGTTCACCGATTCCATTTTAATACGTGCGTCTTGGTTAATGTATGTATGTGATAATGACCCCAAATAGTGGAAATGGTTTTTAAAAAGACCGCAATATCTTATACTGGTTTGTTGTTCACTTAAAACAAGCCGTAAGACAATGGGTTCGTATGACAGTTTTTACCTCCACAGTGCGTTGACACGGAAAGATGGATGGTGATACACTTCGACGTCACAAGGATGTGATTTATTTACACAGTGTATGTTGGTCAGTGAATTCGCCAAATTTGTACGTGAATGCACGGGCTGCTATATTTGGACTGAAACTCGACAAACAAGAATCCGTATCAGCGGGCTGCATCTGTGGGTGGCGGGAATGTTTATTGGTGAGGGAGAAGTACGTTTTTGGCCGCATTCCGACAACAAGAAATGTGTAGAGGAGGAACACAGAGAACAACACAAAGTTTGAAATTAAAAAAAGAAAAAAAAGAAAAAGAAACAGAAAAAGAAGAAAGAAGCAAGAAAAAATCTGAGAAGAAAGTAAACATCTCCTGAACACTTTCCGGGAGTAAAGGCAATGTGTATCTTGCTTTTGCGGTTTTCTAAGAAAATTAACCCTAGTAAATTATGATGAAATTAAACGACCTCGGCGACTGTCGACCGGGCTTAGATACGTTTAACTGTATTCCTGTAGAGTGGGCTACGCTCCTCCTTCGCCTTTCCTATCAAAGAATATAACACTAAACTGCATTCTGATGGCGAGCTCCAGAGATCCAAGGTTAGTGTCGGCGTACCCTTCATTTGCCATTATTCCCAAGTCTATTAAGACTCAGATCCAGAGTGGTAGTACCGCCGGTAGTAACTACTTGCCGTTTTATTAAGAAAATTGACCGCTAGTAATAATGAAGGTCGGTCATCCGGCGTGGCAAGAGCTTAGAATAACGCTGACTGTATCACCTCAGAGTGCTCCCCTCAAAAGACATAAAGTAAACTGTATGTGGGGAGTGTGGCGGTACCCTTCATTGCCATTATTTCCCCCAAGTCGACTCTGTTCCTGTAGTGGTAGTACCCTTGGTGGTATTTTGCGGTTTTCTAAGAAATTAACTAGTGAATTTAATGAATGAACTTAACATGAATCGTCACTCACGGCAGGGCTTAGAATTTAGGCTGAAACTGTTTCCCTACAGAGTGCTACCGCCCAAAAGATATACAAACTGCACTGTGATGGTGGGCGTGCCCAGAGATCTGGACGTACGCCCTTTCATTGCATTCTCCTAAGTCTATTAAGACTCAGCGCCAGAGTGGGTAGTACCGATATTGTACTTTAAACCGTTTCTAAGAAAATTCTAGTGAATTATGATGAAAATTACATGTCGGTCATCCGTGGCAAGGCTTAGAATATGCTGACTGTATCACCTTCAGAGTTACGCTCGCCAAAAAAAAAAGATATAACACTAAACTGCATCTGATGGTGGGGGCTCCAGAGAGCTTATGTAGTGTGGGCGTACCCCTTCATTGCATTATTCCAGGTCTACTCAAAGTCTCTGAAAGTAGTCTTTGTAGGGTGAAATAAGTTTAAAAAATGGAATTGAATCCGACATTAATTTTTGAAAAAAATAAATAAATAAAGGGAAAAAATGTTGATGGATAAAATGGTTTAATAGGGTGCGTACGCGGTGTTCGAGTGAGAGAATTGTTTTGTACTCATGTAATTGTATTTATGCATTATTCTATACAAAAATGAAATAATATAATAATAGAAAAACAGTTTTTAAGTTAACAGAGAAACGGCCGTCGTCACGGGCAATAGTATTTAAATATAACCACACAACATATATATCATATATATATATATACTATATATATATATATATAATATATTAGTATATATAATATATAACCGTCGGATTCATTTCCTTTCTCACTTACTATCCTGTTCTTTTGGAAACACACACCATTTGACTAAAACCTCTAGTATGGAATACGATATAAATGTTTTCAATTTAACATTTTTAACAGTATATTTGTATTGTCCTTTACATTTCGTTATCTATCTATCTATTAATATATCTATTATAATCATCTTTACCAAGTTGTTCTATCTTCTAGTCTATCTATCTATCTATGCTAACTATCTATCTATCTATTAATCATCGCTTTACCAGTCTGATTATCTATTATCTATCTATCTATTATCTATCAATCCTTTGCCTAAAGTCTGATTAATCTCGTCTATTATTCTATGCTATATTATCTATCTAGTCAATCTTTAAAACCACACAACCACCACCACTCAGTTTCAAGTTCTGAATTATCTATCTAATCTATCTATTCTAACTATCTATCAATCCCTTACCAAGTCTGATTTATCTATCTATCTTATCTATCTATCTATCTATCCTTACCAAGTCTGATTATCTATCTATCTATGCTATCTATTATCAATCCCTTACAAGTCTGACTTATCTATCTATCTATTATCTATCTTATCCTTAAGCCAGTCTGATTATCTATCTATCTATCTATCTATCTATCATCCCTTAACCAAGTCTGATATCTATCTATCTATCTATCTATCTATTATCAATCCTTACCAAGTCTGATTATCTATCTTCTATGCTGATCTAATGCTATCTTCCTATTATCTATCCTTACAAAGTCTGATTATCTAATTATCTATCTTATCTATTATCTATCTATTATCTATCCTTAACAGTCTGATTATCTATCTATCTATCTATCTATCTATCTATCTATCTTAATTATCATATCTTATCTATGCTTCAATCCCTTACCCAAGTCTGATTATATATCTATCTATCTAATTTATCTATCTATCTATCATATCTGGTATTTCGTGGCTGAAATAATAGACAATTTTCGATAAGTAGGCAGAATATTATGTTCGAATCTAGTTAAACGATCAGGAATTTGGGAATAGTGATTTTCAATGCAGTTGGCAAAATCACAATTTCTTCGGCCAATTCGCTCTCTTCCCTCCTGCGACTTTGTTAAGCTTAGTAATATCATAAAATTGCTGTAGATCAATTGATCGGGTTTTTAAGATGAGGATTTATTGCAGTGAGCACAGGATTTTGGCAGATTTATCAAAGAGGTTCAACGGATTTTAATATTTTGGTGTTGATTAATGCCGCATGTGCAATAGTGAATTTATTTTTGGGAAACTCATTAACCGAGGCCTCTCTGAACATCAATCATCATCCCTCATCAATCATACATCATCGTGTCGCGCTGCTGCACGGATATCCTTCAACACTTGTCCTTATCTGTCATCGCTCCTGGCAGATTTCTCCTCACGACATCCAGTTATCCCACAGAGCTGGTCAATGTATTGTTTTGGTTATTTCCTATAAGTCTACATAACAAACGTGAACACTTTGACTGATAATTTTTTTATTTATTATTGATCTAACTAGGCAAAAAAGAAAACGGGTTACGGGTTAGGGATGGGTTTAGGGTTAGGATTTATGGTTACGGGTTTAGGGCAGGGTTTAGGGTTAGTTATAATGGAGAAATAAATAAATAATTTATCAGTCAGAGTGGTTCTCTTTGTTTATGTTAGACTTATAGGAAATAGGCAATTTTTTTATTGGGTCGACCACTCTGATATCTTCATGTGTAAGTTCCCACAGGAAAATCTTCAACCATGAGTTACGTCGCGACTTCTTCAGCAGTGATAAGCCGTGCCGGTTAGTCTATTGATGATTTGTGGGTGGCCGTATACGCATGTGTTTTGTGGGGTGCTACCTTCCAGAATCATGTTCAGGATAGCACGATATATAATAATATATTATATATATATATGTTTATATATATAATACTTATATATCATAGAGAGAGAGTAGAGAGACGGGGGTCATTCACAGACACGTGTTGACTTATGTCAAGTCCCCCTTTCCGTGTGCTAGACATTTTGTAAGCTACCTAAGCCGGAATCTGAACTCCGGTGCGGTTGGGTGTTAGTCCCGGCAGCTAAACCATTAGGCTGTTTCACTTACAGAATGGGAAGGGGATTTTAACTGTTTTAATACACAATCGCTTTGTGTGTAAGGTCGTCAACGAGTGTCGCATTTCAGAGAAGAGCGTTGCGTTTACGCTTGAGATTTGGGGCCGTCAGCGAGATCCCCCCCCCAGAGTGCCTCACACCAGGGGACTGGGAGCATATATAGGGCTCAATCCACAGACACGTGTTTCGACTTATCAAGTCTCTTAGTGTGGTAGACATTTTGTTTATTTATTTATAATTTTTTTTTTAGTCCAGTAACATTCAAAAGTGGAAGAGTTCATGTAGTTTATGTGGAGAGTATGTCTCATCCAGGGTTGGACCTGGTGAGTCAGTCAGAGAAAACACATAGGATAGTGTCAATGTTTTAATGGCACTTAACTATGATAAAGAAAAAAAAAAACAAGAAATGGTCTTACACGAAACGAGTTGAACAGCCATATATTATATATATATCATATAGAGAGAGAGATGATAGTAGTAGATAGATAGATAGATAGAGAGAGCAGAGAGAGGAGAGAGAGAGAGAGAGAGAGAGATAAAGAATCGTTATAAAAACGTTTTTCTCAATTTTCATATATCAGACATAATGCTCAAAATACTACCAGGTAGAAGCAAGATACAACCTAAAATAAATAAATAGTTTTCTCACTAACATTTTTTGAAGTTAGGGTAGTCATGAAAGTCAAACGAGTCGACAGCTTCTGCCCTCTATCAAGTTTTAACTTTATAAATATACAACTATATATTATTATATATATAATATATATATTTATATAATAATACTATATACTATTATATATATTGAACGAGAGGAAGTAAATCAGAACGGTATGTATATATCAAGAAAAATGAAAAAAACACAGGTTTAAATAGGGTTTAAGTGTGGTTATTGGCCGACGTGCAGCTGTTTCGATCTATAATAGATCATCTTCAGGGCATATAGATAAGAAATTAAATTATCACAGAATGATGAGAAAAGTGAGTGGCTAAATCTTCTTATTAGTCTGTTTAACATTCTTTTCTGAAGTTTGAAAAAGGAACGGTTTTTGAATATGAATCAATATTCTATTTTCAATTGTGTGAGTATGTAGACGCTGTATGTGTGTGGTATTGAAGGAAACATTGTGCATTTTTTAGGTATGTGGTAGTGTTGTGTAATAAATTTTTTTTCTGTGCGATAAACGACAGCGGAAGTGAAATATATATTATATATATATATATATATATTGTATGTGGTGTGTGTGTGTGTGTGTGTGTGTGTGTATTGATGATATTTCAGACGTTTCTTTACATCTATAAATATTGCTCAGTATATAATCATGAAATTATTATAGATTGAGCTCTCCGCACGAAACAACAAATTTTAATCGCGCAGAATGTAGTAAAGATTAGAGGGAGAAATGTGGACAAGGAAAAAATCTGGAGATATATATTATATATATATATATATATATATATATATATACTAGTATATATATAATAAAGTGTGTGTGTGGTGTGTGTGTACATTTGTTCTCTTCTATGATGATCTCGATGTTTTAATTTTAAGTTTACAGCAATTACAGATCTTTGAATGTTACCTTATGAGATGTGGACAAAGATATACCCCTCTGTCTCTCTGTCTCTCTGTCTCTCTCTGTCTGTCTGTCTGTGGTGTTGTCTGTCTGTCTGTCTGTCTCTCTCTCTTCTTCTATCTTCTCTATCAGCTTTTGAAGTTCATGCTCTTCAGAAGGGATATTAGAAAACGAAAAGATATCAATTGTGAAATCAGTAATGCTATATGATTTTCATTCACCGCAATGCTGGTTGGTAGGTGTTAGGTAGACCCTAACAAAAATAGGAAGTTGCTCCCCTTTGATCAGTAGGGAAGTGGCGGGAACGGATATTGGAATTCCGCATGTTACTTTTGAACTGAGGTTTTTGACTATACGACTTGCGTCAGCACGGTTTAGGGCTGGGTTAAGTCATTTTCTCCTGTGATAAATAAAGACTGACAAGCAGAGAGTCGCTAGAAAGGATTTGGGACCAATGTCTGACCACATATTCACATGATACACACGTTGAATTCTATCCAGCAAAACCACCACTGTACTTTATGTCAGTGAGAAATAAATAAAACAACTATTGTTTATATGTTAATACATATGTTTTTATTTATCATTTTGTTATTCTACATCTCGGAATAACAGTTAGGCCTTGTTGGATTTAACTCTTGTTGAAGGCGCTGTGTGTATGTTTAGAGTCGTACGGAAATGGACCTCGTTGAATCGTCAAATTCTATATTGAAGTCAGTCAGTTAACAGTCAACAATTGGTTTTGACTGGCCAAGCCTAACCATGAAGTTACTAGTTCTCGCAATGAACCACTATAACAGCTTAAAATAATTTACTCGCAGTGCTGCCAGGAAGAGTCATTAAGCTAAGGAGGTGTTTGACTGTTCCACTGTCCCAAATAGTTAACAATCTGTAACAGTCATTTTCCAGACTGCAGGTTCATCCTGGTAAGGGTGAAAATCACCACAGAATAACATTAACGTATTCTAGCATTCCTAGAGAGGCTTTTGCATTTCACATAACGCTAATCGTCTGAGGAAAGGTATGCATACATACACACTCTCTCCAGTTACGGGTAAATAGGCAGGAAGATGGCCTTTAACTTGCTTAGACGACGCAGTCTAGAAGGAAAACTCTAAATTCCCACCTATTAGCCTCCGGCCTCAGTAATTTGAACTCGTGTGGCATTCTGTTTTGTCGAAGATTGGTAAATATGTGTTTCATCATCTACTCCATTTTCTTTGGTTCTTTAAGGTACCCAACTCTTTTTATACTTACATATATAAACTTTATTCTTGATTATAGATTAATCAGATAACACAGCCTACCATTTTTATTCACTCTGCATGAGCAATGAAATTCTACTACCAGAAGCACCCACGGGCTATATAGCATAATTTTATTTCGTTATAAATAAACGCTTGTTTATCCGTTCTAAATATAGACAGGCATGCGTGTAAGCGACCAGTTATACATATACATATTCAAAATCTTTTGTTGGCAATTTAATTCATTTGATTACATTTAAATAGACGTAATTATTTTCTTTATGTATTAAGTGACGAAAGAAGTTTCAACACAGATTTATTAGATTCTCATTTGAGATGACGCTGATGAAACATTCAACAACGGCGTTGGATGTTGATTAAGACGATGCCTGATGATTTTGCCTTCATTCTTATGCATATGTTGAATATAACAGTAGCTTTTCATAAGTACTTTTGGACAAAGAGACAATTTACTGTAAACAACCGCTGTGGTGAAAGTATCTTGGGTATGGCGTTAACTGCATTAATGCGAAGTTCCAATTTTGTGAGCCCCTGGAGAGTTTGAAGTACCCCTTCAATCGCCATTACTTCCCAGGTTCACTCTGACTGGAGTAGTTGTAACTGTTAAGGTCCATCTATGGGTTAAATAGAAAAAATGAGTTTTAAAAAAATTGTTAAAAAAAAGATTGGCTTTGGAAAAATTTATTTTTTTGAATTACGCATAAGAAGGAATATAAAAAACTAATCTTCAGCATAAATAACCCACAAGAGTTGATATGCGTAAAATCTTCCAATCCCATCTCTGAGCAAAAATCATGTGAATCTCAGATATTTTTTTTCTTATTGTTTTTTATGAATTCTTTAAAACAAGATTTTAAATTCATAAATGTACCATCGATTATTTTATTAATAGAATTTATTTTCTTATACGCATTATTTTTTCCAATTTTGGAGCCTGGAGAGTTGTGGAGTACCATTCCATTATCCACAAACATACCAATAAACGCCCGCACCTGTCGGCTGACGTTAGAATGCACAATGCACTCTGCAGAGGGGTAAGACTCTCATGGGACCACCGTTGGCCGTGGGTGGCGACGCCGTTGATGCTTAAGGAATAGACCCGCAGGTGGCTGAGCAGTCGCATGACTTGCAATATTCCACTTTAGGCTTTTTTCTTGGGGGCTAGACGGGCGGTCGGAGAGGCCTCCTGCCGTCAATGCGGCGGGTCACGCCAACTAGAACCAATATGATTTTTCCAATCCCTATTTGCCCTTATGGCAAGTCACGCAACCCTTTTTTATCATATGGGTGGCTGGAAGGTGGTGGCTGAGGGTTCTACATGTCCTGGGAACTGACGTTACTCTATCTGATGGTGAGGTCCAGTTCTGGAGGTTTGGGGAATGTGGAGCAACCCCTTCATCAGCATTGCTCCCCTGGTCACTCTGCCCGGAGTGGTTAGTACTGGTAGGGTCCATCTATGGGTTGAATAGAAAACACGATTTAATACAAAATTGTATTATGCATTAGATTTGAAAAAAAAATTTTTTTTTATTTCCACCCAAAAAACCTTTTTGTCGGCATTAAATGACCCACCGAGGTTGATATGCGTAAAAACCACAAAACCAACCAATATAAACATAGGAGGCATAAATTGGGTGTTTTTATGGTTTACTGAAAAAAAGATTTCTATAGACTATAATAATTTGAATGATTATATACAGCAATAATCATAGGATGTTAAGAACGTCTTAAATATTATGCAATATATATATATATATATATATATATATATATATTCATCATCATCACATGCATGTCGGCGCTTCAGCGCGGATATCCATGACAATCTCTCTCATGAAAACGTCGCTATCGCACGCTCGGGAGGTGCTCAATGCGCATCCTGCATCGCAAAGAGCTGACCACGTCGTTTTGGCTGGTGGCCCACATGGCCCGGTCTATGTGCTGGCTTCCATAGGAGAACGTCGTTACTGAGTTGTCCTTGCTCTGCCGCAGTGTCCCTAGTGTTCTGTGTCGTCTTACTCGAATGCTGCGGGTGATCATGAACAAGACGTGGAAACAGCACCCTACGAGAAAGCAGCTGTACGGCCACCTGCCACATATCACCCAAACCATCGAGTAAGACGGACAAGACACGCGGGACACTGCTGGAGAAGCAAGGACGAACTCATAAGCGACGTCCTCCTATGGAAGCCAGCACATGGACGGGCCAGTGTGGGCCGACCAGCAAAAACGTACGTTGGTCAGCTCTGTGCGGATGCAGGATGCTGCATAGAGGACCTCCCGAGAAAGATGAGCGATAGGGACGGATGGAGAGAGATTGTCATGGATATCCGCGCTGAAAGCGCGACATGATGATGATGATGATATATATATATATATATATATATATATATATATATTGATAATATTTAAGACGTTTCTTTAACAATCCTATGATTATTGCTCGGTATATAATCATCAAATTATTATAGATCTATAGAAGATCTTTTTTGTAAACCATAAACACCCAATTTATGCCTGCCATGTTTTATTGGTTGGTTTGGTTTGGTTTGTTTTACGGCATATCAACCTCGGTGGGTCATTTAATGCCGACAAAGTTGTGGAATAAATTCATTCTTAATGCATAATACAATTTTGTTTATAAACTCGTGTTTTTCTATTCAACCCATAGATGGGACCCTAACAGGTACTACCACTCCGGGTCAGAGTGGACCAGGGAGCAATGGTGATGAAGGGGTGCTCCACATTCCCCAAACCTCCAGAACTGGAACCTCACCATCAGATAGAGTTTAACGTCATTCCCAGGACATGTAGACCCTCAGCCACCACCTTCCAGCACCCATATGATAAAAAGGGGTTGGGGCTTGCCATAAGGGCAATAGGGTTGGAAAATCATATTGGTTCTAGGGCTTGGCGTGACCAGCCGATTGATCGGAGGGGGCCTCTCCGACCGCCCGTCTAGCCCAAGAAAAGCCTAAAGTGGAATATTGCAAGTCATGGACTGCTCAGCCACTGGGTTCTATCCTTAAGCATCACGGTCGCACCCCACGGCCAACAGGTGTCCCACTGAAGGAGTCTTACCCTCTGCAGAGGTGCAGTTGGTGCATTCTAACGTTCAGCCGACAGGGCGGTTTATTGGTTGGTTTGTTGGGAGTAATGAATGGGTACTCCACACTCTCCAGGGCTCCAAAATTGGAAATAATGGTGATAAAGAAATAATTCGTATTAATAAAATAATCTGATGTACATTTATGAATTTAAATCTTGTTTTAAAGAATTCATAAAAACAATAAGAAAAAAATATCTGAGGTCAATGAATTTTTGCTCAGAGATGGATGGATGGATTTACGGCATATCAACTCTTGTTGGGTTATTTTATGCTGAAGATGTTTTTTATATTCCTTCTTGATGGGTATTCAAAAAATAATTTTTCAAAGCCAATCTTTTTTTTAACAATTTTTTTAAAACTCATTTTTTCTATTAACCCATAGATGGGACCTTAAACAGTTACAACTACTCCAGGTCAGAGTGAACCTGGGAGTAATGGCGATGAAGGGGTACTTCAAACTCTCCAGGGCTCCAAAATTGGAACTTCGCTATTAGATGCAGTTTAACGCCATACCCAAGATACTTTCACAAGTGGTTGTTTACAAGTAAATTGTCTCTTTGTTCAAGTACTTATGAAAGTACTGTATATATTCAACATATGCATAAGAATGAATGCAAATCATCAGCATCGTCGTAATCAACATCCAACGCCGTTGTTGAATGTTTCATCAGCATCATCATCAAATGAGAATCTAAATAAATCTGGTGAAACTTCTTTCGTCCTTAATTACATGAAAGAAAATAAAATTACGTCTATTTTAAATGTAATCAAATGAATTAATTTGCCAACAAAAGATTTTGAATTGTATATGTATACTGGTCGCATACACGCATGCCTGTTCTATATTAGAACGGATAACAAGGTTTTTTTATAACGAAAATAAAATTATGCTTATATATGCCCGTGGGTGTTCTGTTAGTAGAATTCATTTCTCATGCAGAGTGAATAAAAATAGGTAGGTGTGTGTACTGATTAATCTATAATGCAAGAATGAAGTTTGTATATATGTAAGTATAAAAAGAGTTGGTTACCTTAAAGAACCAAAAAATGAGATGATGAAACACATATTTACCAAATCTTCGACAAGAAACAGAATGCCACACGAGGTTCAAATTACTGAGGCGGAGTTTAATAGGTTGGAATTTAGAGTTTTCCTTCTAGACTGGTCGTCTAAGCAAGGTTAAAGAGTCCAGTCTTTCCTGCTATTTACCCGTAACTGGAGAGAGTGTAGTTGTATGCATACCTTTCCTAAGACGATTAGCGTTATGTGAAATGCAAACAGCCTCGTCTAGAATGTAGAATACTGTTAATTGTTATTCTGTGTTATTTTCACCCTTAGCCAGGATTGAACCTGCAGTCTGGAAATGACTGTTACAGATTGTTAACTATTGGACAGTGGAACAGTCAAACACCTCCTTAGCTTAATGGACTCTTCTGGCAGCAGTGGCAGTAATTATTTAAGCTGTTATAGTGGGTTCATTGGAGAACTAGTAACTTCATGGTTAGGCTTGGCCAGTCAAACCAATTGTTGACTGTCTAACTGACTGACTTCAATATAGAATTTGACGATTCAACGAGTCCATTTCCTACGACTCTAAACATTACACCACGCGCCTTCAACAAGAGTTAAAATCCAACAAGCCTACTGTTATATCCCGAGATGTAGGAATAACAAAATGATAATAAAAACAATATGTTTAACATATAACAATAGTTGTTTTATTTATTCTCACTGACATAGAATACAGTGGGTGGTTTTGGATAGAATTCAACGGTGTGTATCATGTGTGTGGTCAGACATGGGCCCAAGTCCTTGTCTGCTGACTCTCTGCTTGTCAGTCTTTATTTATCACAGGGTAGAAAATGACTTAACCAGCCCAACCGTGCTGACGCAAGTCTGTATAGTCCAAAACCTCAGTTCAAAGTAACATGGCGGAATTCCAATATCCGGGTTCCCGCCAGTCCCTTACTGATCAAAGGGGAGCAACTCTATTTTTGTTAGGTCTACCTAACACCTACCAACCAGCATTGGGTGATGAAAAATATAGCATTCTGATTCATCAATTGATATCTTTTTCGTTTTCTAATATCCTTCTGAAGAGCATGAACTTCAAATCTGTAGAGATAGATAGAGAGAGAGAGAGAGACAGACAGACAGACAGACAGACACACAGACAGACAGACAGAGAGAGACAGAGAGACAGAGAGACAGAGGGGGTATATCTTTGTTCCACATCTCATAAGGTAAATTCAAAATCTGTAATTGCTGTAAACTAAAATGAAACATCGGATCATCATAGAAAGAGAACAAATGTACACACACACACACACACACTTTTATATATATATATATATATATATATATATATATATATATATATATATATATATTCTCCATGAGTTTTGTTCCTTTGTCCACATTTCTCCCTCTAATCTTTACTACATTCTGTCGGATTAAAAATTTGTTGTTTCCGTGGAGAGCTCAATCTATAATAATTTGATGATTATATACTGAGCAATATTTATAGGATTGTTAAAGAAACGTCTTAAATATCATCAATACACACACACACACACACACACACACACACACATACATATATATATATATATATATATATTATATATATTTCACTTCCGCTGTCGTTTATCGCTACAGAAAAAAATTTATACACACACTACCACATACCTAAAAAATGCACAATGTTTCCTTCAATACACACACTAACAGCGCTACATACTCACACCTTAAAATAGAATATTTGATGTCATATTTCAAAACCGTCTCCTTTTTTCAAACTTCAGAAAAAAATTTTAAACAGACTGAATAAGAAGGATTACCACTCACTTTTTCTCATCATTCTGTGATATATAATTTCTTATCTTATGCCCTGAAGATGATCTATTTAATAGATCGAAACACTGCAGCGTCGGCCAATAAACTCACCACTTAACCCATTTAAACCTGTGTTTTTTTTCATTTTTTCTTGATATATTACATACCGTCGGATTTACTTCCTCTCTTCACAATATATATATATATATATATTTATATATATATATATATATATATATATATATATATATATAGTTTGGTATATTTATAAGTTAAAACATTGATAGAGGGCTAGAAGCTGTCTGACCGTTGACTTCATGACTACCCTAACTTCAAAAAATGGTTAGGTGAGAAACTATTTATTTATTTTAGGTTGTATCTTGCTCTACTGGGTAGTATTTGAGCATTTGTCTGATATATGAAAAACGTTTTTATAACGATTCTTTTATCTCTCTCTCTCTCTCTCTCTCTCTCTCTCTCTCTCTCTCTATCTATCTATCTATCTATCTATCTATCTCTCTCTCTATATATATATATATATATATGGCTGTCAACTCGTGTTCGTGTAAGACCATTTCTTGTTTTTTTTCTTTATCATAGTTAGGTGCCAGTAACATTTGACACTATCCTTGTGTTTTCTCTGATGACTCACCAGGCAACCTGGAGAGACATACTCTTCCACATAAACTACATGGAACTTCTCCACTTTGAATGTTACTGGACTAAAAAAAAAATTTATAAATAAATAAACAAATGTCTAGCCACACTAAGAGACTTGATAAGTCGAAACACGTGTCTGTGGATGACCCTATATATGCTCCCCATCCCCTGGGGTTGAGCACTCTGGGGGGGGGGATCTCGCTGACGGCCGCCAACTCAAGCGTAAACGCAACGCTCTTCTCTGAATGGAGCACTCTGTGACGACCTTTACACACAAAGCGATGTGTGTATTAAAACAGTTAAAATCCCCTTCCCATTCTGTAAGTGAAGACAGCCTAATGGTTTAGCTGCCGGACTAACACCCAACCGACCGGAGTTCAATTCCGGCTGTAGGTAGCTTACAAAATGTCTAGCCACACTGAAGAGACTTGATAAGTCGAAACACGTGTCTGTGAATGACCCTCTCTCTCTCTCTCTCTATATATATATATATATATATATATATATATATAATATATATATATATATCGTGCTATCCTGAACATATTCTGGAAGTAGCACCCCACCAAAACACATGCTATACGGCCATCCCACAAATCATCCAATTAAGACTAACCAGGCACGCTGATCACTGCTGAAGAAGTCGGGACGAACTCATGTGAGATTTTCCTGTGGGAACTTACACATGAAGATATCAGAGTGGGTCGACCAATAAAAAAATTGCTATTTCCTATAAGTCTAACATAAACAAAGGAGAACCACTCTTGACTGATAAATTATTTATTTATTTTCCCATTAAACTAACCCTAAACCCTAGCCCTAACCCTAACCATAAATCCTAACCCTAAACCCAACCCTAACCCTAACCCCGTTTTCTTTTTTCCTAGTAGATCAATAAATAAATAAATAAATTATCAGTCAAGAGTGGTTCACGTTTGTTTATGTTAGACTTATAGGAAATAACCAAACAATTACATTGACCAGCTCTGTGGGGATACTGGATGTCGTGAGGAGGAATTGCCAGGAGCGATGACAGATAAGGACAAGTGGTTGGAATCCGTGCTAGCAGCGCGACACGATGATGATGATGATGATGATGATGATGATGATGTCAGAGAAGGCCTCGTTAATGAGTTCCCCCATGAAAATAAAATTCACTTGCAATGTGCGTGCATTAATCCAACACCAAAATATGTAAATCCTTGAACCTCTTGAAAATCTGCCCAAAGTCTGTGCTCACTTCAATAAATCCTTCATCTTAAACCCGATCAATTGATCTACAGCAGATTTTATTGATATTTACTAAGCTTAACAAAGTCGAGGGAGGGGAGAGAGGCGAAGTTGGCGCGAAGAAAGTTGTGATTTTTTCCGAAGCTGCATTGAAAATCACTATTCCAAATCCTGATCTTTAACTAGATTCGAACATAATATTCTGCTACTTATCGAAAATTGTCTATTATTTCAGCCACGAAATACCAGATAGATAGATAGAGATAGATAAGATAGATAGATAGATAGATAGATAGATAGATAGATAGATAGATAGATCAGACTTGGTAAGGGATAGATAGATAGATAGATAGATAGATAGATAGATAGATAGATAGATCAGACTTGGTAAGGGATAGATAGATAGATAGATAGATAGATAGATAGATAGATAGATAATCAGACTTGGTTAAGGGATTGATAGATAGATAGATAGATAGATAGATAGATAATCAGACTTGGTAAGGGATTGATAGATAGATAGATAGATAGATAGATAATCAGACTTGGTAAGGGATAGATAGATAGATAGATAGATAAGAAAGACTTGGTAAGGATTGATAGATAGATAGATAGATAGATAGATAATCAGACTTGGTAAGGGATAGATAGATAGATAGATAGATAGATAGATAATCAGACTTGGTAATTGAATAGATAGATAGATAGATAGATATAGATAGATATAGATAGATAGATAGATAGATATAGATAGATAGATAATAGATCAGACTTGGTAAAGGATTGATAGATAGATAGATAGATAGTTAGATAGTATAGATAGATAGATAGATAGATCAGACTTGGTAAAGGATTGATTAATAGATAGATATATAGATAGATAGATAGATAACGAAACTTGGTAAAGGACAATACAATATACTGTTAAAATGAAAACATTTTATATCGTATTCATAGCTAGATGTTTTAGTTCAAATGTGTGTGTTTCCAAAGACAGGATATAAGTTGAGAAAGGAAATGAATCCGACGGTATATATATATATATATATATATATTATATATATATAATATATATATATATATATATGTGTGTGTTGATATTAAATACATTGCCCTGACGACGGCCGTTTCTCTGTATACTTAAAAAATTATGTTTTTCTATTATTATTATTATTTCATTTTGTATTTAGAATAATGATAAATACAATACAATGAGTACAAGAACAATCTCTCACTCGAAACACGCGTCGGCACCCTATTAAACCATTTTTATCCATTCAACATTTTTTCCCTTTATTTATTTATTTTTTCAAAATTAATGTCGGATTCAATTCCATTTTTTAACTTATTTCACCCTACAAGTACTATCAGAGTTTGAGTAGACCTGGGAATAATGGCAATGAAGGGGTACGCCACACTACATAGCTCTCTGGAGCCCCACCATCAGATGCAGTTTAGTGTTATATCTTTTTTTTTTGGGGGGGGGGTAACTCTGAAGGTGATACAGTCAGCATATTCTAAGCCTTGCCGACGGGATGACCGAGCATGTTAATTTTCATCATAATTCACTAGGGTTAATTTTCTTAGAAAACGGTAAAGTACTATCGGGGTACTACCACTCTGGGTCTGAGTCTTAATAGACTTAGGAGTAATGGCAATGAAAGGGGTACGTCCAGATCTCTGGCACCCCACCATCACATGCAGTTTAGTGTTATATCTTTTGGGGGCGGTAGCACTCTGTAGGGGAAACAGTCAGCCTATTCTAAGCCCTGCCGGTGGAGTGACCGATCATGTTAATTTTCATCATAATTCACTAGGGTTAATTTTCTTAGAAAACCGCAAAGTACCACCAGGGTACTACCACTACAGGACAGAGTCGACTTGGGAATAATGGCAATGAAGGGGTACGCCACACTCCCCAGATACAGTTTAGCTTTATGTCTTTTTGAGGGGGTAGCACTCTGAAGGTGATACAGTCAGCGTATTCTAAGCCTTGCCGACGGGATGACCGACCTTCATTATTTACTAGGGTCAATTTTCTTAAAAAACGGCAAAGTACTACCGGGGTACTACCACTCTGGGTCTGAGTCTTAATAGACTTGGGAATAATGGCAATGAAGGGGTACGCCACACTACCTGGATCTCTGGAGCCTCGCCATCAGATGCAGTTTAGTGTTATATCTTTGAAGGGAAGGCGAAGGAGGAGGGTTAGCACTCTACAGAGAATACAGTTAACGTATTCTAAGCCCGGTCGACAGGTCGACCGAGGTCGTTAATTTTCATCATAATTTACTAGGGTTAATTTTCTTAGAAAACCGCAAAGCAAGATACACTAGTTGCCTTTTACTCCCGGAAATGTGTCAGGAGATGTGTACTTTCTTCCATATTTTTTCTTTCTTTCTTTCTTTCTTTTTCTTTTTCTTTTTCTTTTTTCTTTTTTTAATTTCAACTTTGTGTTTCCTCTGTGTCCTCCTTGACACATTTTCTTTGTTTGGTCGGAATGCGGCCAAACGTACTTCTCCCTCACCAATAAACATTCCGCACCACAGATGAGCCGCGCTGATACGGATCTTGTTTGTCGAGTTTCGATGCAAATATAGCAGCCCTGTCATTCACAGTGACAAATTTTGGCGAATTCACTTGACCAACATGTGTAAATAAATCACATCCCTTGTGACTGTCGAGTGATCACCACATCTTTCCGTGTCAACGCACTTGTGGAGGTAAA
>CM042138.1:43773469-43783469 GCA_023376005.1 Doryteuthis pealeii
TTTTGTCGTATCCTGCTCGTGCGGAGGGTTATTAAATTATTGTATATTCAGGGGAATCGGGTTAGCAGTTCGAGGTAAGTTTGGATAAGTTGAATAGTTAGAATCGAAAATAGAAGGACGATTTGATCCGGGACGTATATATATTTACCAACTCCTCGACGCCCGCAGGATGTTGACACAAGCAATTTTTAAGCGGAGTTCAACAGGTTTGAATTCAGTTTTCCTTCTCCTAGACCGGTTGCTAACCAAGGTTAAATGACCAGCTGCCCTACTATTTATCCATAGCTGGAGGGAGAGTAGGATCATACTTTCCAAGGGTATTGCGCTAAATGAAATTAATTACCACAATCCAGGATTTGAACTCGGGACGACGTCCATTACTTTAACAATCACACCACGCGCCTCCAATTGAATTCAATTTCGATTGATCGGGCGTATACATTAGTGGGCAGTAATGAGAGTATCTCTTCACTAGTACAACACTGAAAATGCATAACATCTGTTCACACAAGACAAATTCTTGCCCACACCGATATTCACTTTCAAACTCACCGTTTCTGGTATTTGTGCTACTTGACCAACTCACTATGAGAGTATTGCGCAAGCTGATCGATGTTGATTTTTTGCTGGGAAACCCACTCTGGTGTGCCATCAGTAGGTTGCTCGAAGAAATTCCTTCTGAGCCATCCTGTCCCGAGTGGGTCAAACAGAACTAAGAGTAAGAAGGCGAACATTTAAACAGAATGGAACACAGGACAGTTTTTCGATAGTAAGGAATCAGCATCCGAGCCAAGTATGAGCCAGAGTCATGAATGACCCACCCCAACGAGAGTAAATAAAAAAGCTTCAGTTTTCAAAAAATTCGTTTTTGTCCCCCCCCCCCTTCTTGTGGACCTGACTCATGCTTGTGCGGTTTCGACGAACTGGCAGCGACTGGTCTACCTTAAAATAATTTAAAACAGTGTGATATTGAATCGTTCTTGAAGTGGAACGTCTGCAGCTGGAACAGTGCGGGCGATGAGAGCAGATATTCTCGCATAATTCCAATTTTTATAAAACAAATTTTCTTACAGAAGAGACGGCAGATTATAATTGTTATTATGCTTTTTTTTGGGGGGGGGCAGATTATTGATTATATGAAGTCTGATGTCTCTAATTCTTCCATAACTCTAGCTGTGGTCAGTGCTACTGTTATGGCTGCACACTAACGAAACGCTTGAGAAAAAGCTAGACGGTAGGTAAACAAGGATGATGCGTGCTGTCTGGAACAAATCCTGAAGTGGCACCTCACAAAAATCAGCTGTACAGCCGCACAAACCATTCAAGTAAGACGACAATACATGCTGGAGAAGCAAGGACGAACTCATAAGTGACGTTCTCTCGTGTACACTTATACATGAACACACCAGTATTGACCGACCAGCAAAAAAGAAAAACCACATTGATCGGCTCTGTACGGATACTGGATGCCGTGCTGAAGACCTGCCCGGTGTTATAACCGATAGGACGGGTGGCGAGAGAGAGAGTGAGAACTGTGCTGTCAGCACGACATGATGATGATGATGATGAATGATGATGATTGCTTGATAGATATATATGGAAATAATACTATCACTATTTGTCTGAGTTTTTTAGATGAGGCTTCATAATTTGTACTAGTTGGATTTTCGGACTGTTGTCCTCATCTTTATTGTTATATACAGTTCTAAGTGACAATCATCTGTTGGTTGCAGGTTCGATCCTGACCACGGGCGATAATAACAGATTACTTAACATAGCTTAATTCTGTACCTGGTCATGGTTAGCGAAATGAGAACAGTCTACCTCCGTGGATTGAATAAAGGGTTCGGTTCGAAGTTCCGTGAAGGCTCCCGAATTCGACAAGAAGGTTACGAGCTCGACAAGAAATACTGAAGAAAGGCCAGGGGCATATGAGCCGAAGCTTTGTGTATATAAAATAAAGACGAGGACAACAGTTGAAAAAATACAGATAATACAATACTATCATTTTTTACAGGTATTATACTAGTTCAGATATAAATTTGATGTAGATTTTGATCTTAAAAGGTAATATCTGGTATTTTTTATATGGTGTCTGTACGAAAACAACGCATTGTTTTCATTTCGACGCGTAGGTTTTCAAATGATACAAATACTATCCCTTTTAAAACAGCTAGTTCAGAACAAATTGTGCGTGTCCTCTCAGTTGCTACAGAGTGTATTCAGTTACTCCTGTCTTTTTTGTTCTGGTGACTGACGCTAGTCACAGCCTTCTTGTGGAGGTGAGTATGATGTTCATTCTACAGTAGTCAGATGTCCAGGAATGTTACCAATAAATGAAACTGAATATCTCTTATTATAATGGAGATTGTCTGTTTGTCTGTCTGTAACTGAACACATGACCATTGCTAAAAGTGTATTTGGTTATGCTCTGTCTATTTTTTGTCTGGTGACTGGACGCTAGTCACAGCCTTCCTGTGAAGGTGAGTATTATGTTTATTCTACATTTTGATGTAAATTTGATTCTTAAAAATGTAATATCTGTTTTTTTTATATATATATTTACCAAACCCCTTCGCACGAGCAGGATGCGACACAAGGTCAATTTCTTAAGCGAAGTTTAACAGGTTTGAATTCAGAGTTTTCTTTCTCCTAGACTGGTTACCTTGCCATGGTTAAAGAGTCCAGTCTGCCCTGAGAATTGGATTCATACTTTCCAAGGGTATTAGCACCATGTGAAATTCCAACAGCTTCGTCAGGAATTGAACTCGCGTTGTGTTTTTTTTTAAATAAGTCTGTGCAAAAACAAACAAGTGTTTGCCTTTTCACGCGTAGATTTTTCGGCTAATAAACAGTTTAAAATATTTGTTAGTATCAGATGTCTGTGATATCTTCGCTTCTCTGAAGTCCTCCGACAGATTACAGATAGAAAAACACCGCGACTTGATTTTCCTCCTTCTTCTTCTTTGATGAGAGGCTCTACAGTCATAAAAAAACCTACAGTTTCCTTACAAGTATATATTGTTTGTCTCTTCTTTTTTTTATTTACTTACAGAAAGTTTATTACTTATGTTGAATATCATCGTTATGACTTATATTGGTTATAAAGTTTACATCTGAGAGTGTACAGAACTTAATGAAGGCATCGGTTGTTTGAGTCAGAAATGACGGTGCAATTTCCCATCAGTTCCGATCGACGTAAAAACAGTTCCTTTGATACTGAAAGACTAAAAGGTGTAGAGATCTGGTCGTTCCCAGACATGATTCATAACTTTATGGTACAGAAACAGAAAGGAAATAACAAAGCTTAAAATTACTTGGAAAACTAAAGGCAAGCAATAAATTGGTGTTAAATATGATCTTTTTTTAAAATCATATTTAAATAAGAAGTGGTAAGTATATCATAAGTGATGTCAAATGTCTCGTATTCAGTATTAGTTTATTATTTTGAAATCATTTTTTAAAACGATTCCATATGACTGATAATCGTCTATAGCAATCCAGCCTCCCTATGCGTGAATTAACACGATTCCTGTGGATAGATGATATCTACATAGTAGTGAACTGATCCGATTTAGAGGTCTCTGATCCGCTAAGCACAACAAACCATCCGGACCCTGCTGGAGGAGCAGTACGGACTCATTGGTGAGGTTCTCCGTGGAAACTGCAACATGCACACCAAAATGTGAGCCTTCCAGCAAGGACTTGCTCGGATCAGCTCTGTGTAGTTTCTGGATGCAGCACAGAGGGCTCCTGTGGGCGAGGCGATAGGGACAGTTGGCGAGAGATTGTCATGATATCTGTGCTTCAGCACGACATAGATGATGCTTGATGATGATGATAATGAGGAAGGAGGAGGGGGAGGAGGGGGAGGAGGAGGGGGAGGAGGAGGAAGGGGTGGCGAGGAGGAGGATTCACACCCAAAACTGCAAAAACATCTATTCTATTTTCTGAACGTAAGCATTTGTTATCTAACATAGAATTTTTAAGAGGAATTACGTCAAACCTCGTCGTAAGAAAGTTTACCCCAATACTTTTAATAAACAAGTGAATAATTGGCTGTGAAAACAAAATTACCATGACGGAATAAGAAACAAGAGAACCTTCAAGTTTGACCCAAGTAATCAGGACTTTTCTAAATAACGAAAGTTCAACGGCGGTAAAGAAATGATAGAAATGAAAAGGCGCTTTGGTGATGGTTATCGTCGTAGAGTTTTCAGACGGCGAACCGAATTCATATCGCAGCAGAGGTGTTTGATTTTAACATCGTGATAGTACTCCTTTGAAATGGTCTGATCAACTATTCTTCTTCCAGCTATCCGATAAATAGTGGGGCAGACTGGCTGCTTTAAATTGTAATATCATATATGTATCTATGTATAAGTAGGCATGTGGTATGTTACTAGGTATGTTGCGTATTGGCATAGCAACAAACACACACACACCACATATATATATATATATATATATATTATATATGAATGAATATGAGGATTGCAAATACGAAAAGTTTTGCAAGAAAAGTGCTCAATTCTAAATACGAGCAAGTTTTAATACTTAAAATATAGGGGGAAGATTAATGGATTATTACGTTAATATATAATATATATATATATATAATATATATATATAATATATTTTATATATATGTTAATATATATGTATATATATATATATATAATTATACTGCTCCAACACGGTAAAGCTCTCTAGGGGTGATTAAATTAACTTTCAGTCTCAGCCTATATAAAGCAATATCGTCTGTTTATAGACTGGATTTCTCTGGTGATCGTAAATATATAAAAAATGTATGTATTATAGTTTAAACATTGTCAAATGCCGAGAAGTTAACGATCGGGCGGACGAAAGTCAGTCGGATTTCGGCCTGGTCAAGAGGTAGTTGTTGTGTCCTAGCACATTGAAGAGCGTGAAACGCGAAAAACGGTTCTGTGGACGATTTATATATATATGGAGATTCCGCTTCCGGTTTTTGTCTGTAACAAATGCGTTTTGTTTACGTCACATTACCCAAAACGTCATAACATAGAATAATACACTCAAAATTGAACATGCAGCATTAGACAATCCTCAATTGTTTTCTAAAACAGTTTTAATAAATAATGACTGGTATTCTATATCTATACATGTTTGTTTTTTTTTAATAATATTAAGTTTAATTCAAATTGTTTTTTTTTAATCTTTATGAATGATGAATTTTACTTACTTAGGGGTACAAATCGCTGACATTGATTTTTTTTACTAGAGAGAGTAGAGAGTCTGTGAGTGAGTGTGTGGGAGAGAGAGATGAGAGAGAGTCTGTGAGTGTATGTGGGGAGAGACAGAGAGAGAGAGAGAGAGAGAGAGAAGATGAGAGAAAGAGAGATGAGAAGAGAGACAGAGAGAGTTTGTGTGTGTGTGTGTGTGTGTGCTTTGGGTTTTTATGAAATTATAGCTTACTGAGGGTGCCAAACCTTTTTATGAAATATTGACTCAGCACATTAATAAGCCTTACTTTGATGAGTAAACAGCGAATGTAGGATTTTTTTCTAAATTATTATCTAATTTTTAAAAAAGTAAAAAATTACAAAAAACAAAAACAAAACAAAAAAAAAAAACAAAACAAAACAAAACAAAACAAACAAACAAAAAACAAAAAAACAAACCAAAGATGGAAACTATCTTTCACATACGTCTAACAGAGACTAGTATTCACTTAAAATCAAAGATGGATATTTTGTCAACTTTATGATTGATTGATGGTTTAACGGCATGTCAGTCCATCTAGGGTTTTTATGCCTAGAGGATAGGGGATCGTATACATTGTACACTTATATTACATACTTGTGTATCTTTTAAAAAGTGTTTTGCTCACTTTTATATAATCATCAAGTATTCCTATCAAGTACAAATAATTTCCCCACAATTAATATGATATCAATATTCCTATTTAATACAAATAATTCTCACGCAGTTATATGGTTTAAAATAGTATTTCTATTCAAGTGAAAGTCATACGTTTGCATACAGTTACATGGTTTTAGTAAATAATAACAATAATCCTTAGTAAACAACGATAACTTCAAGTAAGAAGGCCGGGAGCAATCGGCCGAATAACGTTGTACAGATATATAATGAAGATTGAGGACGATAGTCCGAATAATAACAAATAATACTAAAAAATAAACATATGGATTAAGCAACTTCTCGGACACAGTAGGATACAACACAAAATCATTTTTAATCGAAGTAAAACCGATTTTAAATCAGAGATTTCCTTATAGACCATTCGGAACTTAATTTACTATATTAACTAATATTTTGGGAAAACTAGCTTGTCAACCCTCACTCTTGCTTGTTTTGTCGGGAAAAAAGCCATTACATTGTACCCCAACTCCGTTTCAAATTATAACAACGTTTGATTTTTTCAATTCTCCAAAAACTACCAGTCGGAATTTAACGAAACCTTCACAGTTATAATGGAAATATATATTATGCTTAGGTTTATAAAATGGTATTGTTTCTGCGCAAGAGGAAACAAACAGTGACATTTGAAATATATAACACTATATAGAAGTGCTTCAAATCTTGTAAACCAGTGTTATAATCGTTGCATTATGGGTGAAAACTAATTACATAGGGAGACGTCAGTGGGTCAAACTTGTTAACCACCACGTTATACAAGCCAAGGAAAAATAGAAATAGAAAGAATGTGTGTAATAATCTTCCAATAGAGAAAGCCTACCTGACTTGAAAAACTGGTCATCAATATCTGGATCCACTTCACTGGACTTGAACCTGATTTGGGGTTGCAGGGATGCTACTCGTGTATCTTTGAACATTATGTGGAGCCCATCTTTCTCGGGTCTATAACTGTTTGAATATAGATTTTTTCCTCTCCTAGACTGGCTACCATATCAAAAAAAATCAACGGGGTCAATCGGCACACAATTTACCCTAGACTAGGAGGGTGAAGAAGAGCAGCCTTTTCCATAAGCGTGAAAGTGAACACGTAAACAGCATCGCCGAGGATTTGAACTCTGGTCACACGTGTTCCATTTCTCTAACACCGATTACTGTTAGTATACGCCCCCCCCCCAAAATAAACGATAAACTTACAATGTACGCAGTTCCCTAAACTTCCAGGCCATAAATAATGCCCAGATGGGTTGACGTGCTCGTTAAAATCACAATCAACTAAATTTCAAACGTAAATGTGAAAGGAATATATTCTTCCTCTTTTGGCAATGTTACGAAATCAGAATTCGGAAATGAGTTCTCATCATTTTATTTCGATAAAAATTAATGTTTCATTTATCAGGGATAATAGAAATGGAAATGAATTTTCATAATAATCCGATTCTATCTTGTGATGATTGCATCTTTCTCACCAGAGATTTTATTAAAGGAACCTCTGTCCCTAAAATTCATCATTTTTTTCCCAACAGAAAAAAAGTTCAATATAGCATATTATGCAAACGTTTTGGGAAAAAAAGAGATAAGTAAAAAAAGAACAGAAATGCGATCTTCATATTCAAAAGAAAGTTCATGGATCTATTAATAACTAACCTCAATATCATTATGATACAATGCTCTTGAGAAAAAAAAATTACCAAAAATAAAAAAATTAAGTAATAAATAATAAATACATATAGAAAGAAAGAAAGAAAAAAAAAAGAAAAAAGAAAAAAGAAGAGCAGGATCTTCATATCCAAAACATTTATGGACATCAATAAATTAACCTAATGGAGGTTATATAAAATGCTCTTGAAAAAAAAAGAAAAAAAAGAAAAGAAAAACAACAAAAAACCCACAAAAAACAATAAAGACGATAACAAAAACAAAAAAGTGAGTACGATCTTCATATTCCAAAACAATTCAATTTTTTTCAATAAATTAACCGCATTATCAGAGCTGTATAGGATCGCCTTGAAAAAACAAAATTATCTTTTTCTTAGCTTTACGCTGATATAAGGTTAATTGGTTAGTTTACGTCTAAGACACCCTTCCACACACACCCACACACACACACAGACACACACGCACGACACACACCAATGTTATTACCAACGAACTTTCATAACATCACCCCGAAAAACTATCTAAACTGTTTAAAGAAAAATCTAGTTACCCCTCGACCCGCTGAACATCAAACAACATAATGCAATATAAATACAAAAAACCTCCAAATTCGAAGCTGGAATTTACAAAGATAGCTAGGAAAAAATGCCCCAAAAGAAAGAAAAAAAAAAGGGGGTATTTAAAATGAACAACACGCTGAATGTTCCCTAGAAACACATAGGGTTCCAACTTTATTTAATTTAATGCATGTAGCAGACCCAACTGAAGTTTGTTTTCGTAGTTTGTCGTTTGGGTACAACAATCTTGACACTCAACATTATTTAGTTGTATGATAACCAATCGAACCGTTGTATAAATTATTATGATAATTATCTAAATTGCTAAACTTGGTAAAATTAAAGTGTGTGGTGTGGTTTGATATATTCAAAATAGATTACAGTTCTGTGTGAGTTAATATACTCCCTCGTGTGAATGTGGATATATATACAAGAATGACATTCCCAGGGAATTGATAAAACAATTTTACTTTATCAAGAGAAATAATTATAGAATGAATAACAAAGAAATGAGTACAAGAAAATATTAATATGGGGGTTAGATTTACTTCGTTTCGTTTTGTATTCTATCCCAATAAAACTGTTCTTCCACTTGTGGGCTGGTAAGCTGAAATGGAATAAGAACGAAAAGGAACGAGAAAGGAAGACAGGCAGAAAATGCTTATACTCGTGGGAGCAAGGAATATTTCCCTGGCTAGTAGGACAACAGAACCCAGTTACTGATCATTCAATGGCCAGGTATTCTTTTGGGGGTGGAAGTCAGCTCATTTTTGTTGAGATGCGCAGAGAGTATTCCGGGAAGGCCACCTGGAGTTTGTGTGTTTTTTAAATTTTATTCTTTGTTTTATTTTTAATCCCCACATTATGAATTTATTATTATTCAGTCATGTAGTTATAGTTAGTGTCTAATTAGATTAGACTAAAAAGAAATAGTATCACCCACCCCAAAGATTGGTTCGAGAGAAATTCTCATCAGTAAAGACAACCATACATTTTTCTCAGGTTCATTTTGTTTATTTTTCCTTGGATCGATCTGGCAATGTTTCTCTAGTTTCGAACAAAACCGTCGTCAACTTCATTTAAAGGTAAACATAACGTGGGGTGAGAGGTATGTTAGCCGAAATTTTATTTATTTTCCCATTAAACTAACCCTAACCCAAACCAACCCAAATCCCAACCTAGTTTGTTTTTGTTTTTTGCAAGTGACCGCTCGGCTACGGAATTCAATCGTAGCTGGGTGTTTTTTTTTCAGCAGCCCACCGGTAGCGATTTTGAGGCAGGAGCCGGATGTTCTCCGCGAAAAGTACGAAAGGCATACAAAGGACAAAAAAAAAAAAAATTGTTAAAAATAACTAAAATTAAAACAACATTAAACTATAAATATTAGCAATAAATAGTCAAACCAAAAAAATGGCAAAACCGAAATCTAAAACTATCTTTAATATTTAGTAAAAAGAACATTCACAGAAAAATAGTTTTAAGGCCAGAAAAACCTAGAGTTCCTAATGAAGGTCAGACATATTGCACTGACAAATCTGGACGTGCTCGGAGCCATTGTGCTACGGCTGGAGACTCTGAACATTTTTCATTTGTAATTTAGTGTGTGTCTGTGGGGTCACATGTTCTGCAACACGCGCAGTGGAAGGGTGTTGGGTAGGAAGAAGAAAGTATAAATGAGAAGGAGGTTAAATTAAAAAAAATATGTGAGAAAAGAGGAAAGAAAAAAAAAAGAAAGAAGAAGAGTTTTGTAAACGGTGGTGTTTTAGTTTTTGCACGTGAATGCTTTTTCCCGTGTACAGATGACCCGAAGCACGACACCTGTCAAGCGACATGTTCGTTACTGGCCTTTTTTGTTTGTTTTTGTT
>CM042138.1:43788469-43805969 GCA_023376005.1 Doryteuthis pealeii
ACAACATAATCAATATAAAACAAAAAAAACTCCAAATTCGAAGCTGGAATTTACAAAATAGCTAGGAAACAATGCCCCAAAAGAAAAAAAAAAAAAAGGGGGTATTTTAAAATGAACAACACGCTTAATGTTCCCCATAGAAACACATAGGGTTCCAACTTTTATTTAATTAATGCATGTAGCAGACAAACTGAAGTTTGTTTTCGTATGTTTGTCGTTTTGGGTACCACAACTTGACACTAACATTATTTAAGTTGTAATGAAACCAATCCGAACACGTTGTAATAAATTAATTATGATAAATTAATAATTGATAAACTTGGTAATAAATTAAATTGTGTGTGTGTGGTTTGATATATTCAAAATAGATTACATTCTGTGTGTAGATTAATATATCCCCGTGTGAATGTGGATATATATACAAGAAACATCCCGGCGAATTGATAAGAACAATTTTATTACAAGAGAATAATTAGTAGAATGAATACAAGAATGAAATGAGTTACAAGAAAATATTATATGGGGTTAGATTTAGCTCGTTCGTGTTTGTATTCTATCCCCAATAAAACTGGTTCTTCCTTCTTGTGGGCTGGTAAGCTGAAATGGAATTTAAGAAACGAAAAGGAACGAGAAAGGAAAGAGACAAAGGCAGAAGGGCTTTATGACTTAGACTTTATTGACCAAGTCATAGTCGCCTGTAGCAAGGGAATATTTCCCTGGCTAGTAGGACCAACTAGACCCAGTTACTGACTCAGTTCAAATGGCCACGGTATTCTTTTGGGGGTAGGAAGTCAGTCATTTTTGTTGGAGATGCGCAGAGAGTACTTCCGGTGAAGGCCACATGGGAGTTTGTTGTTTTTTAAATTTTATTTTTGTTTTATTTTAATCCCCACAATTATGAATTATTATTATTATTCAAGTCATGTTAGTTATAGTTAGTGTCTAATCTAATTAGACTAAAAAGATAAGTATCACCCCCACCCCAAAGATTGGTTCGAGAGAAATTCTCATCAGTAAAGACAACCATACAATTTTATTCTCAGGTTCATTTTGTTTATTTTTCCTTGATCGATCTGGCCAATGTTTTCTCTAGTTTCGACCAAAACCGTCGGTCAACTTCATTTAAACGGTAAACATAACGTGGGGGAGAGGTCTGTTAGCCCAAATTATTTATTTATTTTCCCATTAAACTAACCCTAAACCCCCAAACCAACCCAAACCCAACCCTAGTTTGTTTTTGTTTTTTTGCAAGTGACACCGCTTCGGCTACGGACTTCAATCGTAGCTGGTGTTTTTTTTCAGCAGCCACCGGGTAGCGATTTTTGAGGCAGGAGGCCGGGATGGTTCTCCGCGAAAAGTACCGAAAGGCATACAAAGACAAAAAAAAAAAAAATTAGTTAAAAATAAAATAAAATTAAAAACAACATTAACACTATAAATATTAGCAATAAATATCAAACCAAAATGCAAAAGAAATCTAAACTATCTATTAATAATGGAGATTCGCTTCCGGTTTTTGTCTGTAACAAAAATTATGTTACTGGCTACGTCACATTACCCAATATCGTCATAACATACACTCAAAATTTGAACATGCAACATTAGAAAGTCCTCATTGTTTTTTTTAAACAAGTTTTAATAAGTACATGACTGGTATTATATATCTATATATAGTTTGTTTTATTTTAATACATATTTAAAGTTTACATTTCAAATTGTTTTATTTTTTAATCCTTTAATGAATTTGATGATTTTACTTACTTAGGGTACAAACTCGCTGACATTGAATTTTTTACTCCCACCCTTCAGGCAAACTGTTAAAATCAATAAAGAGTAAAAAAAAAAAAAAATAAATAAATAAAAAAATAAAAAATAAAATAAATAAATAAATAGAATAAATGGACCTTTTTAAAAAATCTAATTTACATCGCCCGGAGGGGCGTTTTTTATTTTGTACTAGTAATATGTTTTTTCTAACAAGCGCAGGTAAATTGGAAAATTCGGTGAATTTTTTTTTTTCATGTGCCCAGAGTTTACGAAAGGTCAAAGGTCATACATAATCAATTATCTTTAATTGAGAAACCATCTATAATCAATTTAAGATCCAATTCTCATATTTTTTACACCCACCCCTCAGGCAATATGTTTCAAAATGTATTTTTACATCGCCCGGAGGGTGTTTTTTATTTTGTACTAGTCTTAGTAATATAGATTAGATTTCTTTTGCATTTGGGTTGATGATTGATATAAGTTTTTCGTTTAATATCAAATAAATTGCTTAATTGTTTTGTCACTCTAACTATTTTAATATAGATAGAATTACAAACATCTCCAAAACAACTAAACAATTTATTTAATATTAAGTGAAAAACTGATATCACACCCAACATTTACGAAACAGCCTGTAAGCAATATCATGAACGGCGAAAAAAGAAAAAAGAAATTATAAACAATAGACATACGAACAACGTAGAAACCTGAAAATAAGCAACATGCTTAATGATATGCTACAACTGTAACATTTCAGAACAATATATATATATATATACTAGCAAATATATGCACCCTCCGGGTGCAAGTATTTAAGTTTTAATGTAATAAAATATTGTTTTAAATTAGAAAGGCTAATGAAACTAAATAAGAATACAGATAAAAAGATTTGAAACAGAGGGAGTATAATAAAAAATGGAACCACTGAAACTTACTCTTCCATCACTCTCGTCTTTCATTGTTATTTTTTCTAATTTAAGTATTTAGTTATAAGAGGAAGTAAAGAATAAAATGACAGTTATTTTATCTTGTTAATGGATTTCATTTAAGATTCATTAAAGAGATTTTTGCTTATATTCATTAAAATAAAACCAAACAGTTAGAAATCAATAATACTAAGCACATATTTATTAAATTCGATTTTTTAATATTAATATGCAAATTAGCCTTCCCGTTTACACTGTAAACCGCTATTTTGTTGTATATATAAATATAATTGCATGTTGTCAGTATGTAGACATAGTTAACAGTATTAATAATGTAAAATAATTTTATTGATAATTGAGGTTTAGATAAAAATAAAATCATGGAGAATGTGATGTCAATAACTAAGAGAATTGAGACTTGAGTAGGATTATAGTTTCGGTTACAGACAGAAAAACACACAATCTCCATTATAATAGGATATATATATATATATATATATATATATATATATAACAGTTAATATGACCGGAATTTAAACCTTTTCTATGCTAAATGTATTGCTCTGTATGTAATCTCCCAATTTATTGTACATTGAGCTCTCGACATGAACTTTTTAATATTTAATATTTTGATATTTAAAAAGGCCCTGCTTAGAACTATTCCTAAAACCAAACTAACCTGGTTATATATATATATATATATATATATATATATATATATATATATCTTATTATAATGGAGATTGTCTGTTTGTTTGTCTGTAACCGAAACTATATTACTACTCAATTCACAGTTCCCTTAGTTATTTACATCACATTCTCCATGATTTTATTTTTATTTAAACCTCAATTATTAATAAAATTGTTTTACATTATTAAGACTGTTGACCATATCTATATACTAATAATACGCAATTGTATTTATATATACAACAAAATAGTGGTTTACAGTGTGAATGGGAAGGCTAATTTGCATATTGATCTTAAAAAATTGATTTTAATAAATATATACTAAGTATTATTGATTTCTAATTGTTGGGTTTTATCTTATTGAATATGAGCAAAAATCTCTGGGATAAATCTTAAAAGAAATTCATTAACAAGAAGAAATAACTGTAATATTATTCTTTACTTCCTATTTTAAGTAAAGAGTTAAATTAGGAAAATTTACCAGTGAAAGACGGGAGTAATGGAAAATGATGGAAGAGTTAGTTTCAAAGCTGTTCTATTTTTCGATAATACCCCCTCTGTTCCAAATCTTTTTTATCTGCTTTCTTTTTTAGTTTTATTAGCCTTTCTAATTTAACATGATATTTTATTATATTAAAACTTAAAAACTTGCACCCGGAGGGTGCATATATTTGCTAGTATATATAATGAATGGAGAATGAATGAGAAAAGTATTGGCATATGAAAGGGCTCAATGCTAAAATAGCAGAGCAGTTTTACAATCAAATATTATATATCTTATGGATTTAATATCCCGTAACTAAAGTTTCATGCTTACTGCAATCATCAGACGAGACGATGATTGCAGTAAGCATGAAACTTTAGTTACGGGATATTGAATCCATAATATATAATATTTGATTGTATATATATATATATATATATATATATATATATATATATTTGGGAATAAAAGGCCTTAAATACCATGGGTATCGTGGTCATGGACCATTTCCACGATACCCATGGTATTTAAGGCCTTTTATTCCCAAATAACTTTGCTCTGTTTACAATAATTAAACATTGAGCTCTCATACTGAACCTGAACACTACAACAAACTACTGGTAGAGAATTAGGACCTCCTAGAATCACCTTGTGCCAAGAAACTTGGTACCGCACCAAAGTATATATATATATATATATATATATATATATATATATAACCAGGTTAGTTTGGTATATATATATATATATATATAAATATATATAACCAGGTTAGTTTGGTTATATATATATATATATATATATATATAATAATATATAAAGTTAAACCTAATGAGTCAGATATACCTACTAACAGTTTCGCTTAGTGCTCTTCAGATCTTGGCCCTGAAGAGCACTAAGCGAAACTGTTAGTAGGTATATCTGACTCATTAGGTTTAACTTTATATTTCCAGAATTTGAATCTTGCCACTAGATGCAGTTTAATGTTATGTTCATCTACAGCCTTCTAACACTTGTATGATAAAAAGGGATAAAAATCGTATATGTAATAGGGCTTGACGAGACTAGCTGATTAATCGGGCGGGGGGGGGAGCTCTCTCCCCGCTGGAGAGAAATCAGGATGTGCTCGGATCAACAAGGACACTCCTCCTCTATGCCCTTCCTCTGTGTCACGGCCATATTGCATTTCTGATATAAAGACGTGCAATGCTTTCACAGTTTATAAAACAAGAGTTTATACAAGAAGGTGAATATCTGTAGTATTTCATTGTACAGGGACGTCCCAATTACTCACAAACTGACTGAGTGTTTATTTTGCCGGGTCCGGTGACATAAACATTAGCATCTGTTCAAAACTGGGGTAGCTGAGTGTAAAACTTTTGGTAAACACTGATGATAACTTTCATAGAAAATATATATATATATATATATATATATATATATATTATATATATATGGGAGAATAAGTGTTTAATTGGAGTCGTACCTAATTTTGAAAATTAATTAATTAATAATGAATTAGGCGGGAATACCTATTAAATGTATGGCTAAACAAATCGAGAAAAATCAATCTCTGTATGTACATTTCGGCCTATTAGGCCTCATCAGCAGAGCTATAGATCGGAAGACCGCCCTGTGCGTGATTTGAAACCGGACTGCCAAGCTGACAGGCCGATCCCATAACCCTTACACTAAGCGGACTTCTTAGATTTTATGATTTGTTTAGAGTAGGTTAATATTCCTCTTCAAGTGACTTTTTTTATTACACGACGATATGATAAGTTGTAAACAAGGTTTGTTTAGAATGGCTTTTGCCGATAATTTTTGGAGAATAAGTGTTTAATTGGAGTCGTACCTAATTTTGAAATTAATTAATAATATGAATTAGGCGGGAATACCTATTAAATGTATGGCTAAACAAATCGAGAAAAATCAATCTCTGTATGTACATTAGTGTAAGGTTATGGGATCGGCTGTCAGCTTGGCAGTCCGGTTTCAAATCACGCACAGGGCGGTCTTCCGATCTATAGCTCTGCTGATGAGGCCTAATAGGCCGAAATGTACATACAGAGATTGATTTTTCTCGATTTGTTTAGCCATACATTTAATAGGTATTCCCGCCTAATTCATTATTAATTAATTAATTTTCAAAATTAGGTACGACTCCAATTAAACACTTATTCTCCAAAAAATTATCGGCAAAAAGCCATTCTAAACAAACCTTGTTTACAACTTATCATATATATATATATATATATATATATGTAAGAATGGAAAATGAATCCGACAATATGAGGAAAAAATGAGTAAAGAAAAGAAATGTAGATGGATAAAAATGAATTTTATCGATATCACTTTTAATCGATATCACTTACACATGTGTTTCGGTCTGTTTATCAAAATGTATACGGATTTACGTTATTATTATTATTAAAATAATCAGATGGAGTTGAAATGATGATGATAATAATAATAGGAAAAATGTATACAATGTTCCGTACACAGAGAGATTTTTTTACGACCTTCATCAAAGTGATTTTTTTATTTTTTGAGTGGATATAAAAATCGTTGGAGACAAGAATAGAATTTTAAATGTTCGAAAAAAAGAATATTATATATATATATATATATATATATATATATATATATATATGTAAAATGAAACTGGAAGTGAATCCGACGGTATGTTGAAAAAATGAATAAAGGAAAGAGAGTATAGAATGGATAATTTAGGATATTTTAATCAATTTTACTTACACGTGTTTCGGTCAGTAGTTTATCCATGTGTACATTATTCAACTATTATTATTTTTAAATAACCAAACGAAATGAAATAATAATAATAGAAAAAATGTAGAAATGTTCCGCACACAAATAAAATTCGACCTTCATCAGAGTAAATCCTTATTTGAAATGAAATTCGTTGGAAAGAAGTGGAGAATTTTTTGAAATGTTCGAAAAAGAACTTTTTTAAAAAAATTCACGTTCAGACGCGTCGAGAAAGACGGTTAATTACGTCATATCGCATGCGAACAGATTTTGACGAGGAGAGAAGTTTTGTGTAATTCTAAATTATCAAAGCATGAGGGATTTTATTTATCTAAAAGCAATGGAAAATAATCGGAAACGAACACACCTCTAGATGTTAAAAAAAAACAACAAGAAAAATATCTTGTTAGCAGTGTACTTATTTATGAGCGATACTGTATATAGAAGGGGTTGGTTTAGCTCAGTTTGTAGAGCATCCACATCGAAACCACGTGCAAACTATAGAATATTATATATACTAGCAAAATAAAAAAAACGCCATCTGGGCGACGTAAAATAAATATTGCCTGAGGGGATGGAAGTTGAAAATTTAATATCAGAGAGTTTGTATCATAAGTAAAGTAAAATCATCAAAGTTATTAAAGGAGTAAAAAATAAAATAAATTTATTGAAGGAGTAAAAAATGAAAAAATTTGAAATGGAAACTTAGTTCCGATAACTTTAAATATAAATTAAAATTTAAAAAAACTATATATAGATAATTAATACCAGGTATGTATTTATTAAAACTTGTTTAAAAAAAAACCAATGAGGACTGTCTAACATTGCATGCTCAAATTTTGAGTGTATTTATTCTGTTATGACGATTTTTGGTTGCGTAACATTATTAATATATATATATATATATATATATATATATATATATATATACTAGTACAAAATAAAAAACACCCTCCGGGCGATGTCAAAATAGATTTTTGAAACATATTGCCCGATGGGTGGTAGTAAAAAATTCAATGTCAGCGAGTTTGTACCCTAAGTAAGTAAAATCATCAAATTCATTAAAGGATTAAAAAATAAAACAATTTGAAATGTAAACTTTAAATATGTATTAAAATAAAACAAACTATGTATAGATATATAATACCAGTCATGTATTTATTAAAACTTGTTTTAGAAAACAATGAGGATTGTCTAATGCTGCATGTTCAAATTTGAGTGTATTTATTCTATGTTATGACGATTTTGGGTAATGTGACGTAAACAAAACGCAATTTTTGTTACAGACAAAAACCGGAAGCGAATCTCCATTATTATATATAAAGTCGTCCACAGATACCGTTTTTCGGCGTTTCACGCTTCTTCAATGTGGCTAGACACAACAACTACCTCTGACCAGGCGCGAAATCCGACTGACTTTTCGTCCGCCCGATTCGTTAACTTCTCGGGCATTTGACAATGTTTAAACTATTAAATACATACATTTGTTTATATATTTTACGATCACCAGAGAAATCCAGTCTTTAAACAGACGATCATTGCTTTATATATGCTGAGACTGAAAGTTAATTTAAGTCACCCCTAGAGAGCTTTACCGTGTTTTGGGAGCATATAATTATATATATATATATATATATATATATATATATATATATATATTATATATATATATATATATATATATATATATATATATATATATAACGGTAATAATTCCATTAATCTTATATTTTAGGTATTAAACCTGCTCTGCTATTTTAGAATTGAGCACTTTTCTATGCAAAAACTTTTCGTATTTGCAATCCTTCATTCATTCATTCATATATATATATATATATATATATATATATATGTGTGTGTGTGTGTGTGTGTGTGTATGCTATGCCAATACGCACACATACCTATATACATACACATGCCTACTTATACATAGATACATATATGATATACAATTTTAAAGAGCCCAGTCTGCCCTACTATTTATCGATAGCTGGAAGAAGAATAGTTGGATTCAGACCATTTCAAAGGGTACTAGCACGATGTTAAATTCAAACAGCCTCGTGCTGGATATGAATTCGGTTCGCCGTCTAAAACTCCTACGACGATAACCATTACACAAAGCGCCTTTTCATTTCTATCATTTCTTTTACGCCGTTGTAACTTTCGGTTTATTTTAGAAAATAGTCCTGGATTACGTTTGGGTCAAACTTTGCAAGGTTCTCTTGGGTTTCTTATTTCCGTCATTGGTAATTTTGTTTTTCACAGCCAATTTATTCACTTTGTTTATTAAAAGTATTGGGTAACTTCTCCGACGGAGGGTTTGACGTAATTCCTCTTAAATTTCTGTTAGATACAAATGCTACGTGTCAGAAAATAGGGAATAGATGTTTTGCAGTTTTGGGTGTGAATCCTCCGCCACTCCTCCTCCTCCACTCCTCCCCCTCCTCCTCCTCATTATCATCATCATCATCATCATCATGTCGTGCTGACAGCACAGATATCCATGACAATCTCTCGCCAACTGTCCCTATCGACCATCGCCCACAGGAGGGCCCTCTGTGCTGCATCCAGAAAACTACACAGAGCTGATCGATGCAAGTCCTTGCTGGAAGGCTCACATTGGTGTGCCCATGTGCAGGTTTTCCACGGGAGAACCTCACCAATGAGTCCGTACTTGCTCCTCCAGCAGGGTCCGGATGGTTTGTGTGATAGGGATCAAGAGACCTCTAAAATCGGGGGATCAGTTCACGTACTTAGGTAGATATATCTCATCCACAGAAATCGATGTTAATTCACGCATAGGGAAGGCTTGGATTGCTATAGACAGATTATCAGTCATATGGAATCGTTTTTAAAAAATGATTTCAAAAATAATAATACAATACTGTATATACGAGACATTTGGACATCACTTATGATATACTTACCACCTTCTTATTTTTAAATTATGATTTTAAAAAAAGATCATATTTAACACCAATTTATTGCTTGCCTTTAGTTTTCCAAGTAATTTTAAGCTTTGTTATTTCCTTTCTGTTTCTGTGACCATAAAGTTATGAATCATGTCTGGGAACGACCAGATCTCTACACCTTTTAGTCTTTCAGTATCAAAGGAACTGTTTTTTTACGTCGATCGGAACTGATGGGAAATTGCACCGTCCATTTCTGACTCAAACAACCGATGCCTTCATTAAGTTCTGTACACTCTCAGATGTAAACTTTATAACCAATATAAGTCATACGATGATATTCAACATAAGTAATAAACTTTCTGTAAGTAAAAAAAAAAAAAGAAGAGACAAACAATATATACTTGTAAGGAAACTGTAGGTTTTTTTTATGACTGTAGAGCCTCTCATCAAAGAAGAAGAAGGAGGAAAATCAAGTCGCGGTGTTTTTCTATCTGTAATCTGTCGGAGGACTTCAGAGAAGCGAAGATATCACAGACATCTGATACTAACAAATATTTTAAACTGTTTATTAGCCGAAAAATCTACGCGTGAAAAGGCAAACAACTTGTTTGTTTTTGCACAGACTTATTTAAAAAAAAAACACAACGCGAGTTCAATTCCTGGACGAAGCTGTTGGAATTTCACATGGTGCTAATACCCTTGGGAAAGGTATGAATCCAATTCTCAGGGCAGACTGGACTCTTTAACCATGGCAAGGTAACCAGTCTAGGAGAAAGAAAACTCTGAATTCAAACCTGTTAAACTTCGCTTAAGAAATTGACCTTGTGTCGCATCCTGCTCGTGCGGAGGGGTTGGTAAATATATATATATAAAAACAGATATTACATTTTTAAGAATCAAAATTTACATCAAAATGTAGAATAAACATAATACTCACCTTCACAGGAAGGCTGTGACTAGCGTCCAGTCACCAGACAAAAAATAGACAGAGCATAACCAAATACACTCTTTAGCAATGGTCATGTGTTCAGTTACAGACAGACAAACAGACAATCTCCATTATAATAAGAGATATTCAGTTTCATTTATTGGTCAACATTCCTGGACATCTGACTACTGTAGAATGAACATCATACTCACCTCCACAAGAAGGCTGTGACTAGCGTCCAGTCACCAGACAAAAAAGACAGGGAGTAACTGAATACACTCTGTAGCAACTGAGAGGACACGCACAATTTTGTTCTGAACTAGCTGTTAAAAGGGATAGTATTTGTATCATTTGAAAACCTACGCGTCGAAATGAAAACAATGCGTTTGTTTTCGTACAGACACATATAAAAATACAGATATTACCTTTTTAAGATCAAAATCTACATCAAAATTTATATCTGAACTAGTATAATACCTGTAAAAAATGATAGTATTGTATTATCTGTATTTTTCAAACTGTTGTCCTCGTCTTTATTGTTATATACACAAAGCTTCGGCTCATATGCCCCCTGGCCTTCTTCAGGTATTTCTTGTCGAGCTCGGTAACCTTCTTGTCGAATTCGGGAGCCTTCACGGAACTTCGAACCGAACCCTTTATTCAATCCACGGAGGTAGACTGTTCTCATTTCGCTAACCATGACCAGGTACAAGAATTAAGCTATGTTAAGTAATCTGTTATTATCGCCCGTGGTCAGGATCGAACCTGCAACCAACAGATGATTGTCACTTAGAACTGTATATAACAATAAAGATGAGGACAACAGTCCGAAAAATCCAACTAGTACAAATTATGAAGCCTCATCTAAAAAACATCAGACAAATAGTGATAGTATTATTTCCATATATATCTATCAAGCAATCATCATCATCATCATCATCATCATCATGTCGTGCTGACAGCACAGTTTCTCACTCTCTCTCTCGCCACCCGTCCCTATCGGTTATAACACCGGGCAGGTCTTCAGCACGGCATCCAGTATCCGTACAGAGCCGATCAATGTGGTTTTTCTTTTTGCTGGTCGGTCAATACTGGTGTGTTCATGTATAAGTGTACACGAGAGAACGTCACTTATGAGTTCGTCCTTGCTTCTCCAGCATGTATTGTTCGTCTTACTTGAATGGTTTGTGCGGCTGTACAGCTGATTTTTGTGAGGTGCCACTTCCAGGATTTGTTCCAGACAGCACGCATCATCCTTGTTTACCTACCGTCTAGCTTTTTCTCCAAGCGTTTCGTTAGTGGTGCAGCCATACAGTAGCACTGACACAGCTAGAGTATGGAAGAATTAGAGACATCAGACTTCATATAATCAATAATCTGCCCCCCCCCCAAAAAAAAAAGGCATAATAACAATTAATATATCTGCCGTCTCTTCTGTAAGAAAATTTGTTTTATAAAATTGGAATTATGCGAGAATATCTGCTCTCATCGCCGGCACTGTTCCAGCTGCAGACCGATTCCACTTCCAAGAACGATTCAATATCACACTGTTTTAAATTATTTTAAGGTAGACCAGTCGCTGCCAGTTCGGGTCGAAACCGCACAAGCCATGAGTCAGGTCCACAAGGAAGGGGGGGGGGTGACAAAAACGAATTTTGAAAACTGAAGCTGTTTTATTTACTCTCGTTGGGGTGGGTCATTCATGACTCTGGCTCATACTTGGCTCGGGATGCTGATTCCTTACTATCGAAAAACTGTCCTGTGTTCCATTCTGTTTAAATGTTCGCTTCTTACTCTTAGTTCTGTTTGACCACTCGGGACAGGATGGCTCATAAGGGAATTTCTTCTGTAGGCACCTACTGATGGGCACACCAGAGTGGGTTTCCCAGCAAAAATCAACATCGATCAGCTTTGCGCAGATACTCTCATAGTGAGTTGGTCAAGTGAGCACAAATACCAGAAACGGTGAGTTTGAAAGTGAATATCGGTGTTGGGCAAGAATTTGTCTTGTGTGAACAGATGTTATGGCATTTCAGTGTTGTACTAGTGAAGAGATACTCTCATTACTGCCCACTAATGTATACGGCCCGGATCAATCGAAATTAGAATCAATTGGAGGCGCGTGGTGTGATTGTTAAAGTAATGGGACGTCGTCCCGAGTTCAAATCCTGGATGTGGTAATTACATTTCATTTAGCGCTAATACCCTTGGGAAAGGTATGAATCCTACTCTCCCTCCAGCTATGGATAAATAGTAGGGCAGACTGGGTTCATTAACCTTGGTTAGGCAACCGGTCTAGGAGAAGGAAAACTGAATTCAAACCTGTTGAACTCCGCTTAAAAATTGACCTTGTGTCACATCCTGCTCGTGCGGAGGAGTTGGTAAATATATATACGTCCCGGATCAATCGTCCTTCTATTTTCGATTCTAACTATTCAACTTATCCAAACTTACCCTCGAACTGCTAACCCCCGATTCCCCCTGAATATACATATATTTAATAACCCCTCCGCACGAGCAGGATACGACAAAAGTGTTTGTTAAGCGGAGTTTAACAGGTTCAGAATTTTCCTTCTCCTAGACCGGTTGCCATACCAAGGTTTAAGAGTTTAATCTGCCCTACTATTCACCCATAGCTGTAAAGAGAATACTTGGATTCACCCCTCCTTAATATATGCACCTAAAGTAACCCCTACACTCCTTAAGTGGAAAGTAAATTTTCCCGCCCAATGTTAAGGTACTTAAAATGATGACGCTCCCTAAACTATTGACCTCTTCTGACCCCACTCGCGCCAAGTCCTTTATTGATGGCAGACCTCTTTTCATCTAAAAATCATTTTCACCAATAAATCGCTCTAATTATATCGGCTAACAAAATTTTCATGAATTCTCAACATGGCTTTGATCTTACTATGCACACACATCCATGTACATACATACATATAGGCATGTCTCTCTCTCTCTCTCTCTATATATATATATATATATATATATATATATATTATATATATATATATATATATATTATATATATATATTTATCTCTCTCTCTCTCTTCTCTCTCTCTCTCTATATATATATATATATTATATATATATATATTATATATATTATTATAATATATATATATATATATATATATATAATAGAGAAGAGAGAGAGAGACAGAGACAGACAGACATACACACACACACACACACACACACACACAGATGTTTGTGCGGGTGGTTGAGTAATTTTTAAGCGGCGTTTAACTGGTTTGAATTCAGAGTTTGCCCTTCAGAGTTAAAGAGCCCAGTCTGCCTTGTTATTTACCCTTAGCTGGAGGGGGAATAGTTAGATGCATAACTTTTCCAAGGGTTTAAGCGCTATGTGAAATGCTACACACACACACACACACACACACACACACACACACACACACACACACACACACACACGGCTTAGCTCAGTCGGTGGAGCGTTTGGCTAGAAACCACAAGGTCCTAGTTCGATACCAACCCTCGCCAACTCTGCGTATGAGTAGCACAGGGATCTGTGTGGTAAAGTGAAAAGGGGATAGACTCCCTCGCTGATTGGTGATACCGACTTTAGGCCACCCCGACTTATATATATATATATATATATATATATATATTATATGCAATTAAAAACGAATGGTTTAAAACAGACCGCCTCGAGTTTCTCGCTGATCGCCAATCTTGTTATAACTCTGATACTTACCTTTTCCCCTCGGGGGGTCCAGTGTGCTTCGGCCACTGGACCGGTAAAGTAAAATTAATAGCGTCGATCGCAGTAGGCACCCCCTTGAGGGGGAATGCCAACGGGATCGACACAACTTTTTATGTCTACCACCCATGAGCTTCGGCTTGTGGGTGGGTCCACATAAAAATGTCCTTGTGTCAAGCCCTCATAAGTGGGATGAGCGGCAAATAACCTTGTTATAACTCTGATATCAAAATAACTTGATTCGGCATTAAATGACCAGAAAGGTGTTGATATGCTATAAAACAAAACACCCAACAGTCAATATTGCATATTTCTACTTATAAAAAAAGTTAATTTGTAGGTGTTCTTTATAGAAACACTAACGATGTAACTGAAACCGACACGTACACACAGGGACAATAAGTACAATTTTGTTATATCTAAACAAACTAAGAAGTTCTTATTGAATAAAATCTACTTAGTTAATATACGCATTTAGCCAACCCCTCCAACACGGGCAGGATGCAACACAAGGTCAATTTTTGAACAGAATTGGTCTTAATTCAGAGTTTTCAATCAAGTCGTCGAGGTGGCTTAAAGTCTGTATCAGCCAGACAGCGAGGGAATCTATCCCCTTTTTACAAGCGCTACACCAAGGAGATTGTTTTTGCCTCTGAGGTGGACCGCCCTACCTACCATTCACCGCTTACTTTACCGAACATATCCCTGTGCTACTCATACGCTAAGTTGGCGAAGGTCGGTATCGAACCAGGAACCTTGTATTTCCTAGACGAACGCTCTACCGACTGAGCTAAACCGGCAATTAGGCTAAACCGGCAAATGTCCGCAAATAGGGGAAATGGTTTTATATTTAAAACCGCAATATGTTATACTGGTTTGTTGTTAACTTGTTATTCACAATAAAGATGAAGACAACTGTCTGAAAATTCAAAAGATTGCAAACAGCCTTATCCAGGATTTGAACTTGGTTCACCGATTCCATTTTCATACGTGCGTCTTGGTTAATGTATGTATGTGATAATGTCCCCAAATAGTGGAAATGGTTTTTAAAAAGACCGCAATATCTTATACTGATTTGTTGTTCACAATAAAGATGAGGACAACTGTCCGAAAATTCAAAATATTGCAAACAGCCTTATCCAGGATTTGAACTCGGTTCACCGATTCCATTTTAATACGTGCGTCTTGGTTAATGTATGTATGTGATAATGACCCCAAATAGTGGAAATGGTTTTTAAAAAGACCGCAATATCTTATACTGGTTTGTTGTTCACTTAAAACAAGCCCGTAAGACAATGGGTTCGTATGACAGTTTACCTCCACAAGTGCGTTGACACGGAAAGATGTGGTGATCACTCGACAGTCACAAGGGATGTGATTTATTTACACATGTTGGTCAAGTGAATTCGCCAAATTTGTCACTGTGAATGACAGGGCTGCTATATTTGCATCGAAACTCGACAAACAAGATCCGTATCAGCGGGCTCATCTGTGGTGCGGAATGTTTATTGGTGAGGGAGAAGTACGTTTGGCCGCATTCCGACCAAACAAGAAAATGTGTCAAGGAGGACACAGAGGAAACAGAAAGTTGAAATTAAAAAAAGAAAAAAGAAAAAGAAAAAGAAAAAGAAAGAAAGAAAGAAAGAAAAAATATGGAAGAAAGTACACATTTCCGGGAGTAAAAGGCAACTAGTGTATCTTACTTTGCGGTTTTCTAAGAAAATTAACCCTAGTAAATTATGATGAAAATTAACGAACTCGGTCGACCTGTCGACCGGGCTTAGAATACGTTAACTGTATTCTCTGTAGAGTGCTAACCCTCCTCCTTCGCCTTCCCTTCAAAGATATAACACTAAACTGCATCTGATGGCGAGGCTCCAGAGATCCAGGTAGTGTGGCGTACCCCTTCATTGCCATTATTCCCAAGTCTATTAAGACTCAGACCCAGAGTGGTAGTACCCCGGTAGTACTTTGCCGTTTTTTAAGAAAATTGACCCTAGTAAATAAGGAAGGAATTTAACGTGGTCGGTCATTCCGTCGGCAAGGCTTAGAATACGCTGACTGTATCACCTTCAGAGTGCTACCCCCTCAAAAAGACATAAAGCTAAACTGTATCTGGGGAGTGTGGCGTACCCCTTCATGGCCATTATTCCCAAGTCGACTCTGTCCTGTAGTGGTAGTACCCTGGTGGTACTTTGCGGTTTTCTAAGAAAATTAACCCTAGTGAATTATGATGAAAATTAACATGATCGGTCACTCCATCGGCAGGGCTTAGAATAGGCTGACTGTATCCCCTACAGAGTGCTACCGCCCCCAAAAGATATAACACTAAACTGCATGTGATGGTGGGGTGCCAGAGATCTGGACGTACCCCTTTCATTGCCATTACTCCTAAGTCTATTAAGACTCAGACCCAGAGTGGTAGTACCCCGATAGTACTTTACCGTTTTCTAAGAAAATTAACCCTAGTAAATTTTGATGAAAATTAACGTGCTCGGTCACCCCGTCGGCAAGGCTTAGAATACGCTGACTGTCTCACCTTCAGAGTGCTACTCTCTCAAAAAAGACATAAAGCTAAACTGCATCTGAAGGTTGAGGTGCCAGATATCTGGGGAGTGTGGCGTACCCCTTCATTGCCATTATTCCCAAGTCGATTCTGTCCTGGAGTGGTAGTACCCTAGTAGTACTTTTCGGTTTTCTAAGAAAATTAACCCTAGTAAATTTTGATGAAAATTAACATGCTCGGTCACCCCGTCGGCAAGGCTTAGAATACGCTAACTGTATCACCTTCAGAGTGCTACCCCCCCAAAAAAAAAGAAAGATATAACACTAAACTACATCTGATGGTGGGGCTCCAGAGAGCTATGTAGTGTGGCGTACCCCTTCATTGACATTATTCCCAGGTCTACTCAAACTCTGATAGTACTTGTAGGGTGAATACCCGTCTAGCACACTCATGATGTGATGGATACCAAGATTTTGATAATTCTTCTATCTCGGAGAAATGGACGGTCATAAAATTTTTAGGTGAATTTGTCCGGGTGGATACTTATGTAAAACCTGTGGTTTCTGTAATATCCAATGGTGCAGGTTGGTTGTTTTTTGGGGGTACGTAATATTGAAGCTTAGTGAGCGGAGTTTTCGCATCATAAAAAAAACATTCAGACACAGGTATTGCTTGATACCTTAGGATTGTTACGAAATGATGACCATACCCGAATTCAAAGTGGCGGCGATATATATATATATATATATATATATATATATATATATATAATAGTTGAAAAATGAA
>CM042138.1:43810969-43842446 GCA_023376005.1 Doryteuthis pealeii
CTATGGGTTAAATAGAAAAAATGAGTTTAAAAAAAATTGTTAAAAAAAAGATTGGCTTTGAAAAATTTATTTTTTGAATACCCATCAAGAGGGAATATATAAAAAAAACATCTTCAGCATAAAATAACCCAACAAAGGTTGATATGCCTTAAAAATCCATCCATCCATCTCTGAGCAAAAATTCATTGACCTCAGATTTTTTTTTCTTATTGTTTTTATGAATTCTTTAAAACAAGATTTTAAATCCATAAATGTACATCAGATTATTTTATTAATACGAATTTATTTATTTATCACTATTATTTTTCCAATTTTGGAGCCCTGGCGAGTGTGGAGTACCCATTCATTACTCCCAACAAACCAACCAATAAACCGCCCTGTCAGCTGGGGCGTTACAATACACCAACTGCACCTCTGCAGAGGGGTAAGACTCCCCCAATGGGGCCACCTGTTGGCCGTGGGTGGCGACCCGTGATGCTTAAGGATAGAACCCAAGTGGCTGAGCAGTCCATGTCTTGCAATATTCCACTTTAGGCTTTTCTTGTGCTAGACGGGCGGTCGGAGAGGCCCCCTCCGATCAATCGGCTGGCCACGTCAAGCCCTAGCACCTATATAATTTTCCTAACCCTATTGTCCTTATGCCAACCCCCAATCCTTTTTATCATATGGGTGCTAGAAGGCGGTGGCTGATGGTCTACATGTCCTGGGAATGACGTTAAACTCTATCTGATGGTGAGGTTCCAGTTTGGTAGGTTTGGGGAATGTGGAGCACCCCTTCATCACCATTGCTCCCTGGTCCACTCTGACCCGGAGTGGTAGTACCTGTTAGGGTCCCATCTATGGGTTGAATAGAAAAACACGAGTTTATAAACAAAATTGTATTATGCATTAAGAATGAATTTATTCCACAACTTTGTCGGCATTAAATGACCCACCGAGGTTGATATGCCGTAAAACAAACCAAACCAAACCAACCAATAAAACATGGCAGGCATAAATTGGGTGTTTATGGTTTACAAAAAGATCTTCTATAGATCTATAATAATTTGATGATTATATACCAAGCAATATTCATAGGATTGTTTAGAGAAACGTCTTAAATATTATCAATATATATATATATATATATATATATATATATATATATATATATTTATTTATTTATAAACATATATATAGTTTGGTATATTTATGAGTTAAAATAATGATAGAGGGTTAGAAACTGTCTGACCGTTGACTTCATGACTACCCTAACTTCAAAAAAATGGGTAGGTGAGAAACCATTTATTTATTTTAGGTTTTATCTTGCTCTCATTATGGTTTATAAAAAAAGATCTTCATATGTCATATTAAAGACAAACCTTATTACTCTGAGCAAAAACAAAATATGGAATTACCACACTTCGAGGTTGTTCACTTTGTTTTGTTTTTTTTTTTTGTATAAGTATATAACTAAAATTAAATGGGTTTTCTATATGACATTTTTCTGGAATATATCCAGCTATTTTAATTATCCCAATCAGTATTGCAGCCTTGATGTAACTTGGCAACCAATCAAATAGAACTTTATTGTGTATGTGTAAAAAAACTCTTCTCTGAAGTTACTCAGTCAGCGGTGAGGCACATTTTATGTAAGAGTTATTGGCAACTCAAATTCAAATCCTGGACAACGCTGTTTAGATTTTACTTTGTGCTAATGCCCTTGAGAAAGGTACGAATCACTCCCCTCCCGTAAAAAAAAAATTGGGTAAATAGTAGCCGAAATGTTGTGTATATAACAATAAACCTATAGCCTCCACATGATTGTCACTTAGAACTGTATTAACTCAATCCTTTATATCCGTTATTCCTGAACACCAACTGTAGTAGAATTGGGATACTTATTACTCGCACAATTCCCCAAGTGGGTTAGAAGGGGTTCCTTAGCCTTGGTCGGCAACCCATCTAAGTCAAGGGAAATGGTACGTTTTCATTAAAAATTTACAAAAATACAAAATAAATCACATATTTACTTAATAAGAGAAACATTAACCAATCAACCAATTCCTGGATAGTTTATAGATATTTTCTACCAAGTATTTGCTAATTCCACTTTTCGAAATAAATTATTCAAAGTTTCATCTCTAGGGATTCCTTCCGGCGATATCAAAATAGAATTTTGAAACACATTGCCTGAGGGGTGGGAGTAAAAAATTCAATGTCAGCGAGTTTGTACCCTAAGTAAGTAAAATCATCAAATTCATTGAAAGATTAAAAAATAAAACAATTTGAAACGTAAACTTTAAATATGTATTAAAATAAAACAAACTATATATAGATATATAATACCAGTCATGTATTTATTAAAACTTGTTTAAAAAAACAATGAGGACTGTCTAATGTTGCATGTTCAAATTTTGAGTGTATTTATTCTATGTCATGACGATTTTGGGTAATGTGACGTAAACAGTGACGTAATTTTTGTTACAGACAAAAACCGGAAGCGAATCTCCATTATTAATAGATATACACAGCGTCTGTGTCGATGTGTAACCTGGCCTTATTCAGGTGTTTCTTGTCGAAGTCGGGAGTCCTGGCACAATTTAAAAACTCATTTTTCCTATTTAACCCATAGTTGGGACCCTAACAGGTACTACCATTCCGGGTCAGAGTGGGAGTAAAGGTGATGAATGGGCACTCCACATTCCCCAGAGCTCCAAAATTGGATATATCCAAAATAGGAACTTCACCATTAGAGGCAGTTTAATGCCATACCCAGGATACTAAGACCCTCAGTCACGGCTTTCTAGGACATATATAATAAAAGTGTTAGTGGGTTGCCAATGACTACCATTTTTTAAAAACATTTTAAAAACTCATTTTTTCTATTTAACCCATAGATGGGACCCTAACAGGTACTACCACTCCGGATCAGAGTGGACCTGGGAGTAATGGCGATTAAGGGATAGTCCAAACTCACAAGATTTCTAGAATTTGAACTTCACCATTAGATGCAGTTTAACGTCATACCCAGGACACTAAAACTTTCAGCCAACACTTTTTAGCACATATATAATGAAAGGGGTTGGGGTTTACCATAAAAATACTAGCGTCGTGAAAATTGGCTTGTAGGGTTTATCACAAAGCCACACTAAGCACATGGAATTTGCTATTACTAATAATGAGAATAAATTATTATAAATACTAGCAAATATATGCACCCTCCGGGTGCAAGTATTTAAGTTTTAATATAATAAAATATCATATTAAATTAGAAAGGCTAATGAAACTGAATAAGAAGGCAGATAAAAAAGATTTGGAACAGAGGGGGTATGATTGAAAAATAGAACAACTTTGAAATTAACTCTTCCATCATTTTCCATTACTCCCGTCTTTCATTGGTAAATTTTCCTAATTTAACTATTTAGTTAAAATAGGAATTAAAAAATAATATCACAGTTATTTCTTCTTGTTAATGGATTTCTTTTAAGATTTATCCCCGAGATTTTTGCTCATATTCAATAAGATAAAACCAAACAATTAGAAATCAATAATACTAAGTATATATTTATTAAAATCAAATTTTTAAGATCAATATGCAAATTAGCCTTCCCATTCACATTGTAATCCACTATTTTGTTGTATATATAAATACAATTGCATGTTATTAGTATGTAATTATGGTTAACAGTATTAATAATATAAAACAATTTTATTAATAATTAAGGTTTAAATAAAAATAAAATCATGGAGAATGTGATGTAAATAACAAAGGGAATTGTGACTTGTATAGTAATATAGTTTCGGTTACAGACAGACAAACCCACAATCTCCATTATAATAAGATATATTATAAAATATTTTAATATAATTATAATTATATATAATATGTATTATATATATATAATATATTATATAATATTCGACCCATGAATGCCGACTACCCAAGAATTTAGCTTCTCTGATATTTCACATTTAGAGATATTCTCTCTCTCTCTCTCTCTCTCTCTCTCTCTCATAGTTTCTAATAAGAAATGATACGCATCATCTGCCAAGATTTCCTCTTCCATTTTAGATGGGATAATTTTAATTTCTAACGGACAACGAATAGACTGAAACAATCGTATTTCACATCACAATTTGAAATTCTCATTAATATTATTAGATGATTTCACACGAACATTTCAGTTTCTTCAACACCTCCACAACAGCTGACACTCATCCCTTTATCTTCTTCGCACTCAATACTTCTATAAGTATGTATATACAGTATCGCCCATAAATAAGTCTGCCCTTGTCAACTGGGTCTGTAGAATACACCGACTGTACCTCTGCAAAGGGGAGGGGGAATTCCCACAATGGAGTCACCTGTTGGCCTTATGTTCTGGTGGCAGAGCAGTCCATGACATGTAACACTTCACTTTGGCCCTACACGAGCGGTTGGAAAGACCCCCTGCATTTAATCGGCTGGTCACGTCAAGACCTAGCACCCATCCCCACTGTCCTTATGGCAACCCACCAACCCTTTTTATTATATATGTGTTAGAAGGCGGTGGCTGAGCGTCTTAGTTTCCAGGTTTTTGACGTTAAACTGCATCCAGTGGTGAAGTTCCCATTCTGAAATTCTGGGGAATATGAAGTACCCCTTTATTGCTATTACTCCCAGGTTCACCCCAACCCGGTGTAGTAATATCTGTCTTTGGTTCAAATTCATCAGAATGAGTATTAAAATGTGTTTTAAAAACTGAGTTTGAAAAAAAAAAATTGAATACCAAACAAGAAGGAATAAAACAAAACATATTCGGCATTAAATAACCAACATGGGTTGACATGGTATAAAATCCAAACCAACCAACCAGCCAACCAACCAACCAGACATAGATAAGTATACCCCTAACCATTTCCTAAAGGAAAGGCTAACAGATGAAGCTAATGAAGCTTAAGTTTCAGGGCCCCTAATTCTGAGGGGCCTCTGAAGTTTTTTACTCCACATTGCTTAAAAAGATTGGATCTATCATATTAGAAAAGAAAGAAAAATAACATTAATATAATTCCTTTTAAAATAATTGTTAAAATAAAAAATAAAATTTTTTTTAAACAAGGCATAAACTTTATACTTTGTATAAGGATAGGAATTGCAAAAAAGCCAAAAAAGTGATGGACATTCTAAAGTTATATACAAATTCTGTTCCACTAAAGCATATATATATATATATATATATATATTATATATATATATATAATATATATATAGTCTATAATGCAAGATCTCTAAGTCTTTTGTTATTTCTTTAATTATAAATTTGCTCTGTGACTCTAAAAATAAGAGCACACATTGAGCTCTCAAACTGCGACAAGTTGTTTTAAAAAAACCCTATGTCGCAAGGAAGATTTCTCTGAAATTTGGGATTATATATATATATATATATATATATATATATATATTATATATATATATATATATAATCCTGGAGGGGCCCCGAAGTTATTTTATTCCACATTGTTTTAAAAGTTCGGATCTATCGTATGAAAAAAGAAAGAAAAATAATATTAATATAATTCCATATAAAATAATTGTTAAAATAAAATTAAAAAAAGATATTAAAAATGCAAACATTCCCATGACAGTTTAATCTTCAAACATGTAAGTTGACCTCTGTATATGTATGTGGTAGGCACTGCCAATTCCATCGCTCATTTTCATTTTAAAAATGAATTAAAATGAATTAAATCGATTATTTAAGTCAACCTTTTGTCTATGTCGAAAAGTAATAACATGATGAGCACCATTAAAAAAAAAGCAAAATAATATTACATATGTAATCTATTTCAAAAATACATTTTAAACAATTATTTCGCTCAAAAATTCTGCAAACATTGACGCTTTTTGTGAATAGGATTTGACACGGGGTCACAAGTACGGGGTCATCCGACGAGAATCAAACTTGCTTTTCAGTAGTACCAGATCTCCAAGACTAGCTTGCTAACCATTACACAACGACGGGACACCTAACCAGCTAAAATATCAACATGATAATGATTATAATGATGATGATGATGATGATGTAGGTGGGCTAATATCGATAGACCAATAACTAAAAACAAATCTTTGAGTGTTTTTCTGTGTCACCGCGAAAGACGGTCACACAAAGGAGTGTCTTATTGGTACTTAAAAACATTTAGAAGTTTGTTTATTTTAAATCTTGATACTTGTCTTGAAGTGCCATGTTGAATTATCTCCAACTCCATTTTTGTCCGACGCATTTCCGGTTCGCTCCCCGTTTTTTTTATCCCCCGAAACGATTGGTCCATCACCGTAAGGTATAAGGTTTCTGTCAACTGACAGACGTGAGTTACAGCTTAGTAAGTCAAATTTTGAGCTTTTCCCATGAACTTAATTTGAAAGAAAAGAAGAAAAAAAAGAAACACTTGTTTCATATATGAATCGTGAACTTCCCCTTGAGGTTATTACCCGAGATTTGGAGAGACCAACGGCACGTATTTTGCGTCACTTGTTTTTGTCAAAAATTAATTTCCTGTTATCATGCGACATCGCATCTCTTAAGCCGAATAAATTATATTTAGTCCTTTTTTTAATGTATTTAAACTACCCAAATTATTATTATTATTATTATTATTATTATTATTATTATTATTATTATTATTATTATTATTATTATCTATACTAGTAAATATGTGCACCATCCGGCTGCAAGTATTTAAATTTTAATGTAATAAAATATTATATTAAATTAAATAGGCTAATAAAACTAAAGAATACAGATAAAGGGAGTATAATCGAAAAATAGAACAACTGAAACTTACTCTTCCATCACTCCCGTCTTTCATTGCTATTTTTTCCTAATTTAACTATTCAGTTAAATTAGGAAGTAAAGAATAAAATGACAGTTATTTCTTCTTGTTAATGGATTGCTTTTAATATTTATCCCCGAGATTTTTGCTTATATGCATTAAGATAAAACCAGACAATTAGAAATCAATAATACTAAGTACATATTCATTAAAATCAAATTTTTAATATCAATATACAAATTAGCATTCCCGTTCACACTGTAAACTGCTGTTTTATTGTATATATATAAACAATTGCATTTGATTAGTATGTAGATATGGCCAACAGTATTAATAATGTAAAACAATCTTATCAATAATTGAAATTTAAATGAAAATAAAATCATGGAGAACGTTACGTAAATAACAAAGGAAATTTTGATTTGAGTAGTGATATAGTTTCGGTTACAAACAAACACACAATCTCCATTATAATAAGATATTAATATTTGTTTTCCTTAATTGTATTGATTATTGATTGACCGTTATCATCTTGCAACACCTTCTGGTTAAAAATGGCACCGTCCAAATGGTCCAAAATGAAATGCAAAAATGTAAATCCTGATTATCTAGTGTTGCTTATCGGCCGTATTCTTATTTCTGATGAGCGTCGTCACCTCAGCTAGATAATGGACCATTCTGTTTTTGTTATAATGAAAGGAAGAAAAGAAAAAAAATGATATGCTGCACAGAAGAATATAATAAGAAAGAAAGAAAGTAGGGGGAAATATAGAGAAAGGGTGAGCGCGCGGAAGCGATAAGGCTAATCTTGTTCAATCGAACATCATGAAAAGATGAAATGAACGGAAAAAATTTTAAAAAAGAGTGAGAGAGAGTTAAATAAAAATTATTATAGTTTTTACATATTGAACTATTTCGCAATAGTAAACATATCAAACGTAATAATTAAATTATCATACTGTGGTATATCCACAGGTCCTGCAAGTAATTATTATTATTATTATTATTAGTAGTAGTAGTAGTTTTTCACACTAGCGTTAGCTGATGGTGTTTCTCTGGAGTCTGAGAGACAACAAGTCTTATCAGGTCTCCACAGGACTCTTCGGAGTATTCTGGCAGATTGCAGCAATGCAGTATTCTGGATGGTCTCAATTCTTCCTCTGATTTCCAGATTTTCTAGTCTTTTTTCCAAGCTTTTTGGGACCGTTCCAAGTGCACCAACTACAATTGGTATTACTTTGACTTTCATATTCGATAGCATTTTCAGTTCTCTGGCAAGGTCCAGGCATTTGTCCATCTTTTCGTTTTCCTTCATCTTCACCCTGTGATCTGCTAGAACTGAAAAATCCACCAGTTGACAAGTTCTTTCTTTTTTGTTAATCGACACTAGGTCTGGTCTCCTTGCTGGAGTTATAATTATACAGTGAAACTTTTTTGCATAACTTCCAGTGGATCACCTTCCCAACCCAGTCATGCCTAGTTTTGTATTCCCGTTATACTAGTTTGCTACATTCGCTTAGTACATGGCTTACAATTTCATCTTTGTCACAGCACAGTCTACATTTACTGATTTGTTGCGTCTTATCAATTTTTGTTTTGATATGATTTATTCTTAAGGCATAATTTTGTGCAGCAATTATTAGAGATCCAGTTTCTCTCTTGAGGTTTCCTCTTCTTAACCATGTCCAAGTCGTTTTATGTGCAACCTCTCCGATTTGTCGTTCGAAGTATCCATATATTACTTCTGCTGTTGTTGGCTGCCACAAATAATCTTTCTTTGCTCTTTTTTGAGTGTATTTTTCGAGTCCTTGGATTGTGGCCTCTACACAGTCCTCTATTTTGGCAAGAACTCTTCCACCTTCTTTTCTTGATACATATAGCCTATCTTTATCATCTCTAGGGTGTAGAGCCTTGTGCATGGTCATTAATTTCCTAGTCCTTTGGTCGATCTGTCTGAGTTCTTTTGTCCATTTTAAGAATGGCCCAGAGTATCTTATAACGGGTACAGCCCAGGTATTTATTCTTTTGATACGATTTCTGCTGTTGATTATTATTATTATTATTATTATTATTATTATTATTATTATTATTAGTAGTAGTAGTAGTAGTAGTAGTAGTAGTTTTTTTCAGACCTGAAGTAGCCGGTGGTTTACTGGAGACTGAGTGACAGCAAGTCTTCTCAGGTCTCCATTATTATTATTATTATTATTATTAATAATAATAATAATAATGATAAAAGACGGATCACCCTATCCCGGCCAGGAGACCAGATCTAGTGTTCATTAACAACAACAACAACAAAAAAGAGAAGGCGTCAATTGGTGGACTTTGCGGTCCCAGCAGATCACAGGGTGAAGCTGAAGGAAAATGAAAAGATGGATAAATACCCGGACCTTACCAGAGAATTGAAAAAGCTGTGGAACTTGAGAGGGAAAGTGATACCAATTGTAGTTGGTGTACTTGGAACGGTCCCAATAAACTTGGGAAAAAGACTGTAGGATCTGGAAATGAGAGGAAGAATTGAGACCATCCAGACTACTTCACTGCTGCAATCAGCTAGAATACTCAGAAGAGTCCCGGAGACCTGCGAGACTTTTTGTCCCTCAGACTCCAGGGAAACACCATCAGCTAACACTAGAGTGAAAAACTAATAATAATAATAATAATAATAATAATAATAATAATAATAATAATAATTACTTGCAGTCCCTGTGGATATACCACAGTATGATAATTTAATTATTACAACGTTTGATATGTTTACTTAAGAGCTATTGTGAACTTGTTGTCACTCAGACTCCAGTGAAATACCATCAGCTAACGCTGATGCAAAAAACTCAAGAGGAGTGAAAATAATAATAATAATAATAATAATAATAATAATAATAATAATAATAATAATAATAATAATATCCTGGACATCTGGGGTTTGTCACTGGATATAAAGTGAATGCAAACAGTTTCTTTCGATCTTAGTAGATTTTAGAAGTATTTTCGTCTCTTCTAAGTTCTTTGCAAAGGTCATTGGGAACATTTCAGATTCCTGATAATGGACACTCCTCTCGCTTCTATGTTTTGCAGTATTTGCAACTTTCGTGCAAGGTCTTGGCGTTTTGATCGTTTCTTACTCTCCTTAAGCCTTACACTGTGATCAGTTGGTGTGGTCACATACTATACAAGTTTCTTTTCTGGGTTGGTTAATTTGTTTTTGTTTATTTTGGGTGATTTGTTTGAATATTAAAGTCATGGAGTAGTTTGTTTTTCCTGTTCTTGGTTTCTGGTTTGTGTTCGTTTGTTTGTACAGACGTCTCGTAATCCTCACACAGCTACTAGTGAGTAAATGGTGGTTGACTGGTTGGATGGTACGGCATGTCAACCCTTCTTGGGTTATCTTATACCGTATACGTTTTGTTTCATTCATTCTTAATATGTGTTTAAATTCTTTTTAAAACTCAATCTTTTTTAAACTCATTTTTTATCCATTTAATCCACAGATTAATCTGAATTAAGGTATTTACACACACACACACACACCACACACACACACACACACACACGCACACACACACACATATATATATATATATATATATATATATAAGTTAAGAGAAAGGAAATGAATCCGACGGTATAAGTATAGATAAAAGGATATGAAAACACACAATGCTGTTAAAATGAAAATCATTTTAACAGCATTGTGTGTTTTCATATCCTATTATCTATACTTATATATATATATATATATATATATATATATATATATATATATATATATATATATATATATATATATATATTTGGTGATCAGCTAATTAAACGAATTATTTTTAATTAGCTGATCACCAAATAAAGTATGATATTATTTAAACTTATATACAAATTCAGTTGTACCAAAAACTTGTTTATATATATATATATATATATATATATATATATATATATATATATATATATATATATATAAAATATATAATTTTTGGTACAACTAAATTTGTATGAAAAAAAAAGAATAAATATACACAAACACACTCATAACCAATCCTTATGCCATTCACCATATATACATGAATCACTACATCTTCAAAGCAAGCATATAAAACCCACTCTCTCCCAAACACCTAACACCTGTGGCATCATTATCAGAACCCCCATTGCTACAACACCCTATCTGAGAGAAAAAGAAAATCTACTATCAACCTCTTCTAACACCAACAACTGACCACCCTCGCCTTATTCGCAACCTCCTGATTCACCAGTATGAAAATGTTCACCATTGAAGCAAGAACTCTATCCAAAGTCCTGAATAAAGTCTAACAGACCGAAACATTACAACGTCGACATCACTACCTACAATAAACATCCATTTTCTACAACATCCCGTGTTTGTCTACCTTTCTCCACACACACACACACACACACACACACACACACACATATATATATATATTATATATATATATATATACTAACAGTAGCTATCCGGCGTCAGCTGGGTAGAGGGGGATTATTTAAAATTATTACTGAATCGGGAGTTGAATCCTCGTGGGATGCCCCATTTAAATCCCTATGTAAAAAAAGACCTTGCATTGATCCAGCTCCTCTGAAAAGAAATGTTAATGTCTACTATCTAAAATATTAAATGAAAAAAAAAAAAAAAACACAAAAAACATGCTGTTATCATTTAAATTCTATTTTTTAATTATCTTCAGGAATATAAATCAAATCTCTATTATTTTTGCTCAAAAAACAATCCCTGGTGATAGTGAATGTGTATATATATTTACTTTGTCGTTAATCGTTTTATTTTCGAAGTTTCCACCGGACATACATATGCACACAACTGCCCTTTATATATATATATATATATATATATATATATATATATATATGTGTGTGTGTGTGTGTGTGTGTGTGTGTGTGTGTGTGTGTGTAATGTATATTTTTATTTGTTTGGGTGAGTTTACGTGAAGTTATTAATTAAACAACGTCTCAACTGGTTGACTTTAAACATTGGGCTTCACCGAACCTGCTGTCAATAATTTCAATGGCTGGCTGATAATTACAGAGTGTCTTCTTATTAAAAATCAAACAGGTGAATAACTGTTATGATTATATTATTATATCCCACCTAATAAGGGGCCTATTTAGCTCAGTCGCTAGACCACCCGCTTAGGAATCGCAAGGTTCCTGGCTCGATACCGATCCTCGATAACTCAGCACATGAGTGGCAGAATTTGAGTAATCTGATCTGTGCGGTGAAGTGGGGAGTTGACGGTGGCACTTCGTCTCAGCAAAAACAATCTCCCTGGTCTAGCTCTAGCGAAAAGGGGATAAAATTCCTCGCTTTCCGGCTGATACCGACAATAGGTAACCCCACCAACTTTACTATATCACTTCTTGCGATTTCTCTGAATGTTTGAAATGAGGCTTGATTCCGGTTTCAATCCTAAGTAGAGGCAGTAACATAGAAAAATAATTAACATAACTCCTACCCCAGCTATGGTTAGTGGAATGAGAACAGGATAACCCCGAGGACTGAATAAAGGGTTAGGTTCGAAGTTCCGTGATGGCTCGCGACTACGACAAGAAGGTTCCCGATTACGACAAGAAGGTTCCCGAGTCCAAAAAGAAGGTTCCCAAGTCCGAGAAGGTTCCCGAGTTCGACAAGAAATACCCGAAGAAGGCTGGAGGGCATATCGGCCGAAACGTTGTACAAATAACAATGAAGATGGGGACAATAGTCCGAATAACGCAGATAATACCACTCCTTGCGAGTTCTTTTTTAATTTTTTTAGATGGAGTCTGAATGACAACAAGTCCCCTCAAGTCTCCAGGACTCTTCTGAGTATTCTAGTCGATCTTCAGAATCCTGTTGTCTGGATGGTCTCTATTCTTTCTCTGATTTCCAATTCCTCTAGTTTTTTTCCGTGCCTTTTGGGACCATTCCAATAGTAACAAATACAATTGGTAACAATTTCGTCCCTGTCTCACCACATCCCTACTTTTGCTATTTTGTTTTTTTTCTATTTTCGCTTCGATATAATTATTCCTTATGGCATTATTTTCATCGTAACATTGTTTTTAGACGGACAAGACATTTTGATTATGAAGCAGAACTTCTTTTGCATATCTTTAACGGGGTGAAGCAATGCACAACGTGCCAGCGCACCAACCACCACGATACTACCAACCACAATGGGTACCTTTTCACAAATTCGCCGCAAACTAGCGCGTACCAAAATATTGCAAACATTTTGATTCACAACTGTATTACAATTAAATAAATCTCTAAGAAAACTACAACCACTAACTAGCCCTGTCGGCTGGGGTTTTAGAATACACATCTGCAGAGTGGTAAGACCCAACCCCTAATGGGGCCCACCTGTTGGCCGGGGGTGGTGATCCGTAAAACTTAAGGACGGAATCCTGGTGGATGAGCAGGCCATGATATGCAACCCTGCACTTTGGCCCTTACTTAGGCCAGACGGGCGGTCGGAGAGGCCTCCTCCGATCAATCGGCTGGTCACGTCAAGCGTCTATATGATTGTCCCAAACCTATTGCTCTTATGACAAGCCCCAACCCTTTTTATCATATATGTGCTAGAAGGCAGTGGCTGATGGTCTTCATGTCCTGGGAATGACGTTAAACTCTATCTGATGGTGAGGTTCAAGTTCTGGAGGTCTGGGGAATGTGGAGCACCCCTTCATCACCATTGCTCCCTGGTCCACTCTGACTCGGAGTGGTAGTACCTGTTAGGATCCCATCTATGGGTTAAAAAGAAATGTGCGTTCATAAAAAATTGAGTATCCATTAAGAATGAATTTATTTAAAAACTGAGCAGGAATTAGATGACCCACCGAGGTTGATATGTCGTAAAACAAAATAAACAAACTAAACGAACAAACAACCGCTAACAAAAACTAAATGAAGTGTTTGAATATATGGATAAATCTTTCACGCAGTTACAATACCCTAAACTTTTCATCCAACGTGCTAAGAAGAAAGCCATCAAAATTCATAACCGTAAACAACTCCCCTCTAATCCCATAAACAATACTCCTATCAGTAACCATCTAAATAGATACATTATCCTACCCAATAATTCGGCCACAACCATTATTGAACAAAAAATCAATAATTTAGGAATCAAAACTGTTACAAACTCCTCTAAAACAATAAAAATATTTTCAGTAATAAAAACAACCACACCCACACGAGGTTCGATGCTGGTGTATATACCATCCAATGTTTGGATTGTAATAAACAATATATAGGAGAAACATCTAGAAACATCAACCAACGAATCCGGGAACATAGGAAAGATATTAGGAACGGTCAATTGAACAACGCACTTACGAAACACATTTTAGAAACCAACCATCTTTTTAATTTTAAAGAATCCAGAATGTTAGTTAGGATACACAATAACAAAAACTATGTAATGTTCACATTTGAAAGTTGTTTATCCAAATCTAAATGAATAGAAGGTTTGATTTTTATAGAGATTGTATTTTCCCAGTACCCCACTCGTACCAGGTCAGGCACAAAGGCCCTATTAACGTGGGATCCACCCACAAACCGAAGTTCATGGGATGGCGGGTGAAAAATTGCGTGTATCCAGTCGGCATTCCCCCTCAAGGGGGTCGCCTCAGGCACTGGGCAATAAACCCAGCCCCGCCCCTTTAAATCGAGGGGGCAGGTGTTGCCTTGGGGGGGGGGGGGGCTGGAATCGACGCTATTATTATAACTCTATCGGTCCAGTGGCCGAAGCTCACTGAACCCCCGACCCGAAGGCCGGGAAAAGAGATTTGAAAAGAGAAGAATTTCCCGGTTGTTATTTAATTTTATGTGTAAACAATAAAGTATTTACATGAAAACATAGGAATCAAAATAGGAAGCATTTATCCGAATGAGTTAATCAATAGATAATTAAGTTTACAAGTGCCACCCGAAAGAACTTCTTTGGCGTTGGACACACAATTGTTTGTCTTTGCCAATCTATTCTAATAGCTAAGTGTAGTGCAGCTGTCGAAACTAGCTTAGCACTTCAGTAGACGACGTTGAGAGAGAGAGAGAGAGGGAGAGAGAGAGAGAGAGAGAGAGAGAGAGAGAGAGAGAGGGAGAGGGAGAGAGAGGGGGATAGAAGGAGTGGGGAGGGATTTTTAAATTATTTACTTCAAGGGCCGGTTTAGCTCAGTCGGTTGAGTGTTCGGCTAGGAATCACAAGGTTCTTGGTTCGATACCGGCCCTCGCCAACTCAGCGTATGAGTAGCACAGGGATCTGTGCGGTAAAGTGAGGAGCTGATGGTAGGTGTGTCGCTCCACCTCAGATGCTAAAAACAATCTCCTTGGTCTAGCGCTATTGAAAAGGGGATAGACTCCCTCGCTGTCTGGCTGATACCGACATTAGGCCGCCCCGACGACTTTACTTTTTTTTATATGTCTATTAATGGAGAGAGAGAGAGAGAAAGAGAGAGAGAGAGAGAGAGAGAGAGAGAGGGAGGGGTGAAGGATGGTAGGAAGGAAAGATGACCATGTGTATGTCTATTTTGTTAAAATGAATATAAATAAATCTAGTATACATATAGATATGTAATATTAAGAAAAAATTAAAAAACACAAGTTCATAAAAGAGTAATGTTTATTTCGCCTACGCTGCAGTGTTTCGATCTGTTTCAATAGATCTTCATCAGGGCTTTCGTTAGTTTGATGAAAAAAATAAATGTATCACAGAAAATAAGAAAATTGCGAGACTATTTTGCTTTTGTCGGTCAGTCTATTTAAAATTCAACTTAGACGTAAATAGACTGACCGACAAAAGCAAAATAGTCTCGCAATTTTCTTATTTTCTGTGATACATTTATTTTTTCCTCAAATTAACGAAAGCCCCGATGAAGATCTATTAAAACAGATCGAAACACTGCAGCGTAGGCGAAATAAACATCACTCGTTTATGAACTTGTGTTTTTTAATTATTTCTTAAGATTATATACTGTCGGATTCATTTCCACTTTTTCTTTACACATATAGATATCTTTATGTAAACACACATACAGATACATACAAATGTAAGATCTATCATATCTATACAGCTATACGAACACAGACAGATATATAGAAATATAACATCTATTAGATCTATACACATTTACAAACACAGACAGATATATAGAAATATAACATCTATTAGATCTATACACCTTTACAAACACAGACAGATATATAGAAATATAACATCTATTAGATCTATACACCTTTACAAACACAGACAGATATATAGAAATATAACATCTATTAGATCTATACACCTTTACAAACACAGACATATATATAGAAATATAACATCTATTAGATCTATACACCTTTACAAACACAGACAGATATATAGAAATATAACATCTATTAGATCTATACACCTTTACAAACACAGACAGATATATAGAAATATAACATCTATTAGATCTATACACCTATACAAACACAGACAGATATATAGAAATATAACATCTATTATATCTATACAGCTATACAAACACAGACAGATATATAGAAATATAACATCTATTAGATCTATACACCTATACAAACACAGACAGATATATAGAAAATAACATCTATTAGATCTATACACCTTTACAAACACAGACAGATATATAGAAATATAACATCTATTATATCTATACAGCTATACAAACACAGACAGATATATAGAAATATAACATCTATTATATCTATACACCTTTACAAACACAGACAGATATATAGAAATATAACATCTATTAGATCTATACACCTATACAAACACAGACAGATATATAGAAATATAACATCTATTAGATCTATACACCTTTACAAACACAGACAGATATATAGAAATATAATATCTATTAGATCTATATACCTTTACAAACACAGACAGATATATAGAAATATAACATCTATTAGATCTATACACCTTTACAAACACAGACAGATATATAGAAATATAACATCTATTAGATCTATACACCTTTACAAACACAGACAGATATATAGAAATATAACATCTATTAGATCTATACACCTTTACAACACAGACAGATATATAGAAATATAACATCTATTAGATCTATACACCTTTACAAACACAGACAGATATATAGAAATATAACATCTATTAGATCTATACACCTTTACAAACACAGACAGATATATAGAGATCTATTAGATCTATACAAACACAGACAGATATATAGAAATATAACATCTATTATATCTATACAGCTATACAAACACAGACAGATATATAGAAATATAACATCTATTAGATCTATACACCTATACAAACACAGACAGATATATAGAAATATAACATCTATTAGATCTATACAAACACAGACAGATATATAGAAATATAACATCTATTATATCTATACAGCTATACAAACACAGACAGATATATAGAAATATAACATCTATTATATCTATACACTATACAAACACAGACAGATATATAGAAATATAACATCTATTATATCTATACACCTATACAAACACAGACAGATATATAGAAATATAACATCTATTATATCTATACACCTATACAAACACAGACAGATATATAGAAATATAACATCTATTATATCTATACACCTATACAAACACAGACAGATATATAGAAATATAACATCTATTAGATCTATACACCTTTACAAACACAGACAGATATATAGAAATATAACATCTATTAGATCTATACACCTTTACAAACACAGACAGATATATAGAAATATAACATCTATTATATCTATACAGCTATACAAACACAGACAGATATATAGAAATATAACATCTATTATATCTATACACCTATACAAACACAGACAGATATATAGAAATATAACATCTATTAGATCTATACACCTTTACAAACACAGACAGATATATAGAAATATAACATCTATTAGATCTATACACCTTTACAAACACAGACAGATATATAGAAATATAACATCTATTATATCTATACAGCTATACAAACACAGACAGATATATAGAAATATAACATCTATTATATCTATACACCTATACAAACACAGACAGATATATAGAAATATAACATCTATTAGATCTATACACCTTTACAAACACAGACAGATATATAGAAATATAACATCTATTATATCTATACACATATACAAACACAGACAGATATATAGAAATATAACATCTATTATATCTATACACCTATACAAACACAGACAGATATATAGAAATATAACATCTATTATATCTATACACCTATACAAACACAGACAGATATATAGAAATATAACATCTATTAGATCTATACACCTTTACAAACACAGACAGATATATAGAAATATAACATCTATTAGATCTATACACCTATACAAACACAGACAGATATATAGAAATATAACATCTATTAGATCTATATACCTTTACAAACACAGACAGATATATAGAAATATAACATCTATTAGATCTATATACCTTTACAAACACAGACAGATATATAGAAATATAACATCTATTAGATCTATACACCTTTACAAACACAGACAGATATATAGAAATATAACATCTATTAGATCTATACACCTGTACAAACACAGACAGATATATAGAAATATAACATCTATTAGATCTATACACCTATACAAACACAGACAGATATATAGAAATATAACATCTATTATATCTATACAGCTATACAAACACAGACAGATATATAGAAATATAACATCTATTAGATCTATACACCTATACAAACACAGACAGATATATAGAAATATAACATCTATTATATCTATACAGCTATACAAACACAGACAGATATATAGAAATATAACATCTATTAGATCTATACACCTATACAAACACAGACAGATATATAGAAATATAACATCTATTAGATCTATACACCTTTACAAACACAGACAGATATATAGAAATATAACATCTATTAGATCTATACACCTACACAAACACAGACAGATATATAGAAATATAACATCTATTAGATCTATACACCTATACAAACACAGACAGATATATAGAAATATAACATCTATTAGATCTATACACCTTTACAAACACAGACAGATATATAGAAATATAACATCTATTAGATCTATACACCTATACAAACACAGACAGATATATAGAAATATAACATCTATTAGATCTATACACCTATACAAACACAGACAGATATATAGAAATATAACATCTATTAGATCTATACACCTTTACAAACACAGACAGATATATAGAAATATAACATCTATTAGATCTATATACCTTTACAAACACAGACAGATATATAGAAATATAACATCTATTAGATCTATATACCTTTACAAACACAGACAGATATATAGAAAATAACATCTATTAGATCTATACACCTTTACAAACACAGACAGATATATAGAAATATAACATCTATTAGATCTATACACCTGTACAAACACAGACAGATATATAGAAATATAACATCTATTAGATCTATACACCTATACAAACACAGACAGATATATAGAAATATAACATCTATTATATCTATACAGCTATACAAACACAGACAGATATATAGAAATATAACATCTATTAGATCTATACACCTATACAAACACAGACAGATATATAGAAATATAACATCTATTATATCTATACAGCTATACAAACACAGACAGATATATAGAAATATAACATCTATTAGATCTATACACCTATACAAACACAGACAGATATATAGAAATATAACATCTATTATATCTATACACCAATGTGTGCAGGACTATTTAACACTTCATCTGAACTGTTTTTGAAATTCGTCCATTTTTTTTTTATTACTCGACATTCATCTTTAAGATCAAACAAAACACTTGTGAATTGCGTAACATTAGATGCCATAAGAGAAAATCTTTCTGTACAGATTCCCAAAGATTAAAAAAAAAAAAAAGAAAAAGAAAAAGAAAAAAAAAGAAACAACCCACAAACGTTGAAAAACGTAAGTGACTCGTCATTACGATAAAAGATGTCGCTCTAGCCACTTCCTACTTACTCATGAGTTTTGGAGCTGCTTTTTGTAATAAACATGCTGACCGGAGTTCAAATCCTGAACGTGGTTTTTTGCATTTCATGTAGCGTTAATACCCTTTTGAAAAATATAAATACAACTATTCTCCTTCCAGCTATGAGTAAATGGTAGGCTAAGTGTTAGTTAAAAAGAGCCGTTGACTCTGTGTCTATGCTATTCTATACGGAATCGGAAAGTGGTTAATCAAAGCCTGAAGAAGACACTAAACAATCCAAAACATGTGTTGCTAAAGTAAAATAAAAATAAATCTTTTGAAAAACATAATTTTGCGGAACTTCTTTTTCTTTTAAATAAAATATTCAATTTTCTCCCGTTAGACCCATAACAACTTTATATATATATATATATATATATATATATATATATATATATATATATATATATATTTAAAAAAATGTTTTTTTAAAGTTGGGCGTTATTACGAAGCATTAAAAATATATAAATGAATGAACTCAATATTATGGAGTATTGGATTCACTTATTTTTTAATTATTTTTTGTCATAAATTTTCAGGTTCGTTAGATACCCTTTATCAAATGAATGTTATTACTGTTTAACGACTTCCTTGTCTCTGTTGTTATCGACAGTGGCATCGTCTGTGAAATATTTATAATAACGGAGAAATCCGATGTCTGCGTTCAATCCCTTCACGTGCGTTTGTAATTTTAGAATCCATCTAGTTCCCGAGTGTTTTCTAGATTGCGTTGTTGGAAATGCGTGTTCTAATAAAGTGCATTTGAGGTGTGTAAAGTTGTGTGTTAAGGTGTTAAAAATATATTATATATATATATATATATATATATATATATATATATATATATATATAATATTATGAAAAATTGTAAAAACACAAGTTCATAAAACGAGTAAAGTTTATTTCGCCTACGCTGCAGTGTTTCGTTCTGTTTCAATAGATCTTCATCAAGACATTCGTTAGTTTGAGGAAAAGTAAATTTATCAGAAAATAACGAAAGCCCTGATGAAGATCTATTGAAACAGATCAAAACAATGCAGCATAGGCGAAATAAACATTACTCGTTTTATGAACTTGTGTTTTTTCAATTATTCATAATATTACATACTGTCGGAGTCACTTCCACTTTTTCTTCACACACACACACACACACACACACATATATATATATATATATATATATATATATATATATATATATATTTACTTTACCACTGAGTCTCGCCTGCTAAATAACTATCCCCCGCCCACGTTGTTTTATTGTTATTCAAATATTATTCGGTCAGAATTTTGGGTCAAAATTGCACAAGTCACGAGTCAGCACCACAAAAAGAAAGAAAAAGAAGAGATTACATTTGCCGTTTCTTTATTTACTCTTTGAGTTTATCCTGATGGAGAAATCGGATGACACTTCGCAATATTGACTTGGGAGTTTATATCTCACTATCGTGATATGAACGGCAGGCGAAAACTTGGCCAGACTATCCCATAGTATCCAACAACCAGCTGCTAACACGACTGTCTATGTTCTTCTTATGATCAAAAACAGAGAGCAATCCCAACGAGGACTAATCGGGTTGCCACACATCTGCCTATCCTCTGATTGCTTCTTTGAATATATGGGGCCTTGGCTTCCGGTAAATAACCCGCACAACTGTCGCATGGACCCCCTCGAACTGAAGTAACTTGGAAACTGACCAATGACCATACTAAGACCCAAGACTTCTATTTATGACAGGCGTTAAAAAACTAAAAACTTCATTCACTCGAAAAAATAATTCAATTTCTATTTAATCATCTATCAAAATCTGCCGACCTTCCTAATTTGTTTAGCTATTATATATGTGACTACCGGCTCCGATTTGGTGTTTTCTTTTTGGCGGTAATTTTTATACGACTATACACATACATCCATATACATACCTATACGCTACCTATGCCCACGAACACCCGTACAGAGATGCTCAACGCTATATGCATATACATACAGATATACCACACCACGGAGCCACATCGTGGGTTAATCGTTAACAAACTAGTCGTATAGATCTATTACATCTGAACGGCGAGTTCGGTCCTTGCTGAATGCCGCATACTTTTTCACATCCTACCCGTGGTGAACGGGTTGGGTAGATCATGGTTTAATGGTCTGCAAGCTAGTCTCGTAGATCCATTACTATGAATAGCGAGTTTGATCCTTGCTGTATGACCCATACTTGCAACCTTGTGTCATATCCTACTCATGACGAACAAGTTGGTAGAGTACATACATATATGCATTGTGTTACGATTCGTGTAGCCATTTTAGGGTTGTAGTTGAAAGTAGTTTTACAGTGGAGATCCCTTGTGGTGTAAAGTTTGATTCTTTCATGAAGTAGAAAGATGTAGTATCAGTTTTAATCCTTGTCCACTGATCCCTCCTTAAGTAGGAGTTATATCAGAGTTTATCCTATCTTGAAGTAGAAAGATGTAGTATCAGTTTTAATCCTTGTCCGCTGATCCGTCCTTAGAGAGTTGTATAATCCTCGTCTGTTGGTCTATCCTTCTTCAGCGAGTAATTCTAGGACAATTTATCAATGCCTTTAAATAGCAAATTAAATACATGTTTGGGCGATTTAGTCATTGCTGTTTTGGAACAGTCTATAAGTATAAGTCTTGGATATTAGCACACCTTATACCACAAAATAAAGTAGGAAGCGCGTGGTGTAATAGTTAAAGTCATAGGAAATGGACTCGTCTGTTGGTCTATCCTTCTCCAGCTAGTAATTCTAGGACAATTTATCAACGCCTTTAAATTGTAAATTAAATACGTTTTGACATTTTTGATTGGTCGATTCAGCCACCAATGTTTTGGAACAGTTTATAAATATAAGTTGTAATCTTCAGCACCCCTTATACCCAAAATGATCCAACACCAAGCCTATACGTATACATACCCATTTAGACATGCTCGCATCCATATGCATATAAATTATTGCACCTAAATATGTGCTATCACTGACAGAAGGGCTTACAGTGTCACACCAGTGATATGAGTACATCCTTAAAACATTATTGTTTATGTCTGCTAATGACACAAATATCGTTAACCTCTGTTACATATTAATTGGTGTACCGTCGGTTTTGGACGGTTAGTGTAGAAAATAGTTTTGAATTCGAATCGATATTATTTGAATTCAGATCTGGACGGTTAGATTTGATTGACATGTAATAACTTTAGCTGACCTCCTCTACCGATTTGCGTGCAACTGTGAGGAAGACTGTTAGTTCTAGTCAGTTTGAGCTAGGTTGTTGAATGAAGACGGGTTGGCTCGACCCCACACATGATTAGGGTCCGGTGGTTCAGAATAATTAATAAAATGTGAATTTACAGAAGAACTGTTTTGTGTTGTTTAATAAAAAACAAACCAATAACGCAGAGCACTTTAAGAGCATCTTAGAAGGAAGTAAACAGAGAAACAGCTAAGGAGTCAAAACCAGACTGATTGACAGAATCGACTGTCATACTTAGAAGTTAGAAGAACAACGACGATGGATACCAGATCAGACCAAAAGCCATGATTCCACTAAGTTCTGTTCAGAATGAACTAAGAAGTAAGTAGAGACTACAAGAAAGATAAGATTATATATGAGGGACACAACCACGGGTGTTCCTCGTACGATAGTATACTATAGCTATGGTTGAATGTCAAGACGGCTATACCCAGAAGTATGGGTATGTAACACCTCTTTGAAATTAGTAAAGTGTTTTCTTATATTAAATTCCGATTTAAATTTTTTTTAAAGTCATTAACCTGACAAGCTGATTAAAACAAACAAAACAGGTGCAACTGTAAATAGTACTACCGGTTGATAACTCCTGAGGCAAAATACACCTTATTTATCGAATAACAACATATATATATATAGACGGTATATCCAGGACACTGACTCATATAGATGGGACCTTAATAGGTACTACCTCTCCGGATCAGAGTGGACCTGGGAGTAATGGTGATGAAAGAGTATTCCAGATCTCCATAATGGGAACCACACCAATATATGCAGTTTAACTTCATACCTAGGATTATTTTGATTATTTGGATTATTCGGACTATTGTCATCATTTTCATTGTTATCTGTACAACGTTTCATTCGATGTGCCCTCCGGCCTTCTTCAGGTATTTCTTGTCGGACTCGGGAACTTTCTCGGACTCGGAAAACTACTTTTCGAACTCGAGAACCTTCTTTTCGGACTTGGGAACCTTCTTTTCGTAATCAGGAACCTTCTTTTTTGAACTCGGGAACCTTCTTGTCATAATCAGGAACCCTCTTTTCGGACTTGGGAACCTTCTTTTCGTAATCAGGAACCTCTTTTCGAACCGGGAACCTTCTTTTTGAACTTGGGAACCTTCTTGTCGTAATCAGGAACCCTCTTTTCGAACCCGGGAACCTTCTTTTTCGAACTTGGGAACCTTCTTGTCATAATCAGGAACCCTCTTTTCGAACCCGGGAACTTTCTTTTCGAACTTGGGAACCTTCTTGTCGTAATCAGGAACCCTCTTTTCGAACCCGGGAACCTTCTTTTCGAACTTGGGAACCTTCTTGTCGTAATCAGGAACCCTCTTTCGAACCCGGGAACCTTCTTTTTGAACTTGGGAATCTTCTTGTCGTAATCGGGAACCTTCTTTTGAACTCGGGAACCTTATTTTCGAATCTGGGAACCTTCTTGTCGTAATCGGGAGCCATCACAGAACTGTGAACGTAACTCTCAAAAATTCAGACAAATGTCATTTCTGGGGCTTAACATATTGTCCACAAAATTGATTTGTCGGAAAATATCTTTATTTCTTTTTTTATCATGATACAGCGACAGAAATACAAGCATGAAATGAATAATGTTAATAGTTTGATGGATTTATATTCTCCAATAATTGCCAGCAACATCTGGCAATAAAGTATTTAAACCATGTAATTCATCACACAACAACAAACGGAAATCCAGGAGTTGGGTAGACTCGCTTTCGTGATCAGAAAACAGAACTAGTAAAAAAACTACGTGACAATTTTCCTTTTTGTTATTTAACCAGACACTGAACTTTGACCTTCACCTTCCATTCAAAGTTCATTGTCTATGCCTTACCTAATCAAACAATTGCAATAAGATATTTTTTCTTTCGATGAGAACAATTTCGCTGGCGGGTATAGTTTGGGGGATTATTGTGCCGCACTTTAACAATATGAAGCTTACATTAGTATTACAATGAAAAAAAAACACGAAAAGGAAAGTACAGTGATACCTTGACTTACAAGTTTAATTCATTCAACTTGTAACTCAATCTCCTCGTACGTCAAATCAATTTTCCTCATTGAAATTAACTGAAATGATATTAATCCGTTCCAGCCTTCTCAGTGATACCTTGATTTACGAGTTTAATTCATTCGGCACATAACACATTTTCATCGTATGTCAAATCAATGTTCCCCATTGAAATAAACTGAAATGATATTAATCCGTTCCAGCCTTCTCAGCAATACCTTGATTTACGAGTTTAATTCATTCGGCTCGTAACTCATTTTCATCGTATATCAAATCAATTTTCCTCATTGAAATAAACTGAAATGATAATAATCCGTTCCAGCCTTCTCAGCAATACCTTGATTTACGAGTTTAATTCATTCGGTTCGTAACTCATTTTCATCGTATATCAAATCAATTTTCCTCATTGAAAAACTGAAATGATATTAATCCGTTCCAGCCTTTTTTACATAGCCACGTGTACATTAATTTGCCGACAAAAAGTGACAAAATGACTCGGAAAATGTCTAAGTTGGCCAGAAATTCACATGACGCTGGCTTGCAACGACCATTTGGAATGTTTCATTCTAAAAATTGGTTTAAAAAATGGGACAAATAAGAAATCTGCGATTAAGCGACACCTGATAATCTGGACTCACATTTTTGTATTGCATCCTTAACAATTTGAACGGTCTCATTTTTAACCAGAGGGCGTTGTGTAATACTACCCTCTGGTCACGGGAACCAAATGTAATACTATGCCGTCCTGCGGGAAGGTACCAAAATGTACCAATATGCTGTCACGGCGCCGAATCTAACACGATGGGTGTTCTTTGACCCACAGGAAAGTTGAAGGACTTGTTCCGGGCTGTACCTGAAAGTGACCAAATTCACCAATGTTGTTCCACAATTACAACGGACGCGTTTTTAATAATAAAAAGACCTTTATTAGTTATACAGTGATAAAAATCATGTACAACCACAAAAGGGGTATCGATGTTGAAGTTGAAGTGAAGTCGGAATTTTGTGGACTGACTGGCGATATGTTGAATTCAGGACTGAGTAGCAAGATGATTTGTTTGGTTGTTTTGTTTTTACGACATATCAACCTCAGTGGGTCATTTTATGCCGATAAAGTTTTGAAATAATCAATTCTTAATGGATAATACAACTTTGTTTATAAACTCATGTTTTCTATTCAACCCATAGATGGGACCCTAACAGGTATTACCACTCCGGGTCAGAATGGACCAGGGAGCAATGGTGATGAAGGGGTGCTCCACAATCCCCAAACCTCCAAAACTGGAACCTCACCATCAGATAGAGTTTAACGTCATTCCCAGGACATGTAGACCCGCAGCCACCGCCTTCTAGCACCCATATGATAAAAAGGGGTTGGGGCTTAGCAAGATGACAAAGCAAAGACGGCGACAAGGGCTGTGAGACGGAGCTATCAATCTGGTCAAGAACCAACTGTCCGATCTGGTCAAGAACCAGCTGTCCGATCTGGTCAAGAACCAGCTCTCCAATTTGACTGGAACCCTTTTGGGACCTCTTTTATGGGTTCTACACCTCTGAATCCAGGGCTCTGATTGGTCAGCCAATAGAAACGCCGGACCAATGGCCCTACAATGTAAACATCAGGAGGCGTACAAAAACCCACCCACACGGTCGCATTTGATTGGACGGCCAATCGAAATCATGGCCTTGGGTTACACATCTTGGAGGGGGGCAACAAGTCTCCGCCCCAGTTTCCTGATTGGTGAGGCACCTGATAATATTTTTTTATTGTATAAATGGTCTTGTGCCAGACTTATCTGTCAGTTGCTATGATGATTCCCAGAAATTGGTCTGGGATTATGTTATTCTTACTGAATCTATATTTTTAAGATTTGATCTTTAAACTAACTTTGTTGAGTAAATTCTCTTATCTTATGCAGTCCTCACAAGAACGACAATAGATATGTATATGACAGCAGTTGTATAAAACAGTCATTCGTTTTATATCAACCGACTGTTAGCCTTTAAAATTTCTTTTGTTCGAGTAATTTTTCTTATCTTGTGCAGTCTTCACGTAAATGACAATATGACAACATATGTATAAAACAGCCATTCGTTTTATATCAACCGACTTTTAGCCTTTAAACTTTCTTTTGTTCGAATAATTTTTCCTATCTTGTGTTGACGTTACCCCACCCCTGACTTGTACGACGCTTGTACGACTCTAGACACAATTGTTATTTTTATATCCAAAAGTTAACCAAAATTGTTTTTTTAAGTATCTAATGAAATATCGCCAGTCAATCCATAACGCTACTACAGTGTTATAGTTGCAGGATGATAACGGGCGGGAGATTTAGGAAGAAGCTTATTAAAATATAGATCGGTACACTTTCTATTCATAATATCCCTAGATTACGGACTACGAACAACAATATATCTTATTTGTCTGAATTTAAAAGTATTTTTTATTTTTCGGACTGTTGCACTTATCTTTGTTGTAGTATAAAAAAAAACAACACACACACACACAATTGGTATGGCAAACAGTCTAGAAGGTGGAGAACTCTGAATTCAAACCTGTTAACGTTCAGATACCGAACACGAGAAAAGTCCTCACATGAATACATGCACGTAGCCTGCTTAAGTCACATGGGTAGGGAGTAGGACAGACTGGGCTCTTTAACATTGGTTAGATAACTGGTCTAGAAGAATGAAGACTCTGAATTAAAACCTGCTAAAATCCACTTTAGAAATTTAATACGTACTCAATGCATGAAGTGTCATTGTTAGGTAAATTCCCACCCGACAGGGCAGCTTTTAAGCTAGTTCTAATATAATTTGTATCAAATTAATAAATTAGATTTTACATAGCTATTTACACATAGGAAAATATAGTATGACGGGATCCCAGTAAGTAATATCCCCAATTCATTTCCACAGGAACTACAACGGATAAAGAGAGCACAATAATACCGTTAGATAGAGCAGGTTTTCAGCTACAAAACTAAACTTTTCTGCCACCATTGTCTGTTGAGAATTTTTGGTATATATATATATTTACCAACTCCTCCGCACGAGCAGGATACGACACAAGGTCAATTTCTTAAGCGGAGTTCAACAGGCTTGAATCCAGAGTTTTCCTTCTCATAGACTGGTTACCTAGCCATGGTTAAAGAACCCAGTCTGCCCTGCTATTTACCCATAGCTGGAGGGAGAGTAGGATTCATACCTTTCCCAAGGGTATTAGCGCTAAGTGAAATGCAATTACCACGTCCAGGATTTGAACTCGGGGCGACGAATCCATTTCCCATGACTTTAACCATTACACCACACGCTTCCTACAATTTTTTGGTATATAAGGTGTGTGCTAAATGCCCGCTCGTACTTATAGACTAGGCCATAATCATGTGATCTAACTCTTGGCCAATCACTGGCAGTACTCTGAGGTTGATACAATACTTAAACTGACCCTACTGGTCATAATTACTGCGACATTCATGGACGACGGACATAGGATTAAATCAATGGACCTTTACCAATACCTAGTATAGGACGTATATATATTTACCAACTCCCCCGCACGAGCAGGATACGACACAGGGTCAATTTCTTAAGCGGAGTTTAACAGGTTTGAATTCAGAGTTTTCCTTCTCCTAGACTGGTTACCTAGTCATGGTTAAAGAGTCCAGTCTGCCCTGCTATTTACCCATAGCTGGAGGGAGAATTGGATTCATACTTTCCCAAGGGTATTAGCGCTATGTGAAATTCCAACAGCTTCGTCTAGGAATTGAACTCGCGTTGACAAGTCCATTTCCTACGACTCTAACCATTAGACCACGCGCCTCAAAATATAGTATAAGACTTATACGCTTACCAAAGGATTCCATAACACAGGACTTTCTCTAAGCCTTTTTCAACTGGCCAATGATGGCATTTAAAAACTTAACATTGTCTATTTTCGTCAGCGATGTACAATAGCATGTATGCTTCTGCACCAATGAAGTTTACTTTTTAGTTTATTTTATTTACATCAGGATGACGAAGTTTTTGCCAAGAAAGTGTTTTTTGAGAAATCCATCTATCAAGGGCAAGAATGATCTTATCGAATTTTGCTTCATTTCACGGGTTGACAATTTGGTTTGCCACACTGTCACCACTGCTGACACGCATTACCCACCGCCTAACTGTGCTCACATCTACTTTTCGTTCTCAGTGAGTCTCGATGAGTGCATTTTTTTTACCGCATGGAAGAATTAAATGACACACCTCGGTTTTCATGTCAAACACCATTTTGCCAGACTGTCGCACAGCTGCTACCTGCAACAAATAAAAGCATGATATATTAGGGGGAAGGTTCAACTGCTACTGCTATATCACCAATGTTGTGTTAGTATAGCATTTAATTTTAAGGTTAACAGCAACAAATAAATGAATTAATACTTCGTTTAATTCTAACAATTTATTAACCAGCACATGAAACAATGAGTAACAATATAAAGTCCTTCCTGTGTATAAAGTTGAGTTTAAGGGACTTACCGGCGTGTTGGAGAAAATATCTGGTATCTTATGGCTGTCTCTCTCGGAGAGATTTTAAAGTCGCTGATGATGAAATATGTTTAATATTACATTTAAACAAAGGCTATCATTTGGAGAAGATTAGAAAAATGAATGTGACTTCCGGTCGGGTGGAATGAGGTGGTATAGGACGTTAAGAGTTAAAGACTCCAGCACCACTACATTGCGATTGGTTACCCTGCCACACTGGTAACAGGATTTGAATACCGAATTTTCCTTCTAGACCGCATGCCCTTACCAAGCCCACTTTTTATTGTACATTTACAGTACTGATACACTAGCAGGCCATTGTTCGTGAGTTTGATTCCAACTGGGTGTCCCATACTTGTGTCTTTGTGCTAAGATATATCGCGTGATCCGATAAAGTCGTACTACTAGGCAGCACCTGCCCCCTCCTCTAAAAGGGGTAGGGCCGGGTTTATTGCCAGATCCTGTGGTGTCCCAAAAAGGGAATGCCGAAGAAATCACGCACTATTTACCCAATAACTGTGGTGGGCTAGGAAAAGGGAATCCATAACTTTTCCCCATGATATTAGTATGAGGCGAGATGTAAAACAGCCTTGTTCAGGATTTGAACTAGGTTCGCCGAGTCTATTTTCTAGGACGATAATCATTACGCCACACGAGCTTTCAGCAAATATAAGATGAAACTTATCTAAAATTAATCATTATAAAAACTAGCAAGTATTTAAGTTTTAATGTAATAAAATATTAGATTAATTTAGAAAGGCTAATGAAACTAAATAAGAATGCAGATAAAAAGAAACTGAGGGTGTATAATAAAAAAATAGAACAACTGAAACTTACTCTTCCCCACTCCCGTCTTTCATTGCTAAATTTTCCTAATTCAACTATCTAGTTAAAATAGGAAGTAAAGAATAAGATTACAGTTATTTCTTCTTGTTAACGGATTTCTTTTAAGAGTTATCTTAGAGATTTTTGCTAATATTCATTGAGATAAAATCAAACAATTAGAAATCAGTAATACGAAGCACATATCTATTAAAATCAGATTTTTTATATCAATATGCAAATTAGCCTTCCCATTCACACTGTAAACCTCTATTTTGTAGTATATATAAAAACAAGTGCATGTTATTAATATGTAGATATTGTCAACAGTGGCTTCGGCCTCTGGACCATTGATATAATTAACGGCGTCGATCCCAGGGGGCCATCCCCCCAGGCAACACCTGCCCTCAGTATATACATCAATTATTATAGATTTGAGCTCTCCACGAAACAACAAATTTTTAATGCCGACAGAATGTTAGTCAATTATTAGAGGGAGAAAAAATGTGGACAAAGGAACAAAACTCATGGAGATATATATATATTATATATATATATTAATATATATATATATATATATATATATACAAGGTGTGTGTGTGTGTGTGTGTACATTTTGTTCTCTTTCTAGATGATCCGATGTTTTCATTTTAGTTTACAGCCAATTACAGATTTTTGAAGTTTACCGTTATGAGATTGTGGACACAAGATATACCCTCTGTCCTCTCTGTCTCTCTGTCTCTCTTCTGTCGATGTCTGTCTGTGTTGTTCTCTGTCTGTCTGTCTGCTCTCTCTCCTCTCTATCTATTCTCTACATGATTTGAAGGTTTATATGCTCTTCAGAAGGATATTAGAAAACCGAAAAGATGATCAATTGATTGAATGCAGATGCTATATTTTTCATCCACCCTAATGCTGGTTGTAGGTGTTAGGTAGACCCCTAAAACAAAAATA
>CM042138.1:43842456-43852456 GCA_023376005.1 Doryteuthis pealeii
GAGTTGCTCCCCTTTGATCAGTAAGGGACTGCGGGAACCCGGATATTGGAATTCCGCCATGTTACTTTGAACTGAGGTTTTGGACTATACAGACTTGCGTCAGCACGGTTGGGCTGGTTAAGTCATTTTCTACCCTGTGATAAATAAAGACTGACAAGCAGAGAGTCAGCAGACAAGGACTTGGGCCCATGTCTGACCACACACATGATACACACCGTTGAATTCTATCCAAAACCACCCACTGTATCTATGTCAGTGAGAATAAATAAAAAACTATTGTTATATGTTAAACATATTGTGTTTTATTATCATTTTGTTATTCCTACATCTCGGATATAACAGTAGGCTTGTTGGATTTTAACTCTTGTTGAAGGCGCGTGGTGTAATGTTTAGAGTCGTAGGAAATGGACTCGTTGAATCGTCAAATTCTATATTGAAGTCAGTCAGTTAGACAGTCAACAATTGGTTTGACTGGCCAAGCCTAACCATGAAGTTACTAGTTCTCCAATGAACCCACTATAACAGCTTAAATAATTACTGCCACTGCTGCCAGGAAGAGTCCATTAAGCTAAGGAGGTGTTTGACTGTTCCACTGTCCAATAGTTAACAATCTGTAACAGTCATTTCCAGACTGCAGGTTCAATCCTGGCTAAGGGTGAAAATAACACAGAATAACAATTAACAGTATTCTACATTCTAGACGAGGCTGTTTGCATTTCACATAACGCTAATCGTCTTAGGAAAGGTATGCATACAACTACACTCTCTCCAGTTACGGGTAAATAGCAGGAAAGACTGGACTCTTTAACCTTGCTTAGACGACCAGTCTAGAAGGAAAACTCTAAATTCCAACCTATTAAACTCCGCCTCAGTAATTTGAACCTCGTGTGGCATTCTGTTCTTGTCGAAGATTTGGTAAATATGTGTTTCATCATCTCCATTTTTTGGTTCTTTAAGGTAACCCAACTCTTTTTATACTTACATATATACAAACTTCATTCTTGCATTATAGATTAATCAGTACACACACCTACCTATTTTTATTCACTCTGCATGAGAAATGAATTCTACTAACAGAACACCCACGGGCATATATAAGCATAATTTTATTTTCGTTATAAATAAACCTTGTTATCCGTTCTAATATAGAACAGGCATGCGTGTATGCGACCAGTATACATATACAATTCAAAATCTTTTGTTGGCAAATTAATTCATTTGATTACATTTAAAATAGACGTAATTTATTTTCTTTCATGTAATTAAGGACGAAAGAAGTTTCACCAGATTTATTTAGATTCTCATTTGATGATGATGCTGATGAAACATTCAACAACGGCGTTGGATGTTGATTACGACGATGCTGATGATTTTGCATTCATTCTTATGCATATGTTGAATATATACAGTACTTTTCATAAGTACTTGAACAAAGAGACAATTTACTTGTAAACAACCACTGTGTGAAAGTATCTTGGGTATGGCGTTAAACTGCATCTAATAGCGAAGTTCCAATTTTGGAGCCCTGGAGAGTTTGAAGTACCCCTTCATCGCCATTACTCCCAGGTTCACTCTGACCTGGAGTAGTTGTAACTGTTAAGGTCCCATCTATGGGTTAAATAGAAAAAATGAGTTTTAAAAAAATTGTTAAAAAAAAGATTGGCTTTGAAAAATTTATTTTTTGAATACCCATCAAGAAGGAATATAAAAAACATCTTCAGCATAAAATAACCCAACAAGAGTTGATATGCCGTAAAATCCATCCATCCATCTCTGAGCAAAAATTCATTGACCTCAGATATTTTTTTCTTATTGTTTTTATGAATTCTTTAAAACAAGATTTTAAATTCATAAATGTACATCAGATTATTTTATTAATACGAATTTATTTCTTTATCACCATTATTTTTCCAATTTTGGAGCCCTGGAGAGTGTGGAGTACCCATTCATTACTCCCAACAAACCAACCAATAAACCGCCCTGTCGGCTGAACGTTAGAATGCACCAACTGCACCTCTGCAGAGGGGTAAGACTCCTTCAGTGGGACCACCTGTTGGCCGTGGGTGGCGACCCGTGATGCTTAAGGATAGAACCCAGGTGGCTGAGCAGTCCATGACTTGCAATATTCCACTTTAGGCTTTTCTTGGGCTAGACGGGCGGTCGGAGAGGCCCCCTCCGATCAATCGGCTGGTCACGCCAAGCCCTAGAACCAATATGATTTTCCCAACCCTATTGCCCTTATGGCAAGCCCCAACCCCTTTTTATCATATGGGTGCTGGAAGGTGGTGGCTGAGGGTCTACATGTCCTGGGAATGACGTTAAACTCTATCTGATGGTGAGGTTCCAGTTCTGGAGGTTTGGGGAATGTGGAGCACCCCTTCATCACCATTGCTCCCTGGTCCACTCTGACCCGGAGTGGTAGTACCTGTTAGGTCCCATCTATGGGTTGAATAGAAAAAACACGAGTTTATAAACAAAATTGTATTATGCATTAAGAATGAATTTATTCCACAACTTTGTCGGCATTAAATGACCCACCGAGGTGATATGCCGTAAAACAAACCAAACCAGAAACCATAATCAATTATCATCAACATGCAGCGCATCCATACAATGTTCTATGGTTTGACAAACACAGATTGTCGCTGATCCAGCAGTCTTACTCTGATAATACATTTCTGAGTTTCCATTCATGATCACGCAAGCCTATATCTCTAGTCGCAAGGGTTGTTAGAAGAAAGTCTTAAATTTATCATATATTATTATTATATATATATATTATATATATATATATATTATTTATTATTTATAAACATATATATAGTTTGGTATATTTATGAGTTAAAATATTGATAGAGGGTTAGAAACTGTCTGACCGTTGACTTCATGACTACCCTAACTTCAAAAAAATGGGTAGGTGAGAAACCATTTATTTATTTTAGGTTTTATCTTGCTCTCCTTATGGTTTATAAAAAAAGATCTTCATATGTCACATTTAAAGACAAACCTTATTACTCCGAGCAAAAACAAAATATGGAATTACCACACTTCGAGGTTGTTCACTTTGGGTTTTTTTGTATAAGTATATAACTAAAATTAAATGGGTTTTCTATATGACATTTGTCTGGAATATATCCAGCTATTTTAATTATCCCAATCAGTATTGCAGCCTTTATGTAACTTGGCAACCAATCAAATAGAACTTTATTGTGTATGTGTAAAAAAACTCTTCTCTGAAGTTACTCAGTCAGCGGTGAGGCACATTTTATGTAACAGTTATTGGCAACTCAAATTCAAATCCTGGACAATGCTGTTTAGATTTTACTTTGTGCTAATGCCCTTGAGAAAGGTACGAATCACTCCCCTCCCGTAAAAAAAAATTGGGTAAATAGTAGCCGAAATGTTGTGTATATAACAATAAACCTATAGCCTCCATATGATTGTCACTTAGAACTGTATTAACTCAATCCTTTATATCCGTTATTCCTGAACACCAAATGTAGTAGGACTGGGATACTTATTACTCGCACAATACCCCAAGTGGGTTAGAAGGGGTTCCTTAGCCTTGGTCGGCAACCCATCTAAGTCAAGGAAAATGGTACGTTTTCATTAAAAATTTACAAAATAAATCACATATTTACTTAATAAGAGAAACATTAATCAATCAACCAATTCCTGGACAGTTTATAGATATTTTCTACCAAGTATTTGCTAATTCCACTTTTCGAAATAAATTCTTCAAAGTTTCATCTCTAGGGATTCCTTCCGGCGATGTCAAAATAGATTTTTGAAACACATTGCCTGAGGGGTGGGAGTAAAAAATTCAATGTCAGCGAGTTTGTACCCTAAGTAAATAAAATCATCAAATTCATTGAAAGATTAAAAAATAAAACAATTTGAAACGTAAACTTTAAATATGTATTAAAATAAAACAAACTATATATAGATATATAATACCAGTCATGTATTTATTAAAACTTGTTTAAAAAAACAATGAGGACTGTCTAATGTTGCATGTTCAAATTTTGAGTGTATTTATTCTATGTCATGACGATTTTGGGTAATGTGACGTAAACAGTGACGTAATTTTTGTTACAGACAAAAACCGGAAGCGAATCTCCATTATTAATAGATATACACAGCGTCTGTGTCGATGTGTAACCTGGCCTTATTCAGGTGTTTCTTGTCGAAGTCGGGAGTCCTGGCACAATTTAAAAACTCATTTTTCCTATTTAACCCATAGTTGGGACCCTAACAGGTACTACCATTCCGGGTCAGAGTGGGAGTAAAGGTGATGAATGGGCACTCCACATTCCCCAGAGCTCCAAAATTGGATATATACAAAATAGGAACTTCACCATTAGAGGCAGTTTAATGCCATACCCAGGATACTAAGACCCTTTCTAGGACATATATAATAAAAGTGTTAGTGGGTTGCCAATGACTACCATTTTTTAAAAACATTTTAAAAACTCATTTTTTCTATTTAACCCATAGATGGGACCCTAACAGGTACTACCACTCCAGATCAGAGTGGACCTGGGAGTAATGGCGATGAAGAGATAGTCCAAACTCACAAGATCTCTAGAATTTGAACTTCATCACTAGATGCAGTTTAACGTCATACCCAGGACACTAAAACTTTCAGCCAACACTTTTTAGCACACATATAATGAAAGGGGTTGGGGTTTACCATAAAAATACTAGCGTCGTGAAAATTGGCTTGTAGGGTTTATCACAAAGCCACACTAAGCACATGGAATTTGCTATTACTAATAATGAGAATAAATTATTATAAATACTAGCAAATATATGCACCCTCCGGGTGCAAGTATTTAAGTTTTAATATAATAAAATATCATGTTAAATTAGAAATGCTAATGAAACTGAATAAAAAGGCAGATAAAAAAGATTTGGAACAGAGGGGGCATGATTGAAAAATAGAACAACTTTGAAATTAACTCAAAAATCATTTTCCATTACTCCCGTCTTTCATTGGTAAATTTTCCTAATTTAACTATTTAGTTAAAATAGGAATTAAAGAATAATATCAGTTATTTCTTCTTGTTAATGGATTTCTTTTAAGATTTAGCCCCGAGATTTTTGCTCATATTCAATAAGATAAAACCAAACAATTAGAAATCAATAATACTAAGTATATATTTATTAAAATCTAATTTTTAAGATCAATATGCAAATTAGCCTTCCCATTCACACTGTAATCCACTATTTTGTTGTATATATAAATACAATTGCATGTTATTAGTATTTAATTATGGTTAATAGTATTAATAATATAAAACAATTTTATTAATAATTATGGTTTAAATAAAAATAAAATCATGGAGAATGTGATGTAAATAACAAAGGGAATTGTGACTTGTATAGTAATATAGTTTCGGTTACAGACAGAAAAACACACAATCTCCATTATAATAATATATATTATAAAATATTTTAATATAATCATAATTATATATAATATGTATTATATATATATATATTATATAATATTCGACCCATGAATGCCGACTGCCCAAGAATTTAGCTTCTCTGATATTTCACATTTAGAGATATCTCTCTCTCTCTCTCTCTCTCTCTCTCTCTCTCTCTCTCTCTCTCATAGTTTCTAATAAGAAATGATACGCATCATCTGCCAAGATTTCCTCTTCCATTTTAGATGGGATAATTTTAATTTCTAACGGACAACGAATAGACTGAAACAATCGTATTTCACATCACAATTTGAAATTCTCATTAATATTATTAGATGATTTCACACGAACATTTAAGTTTCTTCAACACCTCCACAACAGCTGACACTCATCCCTTTATCTTCTTCGCACTCAATACATCTATAAGTATGTATATACAGTATCGCCCATAAATAAGTCTGCCCTTGTCGACTGGGTCTGTAGAATACACCGACTGCACCTCTGCAGAGGGGAGGGGAAATTCCCACAATGGAGTCACCTGTTGGCCTTGGGTGGCGACCCGTTATGCTCTGGTGGCAGAGCAGTCCATGACTTCACTTCACTTTGGCCCTACACGGGCGGTTGGAAAGACCCCCTGCATTCAATCGGCTGGTCACGTCAAGACCTAGCACCCATCCCCACTGTCCTTATGGCAACCCACCAACCCTTTTTATTATATATGTGTTAGAAGGCGGTGGCTGAGCGTCTTAGTTTCCAGGTTTTTGACGTTAAACTGCATCCAGTGGTGAAGTTCCCATTCTGAAATTCTGGGGAATATGAAGTACCCCTTTATTGCTATTACTCCCAGGTTCACCCCAACCCGGTGTAGTAATATCTGTCTTTGGTTCAAATTCATCAGAAATGAGTATTAAAATGCGTTTTAAAAACTGAGTTTGAAAAAAAAAAAATTGAATACCAAACAAGAAGGAATAAAACAAAACATATTCGGCATTAAATAACCCAACATGGGTTGACATGGTATAAAATCCAACCAACCAACCAGCCAACCAACCAACCAGACATAGATAAGTATACCCCTAACCATTTCCTAAAGGAAAGGCTAACAGATGAAGCTAATGAAGCTTAAGTTTCAGGGCCCCTAATTCTGGAGGGGCCTCTGAAGTTATTTTACTCCACATTGCTTAAAAAGATTGGATCTATCATATTAGAAAAGAAAGAAAAATAACATTAATATAATTCCTTTTAAAATAATTGTTAAAATAAAAAATACAAATTTTTTTTTAAACAAGGCATAAACTTTATACTTTGTATAAGGATAGGAATTGCAAAAAAGCCAAAAAAGTGATGGACATTCTAAAGTTATATACAAATTCTGTTCCACTAAAGCATATATATATATATATATATATATATATATATATATATATTATATATATATATATAGTCTATAATGCAAGATCTCTAAGTCTTTTTGTTATTTTCTTTAATTATAAATTTGCTCTGTGACTCTAATAATAAGAGCACACATTGAGCTCTCAAACTGCGACAAGTTGTTTTAAAAAAACCCTATGTCGCAAGGAAGATTTCTCTGAAATTTGGGATTATATATATATATATATATATATATATATATATATATATATATATATAATCCTGGAGGGGCCCCGAAGTTATTTTATTCCACATTGTTTTAAAAGTTCGGATCTATCGTATGAAAAAAGAAAGAAAAATAATATTAATATAATTCCATATAAAATAATTGTTAAAATAAAATTAAAAAAGGATATTAAAAATGCAAACATTCCCATGACAGTTTAATCTTCAAACATGTAAGTTGACCTCTGTATATGTATATGGTAGGCACTGCCAATTCCATCGCTCATTTTCATTTTAAAAATGAATTAAAATGAATTAAATCGATTATTTAAGGTCAACCTTTTGTCTATGTCGAAAAGTAATAACATGATGAGCACCATTAAAAAAAAAGCAAAATAATATTACATATGTAATCTATTTCAAAAAATACATTTTAAACAATTATTTCGCTCAAAAATTCTGCAAACATTGACGCTTTTTGTGAATAGGATTTGACACGGGGTCACAAGTACGGGGTCATCCGACGAGAATCAAACTCGCTTTTCAGTAGTACCAGATCTCCAAGACTAGCTTGCTAACCATTACACAACGACGGGACACCTAACCAGCTAAAATATCAACATGATAATGATTATAATGATGATGATGATGATGATGTAGGTGGGCTAATATCGATAGACCAATAACTAAAAACAAATCTTTGAGTGTTTTTCTGTGTCACCGCAAAAGACGGTCACACAAAGGAGTGTCTTATTGGTACTTAAAAACATTTAGAAGTTTGTTTATTTTAAATCTTGATACTTGTCTTGAAGCGCCATGTTGAATCATCTCCAACTCCATTTTTGTCCGACGCATTTCCGGTTCGCTCCTTTTTTTTTTTTATCCCCCGAAACGATTGGTCCATCACCGTAAGGTATAAGGTTTCTGTCAACTGACAGACGTGAGTTACAGCTTAGTAAGTCAAATTTTGAGCTTTTCCCATGAACTTAATTTGAAAGAAAAGAAGAAAAAAAAGAAACACTTGTTTCATATATGAATCGTGAACTTCCCCTTGAGGTTATTACCCGAGATTTGGAGAGACTAACGGCACGTATTTTGCGTCACTTGTTTTTGTCAAAAATTAATTTCCTGTTATCATGCGACATCGCATCTCTTGAGCCGAATAAATTATATTTAGTCCTTTTTTTTAATGTATTCAAACTACCCAAATTATTATTATTATTATTATTATTATTATTATTATTATTATTATTATTATCTATACTAGTAAATATGTGCACCATCCGACTGCAAGTGTTTAAATTTTAATGTAATAAAATATTATACTAAATTAAAAGGCTAATAAAACTAAATAAGAATACAGATAAAGGGAGTATAATCGAAAAATAGAACTGAAACTTACTCTTCCATCACTCCCGTCTTTCATTGCTAATTTTTCCTAATTTAACTATTCAGTTAAATTAGGAAGTAAAGAATAAAATGACAGTTATTTCTTCTTGTTAATGGATTTCTTTTAATATTTATATCCGAGATTTTTGCTTATATTCATTAAGATAAAACCAAAAGATTAGAAATCAATAATACTAAGCATATATTTATTAAAATCAAATTTTTAATATCAATATACAAATTAGCATTCCTGTCCACACTGTAAACCGCTGTTTTATTGTATATATATAAACAATTGCATTTGATTAGTATGTAGATATGGCCAACAGTATTAATAATGTAAAACAATCTTATCAATAATTGAAATTTAAATGAAAATCAAATCATGGAGAATGTTACGTAAATAACAAAGGAAATTTTGATTTGAGTAGTGATATAGTTTCGGTTACAAACAAACACACAATCTCCATTATAATAAGATATTAATATTTGTTTTCCTTAATTGTATTGATTATTGATTGACCGTTATCATCTTGCAACACCTTCTGGTTAAAAATGACACCGTCCAAATGGTCCAAGATGAAATGCAAAAATGTAAATCCTGATTATCTAGTGTTGCTTATCGGCCGTATTCTTATTTCTGATGAGCGTCGTCACCTCAGCTAGATAATGGACCATTCTGTTTTTGTTATAATGAAAGGAAGAAAATAAAAAATGATATGCTGCACAGAAGAATATAATAAGAAAGAAAGAAAGTAGGGGGATAATATAGAGAAAGGGTGAGCGCGCAGAAGCGATAAGGCTAATCTGGTTCAATCGAACATCATGAAAAGATGAAATGAACGGAAAAAAGAAAAAAAAAGGGGGGAGAGAGAGTTAGATAAAAATTATCATAGTTTTTACATATTGAACTATTTCGCAATAGTAAACATATCAAACGTAATAATTAAATTATCATACTGTGGTATATCCACAGGTCCTGCAAGTAATTATTATTATTATTATTATTATTATTATTATTATTATTATTATTATGAGTTTTTCACTCTAGCGTTAGCTGATGGTGTTTCCCTGGAGTCTTCAGTGATAACAAGTCTCATCAGGTCTCCAGGACTCTTCTGAGTATTCTGGCAGATTGCAGCAATGCAGTATTCTGGATGGTCTCAATTCTTCCTCTGATTTCCAGATTTTCTAGTCTTTTTTCCAAGCTTTTTGGGACCGTGCCAAGTGCACCAACTACAATTGGTATCATTTTGACTATCATATTCCACAGCTTTTTCAGTTCTCTGGCAAGGTCCATGTATGTGTCCATCTTTTCGTTTTCCTTCATCTTCACCCTGTGATCTGCTGGGACTGCAAAATCCACCAGTTGACAAGTTCTTTCCTTTTTGTTAATCGACACTAGGTCTGGTCTCCTTGCTGGAGTTATAATTATACAGTGAAAATTTTTAGCATAACTTCCAGTGGATCACCTTCCCAACCCAGTCATGCCTAGTTTTGTATTCCCGTTGTACTAGTTTGCTACATTCGCTTAGTACATGGCTTACAATTTCATCTTTGTCACAGCACAGTCTACATTT
>CM042138.1:43857456-43898433 GCA_023376005.1 Doryteuthis pealeii
AGACATTTTAATTATGAAGCAGAACTTCTTTTGCCTATCTTTAACGGGGTGAAGCAATGCACAACGTACCAGCGCACCAACCACCACGATACTACTAACCACAATGGGTACCTTTTCACAAATTCGCCGCAAACCAGCACGTACCAAAATATTGCAAACATTTTGACTCACAACTGTATTACAGATTAAATAAATCTCTAAGAAAACTACAACCACTAACTAGCCCTGTCGGCTGGGGTTTTAGAATACACATCTGCAGAGTGGTAAGACCCAACCCCTAATGGGGCCCACCTGTTGGCCGCGGGTGGTGACCCGTGATACTTAAGCACGGAATCCTGGTGGATGAGCAGGCCATGATATGCAACCCTGCATTTTGGCCCTTACTTAGGCCAGACGGGCGGTTGGAGAGGCCTCCTCCGATCAATCGGCTAGTCACGACAAGCGTCTATATGATTGTCCCAACCATATTGCTCTTATGACAAGCCCCAACCCTTTTTATCATATCTGTGCTAGAAGGCAGTGGCTGATGGTCTTCATGTCCTGGGAATGACGTTAAACTCTATCTGATGGTGAGGTTTAAGTTCTGGAGGTCTGGGGAATGTGGAGCATACCTTCATCACCATTGCTCCCTGGTCCACTCTGACCCATAGTGGTAATACCTGTTAGGATCCCATCTATGGGTTAAATAGAAAAATGCATTTATAAAAAATTGAGTATCCATTAAGAATTAATTTATTTCAAAACTGAGTAGGAATTAAATGACCCACCGAGGTTGATATGTCGTAAAACAAAACAAACAAACTAAACGAACAAACAACCGTTATCAAAAACTAAATGAAGTGTTTGAATACATGAATAAATCTTTCACGCAGTTACAATACCCTAAACTTTTCATCCAACGTGCCAAGAAGAAAGCCATCAAAATTCATAACCGTAAACACCTTCCCACTAATCCCATAAACAATACTCCTATCAATAACTACCTAAATAGATACATTATCCTACCCAATAATTCGGCCACAACCATTGTTGAAAAAAACACTGAATAATTTAGGAATCAAAACTGTAACAAACTCCTCTAAAACAATAAAAATATTTTCAGTAATAAAAACAACCACACCCACACGAGGTTCGATGCTGGTGTATATACCATCCAATGTTTGGATTGTAATAAACAATATATAGGAGAAACGTCTAGAAACATCAACCAACGAATCCGGGAACATAGGAAAGATATTAAGAACGGCCAATTGAACAACGCACTTACGAAACACATTTTAGAAACCAACCATCTTTTTAATTTTGAAGAATCCAGAATGTTAGTTAGGATACTGTTGTAAAGGGAAGTAACCGGATAATCCCTCACGTATGCAAATGAGTACGTATAAAAGAACAACAGGAAGATTAGCTCAGCGTGATGTGAGGTGATCTCCACCCACAAAGGTTGTTTCGTATTCTCGGATGTAAACCCACGTGCTACAACTCTTCAGAAGATAAGTAATCTTTACCAATCCTCTTTTACGCTCAGAGACTTTTTACCTTGCCGGCCGAGAGCCATTTTTGTTATTTGTATTCATTGTAATAATAAACTATTATTACAACCACTCGCAATCTTCTCGTTAATGTATTTCTAATACATAACAGATACACAACAACAAAAACTATGTAATGTTCACATTTGAAAGTTGTTTATCCAAATCTAAATGAATAGTTTGATTTTTATAGAGATTTGAAAAGAGAAGAAGAATGTCCCGGTTGTTATTTAATTTTGGTTTGGTTTGTTTTGTTTTATGGCATATCAACCTCAGTGGGTCATTAAATGCCGATAAAGTTTTGAAATAAATCAATTCTTAATGGATAATACATTTTTTTTATAAATACATTTTTCTATTCAACCCATAGATGGGACCCTAACAGGTACTACCACTCCAGGTCAGAGTGGACCAGGGAGCAATGGTGATGAACGGGGTGCTCCACATTCCCCAAACCTCAAAAACTGGAAACTCACCATCAGATAGAGTTTAACATCATTCCCAGGACATGTAGACCCGCAGCCACCGCCTTCTAACACCCATATGATAAAAAGGGGTTGAGGGTTGCCATAAGGGCAATAGGGTTGGGAAAATCATATAGGTGCTAGGACTTGACGTGGCCAGCCGATTGATCGGAAGGGGCCTCTCCGACCGCCCGTCTAGCCCAAGAAAAGGCCAAAGTGGAGTATTGCATGTCATGAACTGCTCATCCACCTGGGCTCTATCCTTAAGCATCACGGGTCGCCACCCACGGCCAACAGGTGGCCCCATTGGGGGAGTCTTACCCCTCTGCAGAGGTGCAATCGGTGCATTCTAACGCCCCAGCCGACAGGGCGGTATTTAATTTTATGAGTAAACCATAAAGTATTTACATGAAAACATAGGAATCAAAATAGGAAGCATTTATCCGAATGAGTTAATCAATAAATAATTAAGTTTACAAGTGCCACCCGAAAGAACTTCTTTGGCGTTGGACACACAATTGTTTGTCTTTGCCAATCTATTCTAATAGCTAAGTGTAGTGCAGCTGTCGAAACTAGCTTAGCACTTCAGTAGACGACGTTGAGAGAGAGAGAGAGAGAGAGAGAGAGAGAGAGAGAGAGAGAGAGAGAGGGGGATAGAAGGAGAGTGGGGAGGGATTTTTAAATTATTTACTTCAAGGGCCGGTTTAGCTCAGTCGGTTGAGTGTTCGGCTAGGAATCACAAGGTTCTTGGTTCGATATCGACCCTCGCCAACTCAGTGTATGAGTAGCACAGGGATCTGTGCGGTAAAGTGAGGAGCTGATGGTAGGTGTGTCGCTCCACCTCAGATGCTAAAAACAATCTCCTTGGTCTAGCGCTATTGAAAAGGGGATAGACTCCCTCGCTGTCTGGCTGATACCGACATTAGGCCGCCCGACGACTTTACTTTTTTTATATGTCTATTAATGGAGAGAGAGAGAGAGAGAGAGAGAGAGAGAGAGAGAGAGAGAGAGAGAGAGGGGGGGTGAAGGATGGTTGGAAGGATGGTAGGAAGGAAAGATGACCATGTGTATGTCTATTTTGTTAAAATGAATATAAATAAATCTACTATACATATAGATATGTAATATTAAAAAAAAATTGAAAAACACAAGTTCATAAAAGAGTGATGTTTATTTCGCCTACGCTGCAGTGTTTCGATCTGTTTCAATAGATCTTCATCAGGGCTTTCATTAGTTTGAGGAAAAAAATAAATGTATCACAGAAAATAATAAAATTGCGAGACTATTTTGCTTTTGTCGGTCAGTCTATTTAAAATTCAATCTAAACGTAAATAGACTGACCGACAAAAGCAAAATAGTCTCGCAATTTTCTTATTTTCTGTGATACATTTATTTTTTCCTCAAATTAACGAAAGCCCCGATGAAGATCTATTAAAACAGATCGAAACACTGCAGCGTAGGCGAAATAAACATCACTCGTTTATGAACTTGTGTTTTTTAATTATTTCTTAAGATTACATACTGTCGGATTCATTTCCACTTTTTCTTTACACATATAGATATCTTTATGTAAACACACATACAGATACATACAAATGTAAGATCTATCATATCTATACAGCTATACGAACACAGACAGATATATAGAAATATAACATCTATTAGATCTATACACCAATGTGTGCAGGACTATTTGACACTTCATCTGAACTTTTTTGAAATTCGTCCATTTTTTTTTATTACTCGACAAGATCAAACAAAACACTTGTGAATTGCGTAACATTCGATGCCATAAGAGAAAATCTTTCTGTACAGATTCCCAAAGATTTAAAAAAAAAAAAAGAAAAGAAAAAGAAAAAGAAAAAAAAAGGAAACAACCCACAAACGTTAAAAAACGTAAGTGTTTCGTCATTACGATAAAAGATGTCGCTCTAACCACTTCCTACTTACTCGTGAGTTTTGGAGCTGCTTTTTGTAATAAACATGCTGACCGGAGTTCAAATCCTGAACGTGGTTGTTTGCATTTCATGTAAACGTTAATACCCTTGGGAAAATATAAATACAACTATTCTCCTTCCAGCTATGGGTAAATGGTAGGGTAAGTGTTAGTTAAAAAAAGCCGTTGACTCTGTGTCTATGCTATTCTATACGGAATCGGAAAGTGGTTAATCAAAGCCTGAAGAAGACACTAAACAATCCAAAACATGTGTTGCTAAAGTAAAATAAAAATAAATCTTTTGAAAAACATAATTTTGCGGAACTTCTTTTTCTTTTAAATAAAATATTCAATTTTCTCCCGTTAGACCCATAACAACTTTATATATATATATATATATATATATATATATATATATATATATATATATATATTTTAAAAAAATGTTTTTTTAAAGTTGGGCGTTATTACGAAGCATTAAAAATATATAAATGAATGAACTCGATATTATGGAGTATTGGATTCACTTATTTTTTAATTATTTTTTGTCATAAATTTTCAGGTTCGTTAGATACCCTTTATCAAATGAATGTTATTACTGTTTAACGACTTCCTTGTCTCTGTTGTTATCGACAGTGGCATCGTCTGTGAAATATTTATAATAACGGAGAAATCCGATGTCTGCGTTCAATCCCTTCACGTGCGTTTGTAATTTTAGAATCCATTTAGTTCCCGAGTGTTTTCTAGATTGCGTTGTTGGAAATGCGTGTTCTAATAAAGTGCATTTGAGGTGTGTAAGGTTGTGTGTTAAGGTGTTAATTATATATATATATATATATATATATATATATATATATATATATATATATATATATATAATATTATGAAAAGTTGAAAAAACACAAGTTCATAAAACGAGTAATGTTTATTTCGCCTACGCTGCAGTGTTTAGATCTGTTTCAATAGATCTTCATCAAGACATTCGCTAGTTTGATGAAAAGTAAATTTATCACAGAAAATAACGAAGGCCCTGATGAAGATCTATTGAAACAGATCAAAACAATGCAGCGTAGGCGAAATAAACATTACTCGTTTTATGAATTTGTGTTTTTTCAAGTTTTCATAATATTACATACTGTCGGAGTCACTTCCACTTTTTCTTCATATAATATATATATATATATATATATATATATATATATATGATATATTGAAAAAACAAAGGATGTTTACAAATGCATGGGCTCATCAGGAGAGAATGTGCAAACCGTTTCGGGGCCTTCCTCTCTACGGTTTAAAAAGCAACACCGGCCCTCCCCACTTTTAAACCGTAGAGAGGAAGGCCCCGAAACGGTTTGCACATTCTCTCCTGATGAGCCCATGCATTTGTAAACATCCTTTGTTTTTTCAATATATCATATTTACACTGTCGGATTAAGTTCTAATTTTATTTCACACACACACACACACACACACACACACACACACACATATATATATATATATATATATATATATATATATATTTACTTTACCACTGAGTCTCGCCTGCTAAATAACTATCCCCTGCCCACGTTGTTTTATTGTCATTCAAATATTATTCGGTCAGAATTTTGGGTCAAAACTGCACAAGTCGCGAGTCAGCACCACAAAAAGAAAGAAAAAGAAGAGACTACATTTGCCGTTTCTTTATTTACTCTTTGAGTTTATCCTGATGGTGAATTCGGATGACACTTCGCAATATTGACTTGGGAGTTTATATCTCACTATCGTGATATGAACGGCAGGCGAAAACTTGATCCAGTCTATCCCAAAGTATCCAACAGCCAGCTGCTAACACGACTGTCTATGTTCTTCTTATGATCAAAAACAGAGAGCAATCCCAGCCAGGACTGATCGGGTTGCCACACATCTGCCTATCCTTTGAATATATGGGGCCTTGGCTTCCGGTAAATAACCCGCACAACTGTCGCATGGAGCCCCTAGAACTGAAGTAATTTGGAAACTAACCAATGACCATACTAAAACCCAAGACTTCTGTTTATGACAGGCGTGAGAAAAACTAAAAACTTCATTCACTCAAAAAAATACTTCAATTTCTATTTCATCATCTATCAAAATCTGCCGACCTCCCTAATTTGTTTAGCTATTATATATGTGACTACCGGCTCCGATTTGGTGTTTTCTTTTTGGCGGTAATTTTTATACGACTATACACATACATCCATATACATACCTATACGCTACCTATGACCACGAACACCCGTACAGAGATGCTCAACGCTATATGCATATACATACAGATATACCACACCACGGAGCCACATCGTGGGTTAATGGTTAACAAACTAGTCGTATATATCTATTACATCTGAACGGCGAGTTCGGTCCTTGCTGAATGCTCCATACTTTTTCACATCCTACCCGTGGTGAACGGGTTGGGTAGATCATGGTTAAATGGTCTGCAAGCTAGTCTCGTAGATCCATTACTATGAATAGCGAGTTTGATCCTTGCTGTATGACCCATCCTTGCAACCTTGTGTCATATCCTACTCATGACGAACAAGTTGGTAGAGTACATACATATATGCCTTGTGTTACGATTCGTGTAGCCATTTTAGGGTTGTAGTTGAAAGTAGTTTTACAGTGGAGATCCCTTGTGGTGTAAAGTTTGATTCTCTCTCGAAGTAGAAAGATGTAGTATCAGTTTTAATCCTTGTCCACTGATCCCTCCTTAAGTAGGAGTTGTATCAGAGTTTATCCTATCTTGAAGTAGAAAGATGTAGTATCAGTTTTAATCCTTGTCCGCTGATCCGTCCTTAGAGAGTTGTATAATCCTCGTCTGTTGGTCTATCCTTCTTCAGCGAGTAATTCTAGCACAATTTATCAATGCCTTTAAATAGCAAATTAAATACATGTTTGGGCGATTTAGTCATTGCTGTTTTGGAACAGTCTATAAGTATAAGTCTTGGATATTAGCACACCTTATACCACAAAATAAAGCAGGAAGCGCGTGGTGTAATAGTTAAAGTCATAGGAAATGGACTCGTCTGTTGGTCTATCCTTCTCCAGCTAGTAATTCTAGGACAATTTATTAACGCCTTTAAATTGTAAATTAAATACGTTTGGACATTTTTGATTGGTCGATTCAGCCACCAGTGTTTTGGAACAGTTTATAAATATAAGTTGTAATCTTCAGCACCCCTTATACCCAAAATGATCCAACACCAAGCCTATACGTATACATACCCATTTAGACATGCTCGCATCCATATGCATATAAATTATTGCACCTAAATATGTGCTATCACTGACAGAAGGGCTTACAGTGTCACACCAGTGATATGAATACATCCTTAAAACATTATTGTTTGTGTCTGCTAATGACACGAATATCGTTAACCTCTGTTACATATTAATTGGTGTACCGTCGATTTTGGACGGTTAGTGTAGAAAATAGTTTTGAATTCAAATCGAAACGATATTATTTGAATTCAGATCTGGACGGTTAGATTTGATTGACATGTAATAACTTTAGCTGACCTCCTCTTCCGATTTGCGTGCAACTGTGAGAAATACTGTTAGTTCTAGTCAGTTCGAGCTAGGCTGTTGAATGAAGATGGGTTGGCTCGACCCCACACATGATTAGGGTCCGGTGGTAAAGAATTATTAATAAAATGTGAATTCACAGAAGAACTGTTTTGTGTTGTTTAATCAAAAACAAACCAATAACGCAGAGCACTTTAAGAGCATCTTAGAAGGAAGCAAACAGAAAAACAGCTAAGTAGTCAAAACCAGACTGATTGACAGAATCGACTGTCATACTTAGAAGTTAGAAGAACAACGACGATGGATACCAGATCAGACCAAAAGCCATGATTCCACTAAGTTCTGTTCAGAATGAACTAAGAAGTAAGTACAGACTACAAGAAAGATAAGATTATATATGAGGGACACAACCACGGGTGTTCCTCGTACGATAGTATACTATAGCTATGGTTGAATGTCAAGACGGCTATACCCAGAAGTATGGGTATGTAACACCTCTTTGAAATTAGTAAAGTGTTTTCTTATATTAAATTCTGATTTAAAATTTTTTTAAAGAAACTAACCTGACAAGCTGATTAAAACAAACAAAACAGGAGCAACTGTAAATAGTACTACCGGTTGATAACTCCTGAGGCAAAATCCACCTTATTTATCGAATAACAACATATATATATATAGACGGTATATCCAGGACACTGACTCATATAGATGGGACCTTAATAGGTACTACCTCTCCGGATCAGAGTGGACCTGGGAGTAATGGTGATGAAAGAGTATTCCAGATCTCCATAATGGGAACCACACCACTATATGCAGTTTAACTTCATACCTAGGATTATTTTGATTATTTGGATTATTCGGACTATTGTCATCATTTTCATTGTTATCTGTACAACGTTTCATTCGATGTGCCCTCCGGCCTTCTTCAGGTATTTCTTGTCGGACTCGGGAACTTTCTCGGACTCGGAAAACTACTTTTCGAACTCGAGAACCTTCTTTTCGGACTTGGGAACCTTCTTTTCGTAATCAGGAACCTTCTTTTTTGAACTCGGGAACCTTCTTGTCATAATCGGGAACCTTCTTTTCTCTTTTTCGAACCGGGAACCTTCTTTTGAACTTGGGAACCTTCTTGTCGTAATCAGGAACCCTCTTTTCGGGAACCTTCTTTCGAACTTGGGAACCTTCTTTCGTAATCAGGAACCCTCTTTTCGAAGAACTTTCTTTTCGAACTTGGGAACCTTCTTGTCGTAATCAGGAACCCTCTTTCGAACCCGGGAACCTTCTTTTCGAACTTGGGAACCTTCTTGTCGTAATCAGGAACCCTCTTTTCGAACCCGGGAACCTTCTTTTCGAACTTGGGAACCTTCTTGTCGTAATCAGGAACCCTCTTTTCGAACCCGGGAACCTTCTTTTTGAACTTGGGAATCTTCTTGTCGTAATCGGGAACCTTCTTTTTGAACTCGGGAACCTTATTTTCGAACCTGGGAACCTTCTTGTCGTAATCGGGAGCCATCACAGAACTGTGAACGTAACTCTCAAAAATTCAGACAAATGTCATTTCTGGGGCTTAACATATTGTCCACAAAATTGATTTGTCAGAAAATATCTTTATTTCTTTTTTTATCATGATACAGCGACAGAAATACAATCATGAAATGAATAATGTTAATAGTTTGATGGATTTATATTCTCCAATAATTGCCAGCAACATCTGGCAATAAAGTATTTAAACCATGTAATTCATCACACAACAACAAACGGAAATCCAGGAGTTGGGTAGACTCGCTTTCGTGATCAGAAAACAGAACTAGTAAAAAAACTACGTGACAATTTTCCTTTTTGTTATTTAACCAGACACTGAACTTTGACCTTCACCTTCCATTCATTCAAAGTTCATTGTCTATGCCTTACCTAATCAAACAATTGCAATAAGATATTTTTTCTTTCGATGAGAACAATTTCGCTGGCGGGTATAGTTTGGGGGATTATTGTGCCGCACTTTAACAATATGAAGCTTACATTAGTATTACAATGAAAAAAAAAACCACGATAAGGAAAGTACAGTGATACCTTGACTTACAAGTTTAATTCATTCAACTTGTAACTCAATCTCCTTGTACGTCAAATCAATTTTCCTCGTTGAAATAAACTGAAATGATATTAATCCGTTCCAGCCTTCTCAGCAATACCTTGATTTACGAGTTTAATTCATTCGGCTCGTAACTCATTTTCATCGTATATCAAATCAATTTTCCTCATTGAAATAAACTGAAATGATAATAATCCGTTCCAGCCTTCTCAGCAATACCTTGATTTACGAGTTTAATTCATTCGGTTCGTAACTCATTTTCATCGTATATCAAATCAATTTTCCTCATTGAAATAAACTGAAATGATATTAATCCGTTCCAGCCTTTTTTACATAGCCACGTGTACATTAATTTGCCGACAAAAAGTGACAAAATGACTCGGAAAATGTCTAAGTTGGGCCAGAAATTCACATGACGCTGGCTTGCAACGACCATTTGGAATGTTTCATTCTAAAAATTGGTTTAAATAAAATGGGACAAATAAGAAATCTGCGATTAAGCGACACCTGATAATCTGGACTCACATTTTTGTATTGCATCCTTAACAATTTGAACGGTCTCATTTTTAACCAGAGGGCGTTGTGTAATACTACCCTCTGGTCACGGGAACCAAATGTAATACTATGCCGTCCTGCGGGAAGGTACCAAAATGTACCAATATGCTGTCACGGCGCCGAATCTAACACGATGGGTGTTCTTTGACCCACAGGAAAGTTGAAGGACTTGTTCCGGGCTGTACCTGAAAGTGACCAAATTCACCAATGTTGTTCCACAATTACAACGGACGCGTTTTTAATAATAAAAGACCTTTATTAGTTATACAGTGATAAAAATCATGTACAACCACAAAAGGGGTATCGATGTTGAAGTTGAAGTGAAGTCGGAATTTTGTGGACTGACTGGCGATATGTTGAATTCAGGACTGAGTAGCAAGATGATTTGTTTGGTTGTTTTGTTTTACGACATATCAACCTCAGTGGGTCATTTTATGCCGATAAAGTTTTGAAATAAATCAATTCTTAATGGATAATACAACTTTGTTTATAAACTCATGTTTTTCTATTCAACCCATAGATGGGACCCTAACAGGTATTACCACTCCGGGTCAGAATGGACCAGGGAGCAATGGTGATGAAGGGGTGCTCCACAATCCCCAAACCTCCAAAACTGGAACCTCACCATCAGATAGAGTTTAACGTCATTCCCAGGACATGTAGACCCGCAGCCACCGCCTTCTAGCACCCATATGATAAAAAGGGGTTGGGGCTTAGCAAGATGACAAAGCAAAGACGGCGACAAGGGCTGTGAGACGGAGCTATCAATCTGGTCAAGAACCAACTGTCCGATCTGGTCAAGAACCAGCTGTCCGATCTGGTCAAGAACCAGCTCTCCAATTTGACTGGAACCCTTTTGGGACCTCTTTTATGGGTTCTACACCTCTGAATCCAGGGCTCTGATTGGTCAGCCAATAGAAACGCCGGACCAATGGCCCTACAATGTAAACATCAGGAGGCGTACAAAACCCACCCCCCACGCGGTCGCATTTGATTGGACGGCCAATCGAAATCATGGCCTTGGGTTACACATCTTGGAGGGGGGCAACAAGTCTCCGCCCCAGTTTCCTGATTGGTGAGGCACCTGATAATATTTTTTTATTGTATAAATGGTCTTGTGCCAGACTTATCTGTCAGTTGCTATGATGATTCCCAGAAATTGGTCTGGGATTATGTTATTCTTACTGAATCTATATTTTTAAGATTTGATCTTTAAACTAACTTTGTTGAGTAAATTCTCTTATCTTATGCAGTCCTCACAAGAACGACAATAGATATGTATATGACAGCAGTTGTATAAAACAGTCATTCGTTTTATATCAATCGACTGTTAGCCTTTAAAATTTCTTTTGTTCGAGTAATTTTTCTTATCTTGTGCAGTCTTCACGTAAATGACAATATGACAACATATGTATAAAACAGCCATTCGTTTTATATCAACCGACTTTTAGCCTTTAAACTTTCTTTTGTTCGAATAATTTTTCCTATCTTGTGTTGACGTTACCCCACCCCTGACTTGTACGACGCTTGTACGACTCTAGACACAATTGTTATTTTTATATCCAAAAGTTAACCAAAATTGTTTTTTTAAGTATCTAATGAAATATCGCCAGTCAATCCATAACGCTACTACAGTGTTATAGTTGCAGGATGATAACGGGCGGGAGATTTAGGAAGAAGCTTATTAAAATATAGATCGGTACACTTTCTATTCATAATATCCCTAGATTACGGACTACGAACAACAATATATCTTATTTGTCTGAATTTAAAAGTATTTTTATTTTTCGGACTGTTGCACTTATCTTTGTTGTAGTATAAAAAAAAACAACACACACACACACAATTGGTATGGCAAACAGTCTAGAAGGTGGAGAACTCTGAATTCAAACCTGTTACACGTTCAGATACCGAACACCGAGAAAAGTCCTCACATGAATACATGCACGTAGCCTGCTTAAGTCACATGGGTAGGGAGTAGGACAGACTGGGCTCTTTAACATTGGTTAGATAACTGGTCTAGAAGAATGAAGACTCTGAATTAAAACCTGCTAAAATCCACTTTAGAAATTTAATACGTACTCAATGCATGAAGTGTCATTGTTAGGTAAATTCCCACCCGACAGGGCAGCTTTTAAGCTAGTTCTAATATAATTTGTATCAAATTAATAAATTAGATTTTACATAGCTATTTACACATAGGAAAATATAGTATGACGGGATCCCAGTAAGTAATATCCCCAATTCATTTCCACAGGAACTACAACGGATAAAGAGAGCACAATAATACCGTTAGATAGAGCAGGTTTTCAGCTACAAAACTAAACTTTTCTGCCACCATTGTCTGTTGAGAATTTTTGGTATATATATATATTTACCAACTCCTCCGCACGAGCAGGATACGACACACAAGGTCAATTTCTTAAGCGGAGTTCAACAGGCTTGAATCCAGAGTTTTCCTTCTCATAGACTGGTTACCTAGCCATGGTTAAAGAACCCAGTCTGCCCTGCTATTTACCCATAGCTGGAGGGAGAGTAGGATTCATACCTTTCCCAAGGGTATTAGCGCTAAGTGAAATGCAATTACCACGTCCAGGATTTGAACTCGGGGCGACGAATCCATTTCCCATGACTTTAACCATTACACCACACGCTTCCTACTATTTTTGGTATATAAGGTGTGTGCTAAATGCCCGCTCTTAATTATAGACTAGGCCATAATCATGTGATCTAACTCTTGGCCAATCACTGGCAGTACTCTGAGGTTGATACAATACTTAAACTGACCCTACTGGTCATAATTACTGCGACATTCATGGACGACGGACATAGGATTAAATCAATGGACCTTTACCAATACCTAGTATAGGACGTATATATATTTACCAACTCCCCCGCACGAGCAGGATACGACACAGGGTCAATTTCTTAAGCGGAGTTTAACAGGTTTGAATTCAGAGTTTTCCTTCTCCTAGACTGGTTACCTAGTCATGGTTAAAGAGTCCAGTCTGCCCTGCTATTTACCCATAGCTGGAGGGAGAATTGGATTCATACCTTTCCCAAGGGTATTAGCGCTATGTGAAATTCCAACAGCTTCGTCTAGGAATTGAACTCGCGTTGACAAGTCCATTTCCTACGACTCTAACCATTAGACCACGCGCCTCAAAATATAGTATAGACTTATACGCTTACCAAAGGATTCCATAACACAGGACTTTCTCTAAGCCTTTTTCAACTGGTCAATGATGGCATTTAAAAACTTAACATTGTCTATTTTCGTCAGCGATGTACAATAGCATGTATGCTTCTACACCAATGAAGTTTACTTTTTAGTTTATTTTATTTACATCAGGATGAGGGAGTTTTTACCAAGAAAGTGTTTTTTGAGAAATCCATCTATCAAGGGCAAGAATGATCTTATCGAATTTTGCTTCATTTCACGGGTTGACAACTTGGTTTGCCACACTGTCACCACTGCTGACACGGATTACCCACCGCCTAACTGTGCTCACATCTACTTTTCGTTCTCAGTGAGTCTCGATGAGTGCATTTTTTTACCGCATGGAAGAATTAAATGACACACCTCGGTTTTCATGTCAAACACCATTTTGCCAGATTGTCGCACAGCTGCTACCTGCAACAAATAAAAGCATGATATATTAGGGGGAAGGTTCAACTGCTACTGCTATATCACCAATGTTGTGTTAGTATAGCATTTAATTTTAAGGTTAACAGCAACAAATAAATGAATTAATACTTCGTTTAATTCTAACAATTTATTAACCAGCACATGAAACAATGAGTAACAATATAAAGTCCTTCCTGTGTATAAAGTTGAGTTTAAGGGACTTACCGGCGTGTTGGAGAAAATATCTGGTATCTTAGGGTTGTCTCTCTCGGAGAGATTTTAAAGTCGCTGATGATGAAATATCTTTAATATTACATTTAAACAAAGGCTATCATTTGGAGAAGATTAGAAAAGTGAATGTAACTTCCGGTCGGGTGGAATGAGGTGGTATAGGACGTTAAGAGTTAAAGACTCCAGCACCACTACATTGCGATTGGTTACCCTGCCACACTGGTAACAGGATTTGAATACCGAATTTTCCTTCTAGACCGCATGCCCTTACCAAGCCCACTTTTTATTGTACATTTACAGTACTGATACACTAGCAGGCCATTGTTCGTGAGTTTGATTCCAACTGGGTGTCCCATACTTGTGTCTTTGTGCTAAGATATATCGCGTGATCCGATAAGTCGTACTACTAGGCAGCACCTGCCCCCTCCTCTAAAAGGGGTAGGGCCGGGTTTATTGCCAGATCCTGTGGTGTCCCAAAAAGGGAATGCCGAAGAAATCACGCACTATTTACCCAATTACTGTGCTGGGCGAGGAAAAAGGAATCCATAACTTTTCCCCATGATATTAGTATGAGGCGAGATGTAAAACAGCCTTGTTCAGGATTTGAACTAGGTTCGCCGAGTCTATTTTCTAGGACGATAATCATTACGCCACACGAGCTTTCAGCAAATATAAGATGAAACTTATCTAAAATTAATCATTATAAAAACTAGCAAATGTATGCACCCTCCGGGTGCAAGTATTTAAGTTTTAATGTAATAAAATATTAGATTAATTTAGAAAGGCTAATGAAACTAAATAAGAATGCAGATAAAAAGATTTGAAACTGAGGGTGTATAATAAAAAAAAATAGAACAACTGAAACTTACTCTTCCCCCACTCCCGTCTTTCATTGCTAAATTTTCTTAATTCAACTATCTAGTTAAAATAGGAAGTAAAGAATAAGATTACAGTTATTTCTTCTTGTTAACGGATTTCTTTTAAGAGTTAGAGATTTTTTGCTAATATTCATTAAGATAAAATCAAACAATTAGAAATCAGTAATACGAAGCACATATTTATTAAAATCAGATTTTTTATATCAATATGCAAATTAGCCTTCCCATTCACACTGTAAACTGCTATTTTGTAGTATATATAAAAACAAGTGCATGTTATTAATATGTAGATATTGTCAACAGTATTAATGATATAAAGCAATTTTATCAATAATTGAGGTTTAAATAAAAATAAAATCCTGTAGAATGTGACGTAAATAACAAAGAGAATTGTGACTTGAATAGTAATATAGTTTCGGTTACAGACAGAAAAATACACAATCTCCATTATAATAAGATGTTTGATTTATGAAATCTGGAAAACCTAAGAATATTTCGTCTATTATGACTAGGCGTAAACAAACAATATAGTATGGGGAAAGTCGGATGACGTCTAAAGTAGTGAGATTGGCCTATTGTTGGTATCAGCTGAACAGCGAAGGAGTCTATCCCCATTTCATTTGGGCTAGAGTTGTTTTTGCGACTGAGGTGGAGCGCCATAACTACCATCAATTCAAAGTCGTGATACTCATGCGCTGAGTTGGCGAGGGCCGTTATCGAACCCGGAATCTTGTGGTTCCTAGGCGGATGCTCTACCACTGAGCTGAACTGGCATGACAAGTCTGAAATGCGTCGGAATTTGGAGTGCGAGTTCAAATTTTGCCAGAAGCTATCTAATTATTTTTCAATGTTTGTATAAAAAGCAAGAAAAATGACATTAAATATCTTTCCTTTTTGCAGGCTGACCCACACTTTTAACTGCATCTAATTGTGAATTTCCAATTTTGGAGCTCTGGGGAATGTGGAGTACCCCTTCATCACCATTATTCCTAGGTCTATTATAACCCGGAGTGGTAGTACCTGTTAGGGTCCTATCTATGGATGAAATAAAAAGATGAGTTAAAAATGTGTTTAAAAATTGAGTTTAAAAAATTGTATACCCCTCAAGAATGATTATAACAAAACGTATTCGGCATAAAATAACCCAACAAGGGTTGACATGCCGTAAAATCCAACCAACCTACTAAACAAACAACAAACTGACCCTTACTGGTATGTCAATGTGTATGTACCCATAAGGTAAACGTCACTTATGAGTTCGTCCTTGCTTCTCTAGCAGTGTCCAGTATGTATTGTTCGTCTTACCTGGATGGTTTGTGGAATAATACACCTATCCTTTTGTGGGGTGCTACTTTCGGGATATGTTCAAGATCACACACTGCATCCTTATGTAGTTCTCATCCAGATTTTTCACCAAAAGTAGTAAAAAAAACAACAACTAATAATGACATATTCCAAATCTATTACCCTTATAGCAAACCCGGGTTAGCTCATTCGGTAGAGCGTTCGGCTAGAAATCACAAGGTTCCTAGTTCGATACCGACCCTCGCCAACTCAGCGTATGAGTAGCACAGGGAATTTGTGCGGTAAAGTAAGGAGCTGATGGTAGGTGTGACGCTCCACCTCATACGCAAAAACAATCTCCTTGGTCAAGGGATAGACTCCCTTGCAGAGTGGCTGATGACTTTAGACCACCCCGACGACTTTACTTATTTACTTACTTCATCTATGAAATTCGGAGAGCTTAGGACTATGAAATATGTTTATCTTCACTATGTGACCTGTTACTGTATTCCTATGTTAGACTAAAAGATTCGTCTAGTAAATATATACCAATAAAACCTGAATTTCTTCCAATTACCTCAGGCTACCCTACAGCATTGTTTTGCCATTATATCCCCACATATGTGGGTGTGAGGTGAATGATATTGTGTTGACAATTTTTATTTTATTTTTAGAATCACATAAATAACTGCTGGTATATTTTTTGTCCAGAAAAAAATAACTATGCACTTATTAACTTTTACACTTCAGTTGTTCTAGTAGTTAACGATAAAACAGTGAGCATCAAACTCGTCAATAAATGTCTTAAATACGTAACGCATATATCAACATTTCAGTGTCGGATTCTCATCTGTCCAGAGAGTCTCCCACCAGATTAGTATGCTCACACCCAAAACAAACAACCCATGATCATTCTGGTTTGATTGTAATTACTATTTGTTTTTTAATTCTCTCTCTCTCTCTCCTCTCTCATTCTCTTCTCTCTCTTCCCCTTCTCTCTGTCTTTCTGTCTCTCTCTCTGTCTCTGTCTCTGTCACTGTTTCATTTTCTTTGCATCTCCTTCTCTTGTGTGCGCATTTCCTGTCAGTGTTTCTGATGTCATCCCCATGTGACATTTCCCATAGAACATTTTATTTTAATCGAATGTATTTTTGCGTGTGTAAATTTTATTTCAAATATATCCAGAACATGAGTCTTCCTTGCAAACTTGATATATATATATATATATATATATATATATATATATATATATATATATATATGAATTAGGCGGGAATACCTATTAAATGTATGGCTAAACAAATCGAGAAAAATCAATCTCTGTATGTACATTTCGGCCTATTAGGCCTCATCAGCAGAGCTATAGATCGGAAGACCGCCCTGTGCGTGATTTGAAACCGGACCGTCAAGCTGACAGGCCGATCCCATAACCCCAACACCAAACGAACTTCTTAGATTTTATGATTTTGTTTAGAGTAGGTTAACATTCCTCTTCTAGTGACTTTTATTACACGACGGTGTGATAAGTTGTAAACAAGGTTTGTTTATACATTTAATAGGTATTCCCGCCTAATTCATTATTAATTGATTAATTTTCAAAATTAGGTACGACTCCAATTAAGCACTTATTCTCCATATATATATATATATATATATATATATCATCATCATCATGTTGCGCAGTTTGCACGGATATCCATGATAATCTCTCGCCAATCTTCCCTATCATTCATCGACTCTGGGAGCTCCTCCGCGCAGCAGCCAGCATCCATACATAGTTGGTCAATGTAGGTCCTGACTGGGCGGCCCACATTAGCGTGTCCATGTGCTGGCTTCCATAATAGTACGTCGCTTACGATCTCGTCCTTGTTTCTCCAGCAATGTCCTGTATGCCTAGCCCGTCTTACTCGTATGGTTTGTGAGATGGGGGGTAGGTGGCCATACAGTTGCTTTTTTGTGGGGTGCTGCTTCCACGACTTATTCAGGACCGCTCGCAGCATTCTGGTGCAGCTCCCATCTAGCTTATTCTCAAGGCGTTTTGTTAGGGACCAGGTGGTACAGCCATACAGCAGCACGGCCTGGAAGAATCATATATATATATATATATATATATATATATATATATATATATATATATATATATATATAGAGAGAGAGAGAGAGAGAGAGAGAGAGAGAGGAGGGGGGAAGGACTACTTAAAATAGCACAAAATACAAGAAAGAGACAAGAAAAGACACTAGTCTGAATCAACCACGACCCTATTTTAGAGTTTGTCCTTCTAAGATATGGCGCCCACAAAATGTCACTTTCATCCACAAAACCAATGGAATCTCCAATAAACATCTGGAATATACACATAGTGGTCTTGACTTATTGAACAATTCGGTTTACAGAAAAGTCCTGGAGACTTGAGGAGACAGTGAAAGACTATCAGCTCACGCTTGTGTGAAAAATTAATAATAATAATAATAATAATAATAATAATAATAATAATAACCACCTTATGTACATGGATGACATAAAAATTTCTGCAAAAATGAAAAAGAAATGAAAAAGAATTGGAGAGCCTAGTACAACTATTAGAATATATAGCCAGGATATAGGGATGAAATTTGGAATTGAAAAATATGCTATGCTAGTAATAAAACGGGGTGAAAGAAAACTAATAGATGGAATACAACTGCCAAATCAGGAAACTAAAATGGAAGCTACAAATACTTAGGAATTTTAGAAGCGGACAATGTCATGCAAGCAGAAATGAAAGGAAAAGTTAAAAAAGAATATCTCAGGAGAACTAGAAAACTTCTAGAAACAAAACTTAACAGCAGAAATCTGATCAAAGGAATCAATACCTGGGCTGTCCCCATTATAAGATACTCATGACCATTCTTAAAATGGACAAAAGAAGAACTCAGACAGATTGACCAAACGACGAGGAGATTAATGACCATTCACAAGGCTCTCCACCCTAGAGATGATAAAGATAGATTATATGTGTCAAGAAAGGAAGGGGGGAAGAGGTCTTGCCAACATAGAGGAATGCGTAGAAACCACAATCCAACAACTCGAAGATTACACAAGAAAGAGCAAAGACAAACTACTTATGGCGACCAACAATAGTAGAAGCGACAGATGGACAAACAGAAAAACAACAAAGACTAAAAAACAAAAATGGGAAGAAAACAATTATATGGACGCTTCAAACGACAAATAGAAGGGGTTGCACATGAAAGACTTGGACATAGTTAAGAAAGGGAAACCTCAAAAGAGAAACTGAATCACTTATAATTGCTGCACAAAATAATGCCATAAGGACAAACTATATCAAAGCGAAAATTGATAAGACCCAACAAAATAGTAAATGTAGACTTTGCGGTAATAGAGATGAGACTGTAAACCATATACTCTGCGAATGTAACAAAACTAGCACAACGAGAATACAAAACTAGACACGACTGGGTTGGGAAGGTGATCCACTGGGAATTATTAAAAAAAAATTAATTTTAACCATGCAACAAAATGGTATATGCATAAACCAGAATCTGTTCTTGAGAACGAAACACATAAAATTCTCTGGGACTTTGAAATAAAAACGGATCACCTTATCCCAGCAAGAGGACCAGACCTAGTGTTGATTAACAAAAAAGAAAGAACTTGTAAACTGGTGGATTTTGAAGTTCCAGCAGATCACAGGGTAAAGCTAAAGGAAAATGAAAAAATGGACAAATATCTGGACCTTGCCAGAGAACTGAAAAAGTTATGGAATATAAAAGTGAAAGTGATACCAATTGTAGTTGGTGCACTTGGAACGGTCCCAAAAGGATTGGAAAAGGGTTTGAAAAATTTGGAAATCAGAGGAAGAATTGAAACCATCCAGAACTCTGCATTGCTGCAATCTGCCAGAATCCTCAGAAGAGTCCTGGAGACCTGAGGAGACTTGCTGTCACTCAGACTCCAGTGAAAGGCCATCAGCTAACGCTGATGTGAAAACTCAAAAGGAGTAAATAAATTGTAGCTGGTGCACTTGGAACGGTCCCAAAAAGATTGGAAAAAGTTTGGAAAATCTGGAAGTCAGAGGAAGAATCGAGACCATCCAGAACACTGCACTGCTGCAATCTGCCAGAATACTCAGAAGAGTCCTGGAGACCTGAGGAGACTTGTTTCCACCCATACTCCAGTGAAAGGCAATCAGCTAACGCTGATGTGAAAACTCAAAAGGAGTGAATAATAATAATAATAATAATAATAATAATATAATAATAATAATAATAATAATAATAAAAACAGGGAATTGTACAAGAGATTTGACCAAGTTAACCAATCGTATATGCACAGAATCAAGATTATCCAGACAAAACCATTGTTAAGATCAGCTAGAATACTCAGAAGAGTCCTGGAGTACTGAGAACACTGGCTGTCACTAATTCTCCAGTGAATATCCACGAATACTTGGATCTTCGATGAAAAAAACTCTGGAACATAAAGATGAAGGTGATACTAATTGTAGTTCGTGCCTTTGCAACGGTCCCCAAATGCCTGGAAAATGTTTGGAGAACAGAGGAAGAATCTAAACGAAGATGGAAGCACGGCCGACTCAATCTGCGCAGGTAGTCTGGTGGGGATTTCGGAATAAAATATGATCTAAAGCAAATCTAAGTTAAATCGAAGTCTTGTGTTATTATCTAAAAACTACCAATGACACAGGGCTTCTGATAAAGAGAAATCCCCAATGGAAGACCAGACACGAAGTCCTCAAGACGAAGTCCAGACGCTAGAAGAAGAACGTAAGATACCAAAGATGAACAGAAGAATAATAGAAGTAAAGAAAGAGAGTATATAACATTTTAATGCAAACAATATGAAAGATCTATTTGAAAATGTCAACATGAAGAACATTTTACTATAGATTGGTTTGGTTTGGTTTGTTTTACGGCATATCAACCTCAGTGGGTCATTTAATGCCGATAAAGTTTTGAAATAAATTAATTCTTAATGGATACACAATTTTTTTATAAATACATTTTTCTATTTAACCCATAGATGGGACCCTAATAGGTACTACATCTCCAGGTCAGAGTGGACCAGGGAGCAATGGTGATGAAGGGGCTTTCCACATTCCCCAAACCTCTAGAACTGGAACCTCACCATCAGATAGAGTTTAACGTAATTTCCAGGACACGAAGACTCCCCAGTCACCGCCTTCTAGCACCCATATGATAAAAAGGGTTGGGAGTTTGCCATAAGGGATACAGGGTTGGGGCAATAATATAGGTGCTAGGGCTTGACGTGACCAGCCGATTGATCGGAGGGGGCCTCTCTAACCGCCCGTCTATCCTAAGTAAGAGCCAAAATGGAGTGTTGCATGTCATGGACTGCTCAACCACCTGGGTTATATCCTTAAGCGTCACGGGTCGCCACCAACGGCCAACAGGTGGGCCCCATTGGAGGAGTCTTACCTCTCTGCAGAGGTGCAGTCGGTACATTCTAACTCCCCACCGACAGGGCGGTATACCATAGAATATAGACATGAACTTAATCAATACCATACAACGTGATCTCCAATGGTGGTAACACATGGTTAAAACCAATTGCTAGAAAGTATAAATATAGATACACAACACATATTACTTCCTAACCGTTAGGCATGACATAACCCCGGACGGGTTGATATGCCGTTAAAATCTATAAACCAAACAATTCTTCGAAAAATTTATTACTGTATGTAGGTTAGTCGGTTGGTTATTTTGTTTGCATATCAACTCGTGTGGACGACCCAAAGTCAAATCCTGTGTTTTTGTATGTATGATATGTAAGGGAACAGTTTGCTGGTAAATATTTGTTTGGTTTGATTTGGTTTTATCAACTGGCATAAAATAATTTTCATTAATTCAATGTGTATCAATATATTTGTAGAACTTATTCTAAGATCGGTTTAGCTCAGTCGGTAGAGAGTTCGGCTAGGAATCACAAGGTTCTTGGTTCGATACCGGCCCTCGCCAACTCAGCGTATGATATTAGGCCGCCCCGACGACTTTACTTTACTTTATGTGTATCAACAACTTGGTAGGAATAATTTTCATTAACTTCATGTGTATCAGTAAATAAGAAGAAACAACTTCATATGTTTTAATAAACGTGGCTGACCTTCAGCCACCGCCTTTGAGCATCTGTTTGATAAATAATTATAAGTAATAAATATAAATGATAAATAATAAATATAAATAATAAATAAATAATAATATAAATAAATAATAAATAATAATAAGATAACTAATGCTTTTAAATTTACATGTTGATCTTCGCTGCATTTTTGGTAAGTCAATTCTTTGGTTATTTTCACTTTAAAATATTTAAGACATTGAAATATTGCTTACATAAGAAGGAAGATATATCAACAAAAAAGCTAGAAAATTGAATTATAAACATTAGAAATAAATGCAAAAAAATTATAAACATTAGAATAAATGCAATAAATAAATGCAAAAAAATAAATGAATAATAATAAATAATGTTAATAAATAAATAAATATATAAAAGCAAATAAATAAATAATAAATGAATAAATAAATGCAAATAAATAAATAATAATAAATAATAATAATAAATAAATGCAAAAAAATAAAGGCAATAAATAAAAGCAAAAAAAAATATAAACATTAGAAATAAATGCAAAAAAGATGATAAAACACAAATGGATCTTTTTTCTTGATTTATTAATTATGAATCATCAATTATTTCAATCGAGTGATACCAACATTCAAATAAGGAAAACAATTTACCAAATATTTTTCAAAAATTAAGAGGGCATTGCCACCCATTAATGTATAACAGTTATATTGAAAAAATGTATTTATGATCAGTAAAAATCATAGCCTAACTTTTTGTGCTGCATTTACTTACAGATGAACAAAAACAGAACAATATCACAACCAGTCATGAGATGGACATTTTTGTTCCCATAGGTGAAATTCATCCTGAGAATTGTCGGTTTCAAATGACATTGTGCGTGATGCCTCAAAACAACTTTCAGAAATAGAATAAATATGATAAAATATATGATAAAATAAGTAGTGTATTTATGATAAAAAGTGGTGGATGGTAGCAATTTGGAGAATATTATAAGTACCAGGGCTTGAGATGACCAGCCGATTGATCAATTCAATAATAAAAGTATGTAAATCGATTATTTATATATATAATAAACATTTATATATATAATAATATAATATATATAATAAACATTTATATATATAAATGTTAAATCTTAATTGCAAATATTTAAATGTTAAATGTTAAATATTTAAATGTTAAATCTTTATATATTAATATATTTATTAATATTTATTAATATTAATATATTAAATTTTATATATTAAATGTTAAATGTTAAATCTTAATTTAATAAAATGTTAATTATATATATAATAAACATTTATATATATAATCAATTCACGCGTCCACGAGCGCCCGTCTAGTCCAAGTAAGGGCCGAATTGAAGTGCTGCATGTCACCAGATCACTTAGTACCTGGGTCACAGGCCGCCCAGCCACCATAATCCTTTCCTCGGGCATTACGGCACGCGATCCACGCCCAGCAAGTGGCCCCATTGGGAGGGATCTTACCTCTCTGCAGAGGTGTAGTCGGTGTATTCTACAGTCCCAACCGACAGGTTATAGTATCTATCTATCTGCCGCCCTGTCGACTGGGGCGTTAGAATGCACCGACTGCACCTCTGCAGAGGGGTAAGACTCCCCCAATGGGGCCACCTGTTGGCCGTGGGTGGCGACCCGTGATGCTTAAGGATAGAGCCCAGGTGGATGAGCAGTTCATGACATGCAATACTCCACTTTGGCCCTATCTTGGGCTAGACGGGCGCGTCGGAGAGGCCCCCTCCGATCATTCGGCTGGTCACGTCGAGCCCTAGCATCTATATGATTTTCCCAACCCTATTGCCCTTATGGCAAGCCCCAACCCCTTTTTATCATATGGGTGCTAGAAGGCGTGACTGCGGGCCTACATGTCCTGGGAATGACGTTAAACTCTATCTGATGGTGAGGTTCCAGTTCTGGAGGTTTGGGGAATGTGGAGCACCCCATTCATCACCATTGCTCCCTGGTCCACTCTGACCCGGAGTGGTAGTACCTGTTAGGTCCCATCTATGGGTTAAATAGAAAAAATGTATTTATAAAAAAATTGTATTATCCATTAAGAATTGATTTATTTCAAAACTTTATTGGCATTAAATGACCCACTGAGGTTGATATGCCGTAAAACAAACCAAACCAAACCATCTATCTATCTATCTATATATATATATATATATATATATATATATATATATATATATATATACTTACTTTTAAAATATATATATATATTCAAGCAAGTTTTCCCTTAGATTAATGACAAAATACAATGATCGTTACATATTATCATTCATGGTTTGGCTTCGTGAACGAAGATTAAGAGGGTGGTCAGGTTGACTCCAGGTATGTTCGTGGGTCAGACAGGTACAGTCACAGTGGCTGCAGCTAAAGGTTTAGTCAGACTTTTGTCATTGAGAGTGGTAACATGCCAGACATCATGGTTCTCAGCTTTTCAACGAGTCCTTGTATCGCTTATTTAGTGCCCCTGTGTCACGATCGCCAGTAGCGAATTCACCGTAGAGTGTGATATTAGGCAGGTGAGCATACATCATCCTGCATATGTTACATATTATATCATGCAGGTAAATGTGTGCATGTGTACTGTTAGTAAATCGATAGATAAAAACGTAAAGTAGGTTTGAATATGCGAAAAGGTAATCCAATTAGAAGTCTCTGAATTAATTGATACGAAATAATTTATTTAATCAATCGTTAATTGGATGTTAATTTTTATCAACTCTCTCTGCAATAAAAATGGAAGATTCCGAAATCTAAGTTTTTTTTAAATAACGCCCCCTCTTTTTTCTTGATACTTGAAGTGAACTTCCGGTTGGAGATCAGTAATTGACCGGACGCCATAAAAATGGGCGGACAGAGTTGTTAGAGAATTGATGCCAAGAAGCTGTTGCTGAGAAATAAACTTCATAGACGTCGCATTCTGTTTGGCTTGGACGATTTTCTCCCCCTTGACATTTCTTATATTTACTGGGCTGCCAACAATGAATCTCACCATATTAACAATTTTCCTTTGTCTGGCACGTAAGTAATAACATAATTCATTTTCGGGTATGTGTGACTGGGTATGTGAACGTATTTCTGCATGTTAGTCACAGCATGTAGATTTCAATAGCTATGCACATAGGTGTGCATATCATTTGTTTTATCTATATGTATGCATTCACCCAACACATCCACCACGGGCAGGATGTGACACGAGGTCAATTTGGGTATATTTGGATTTTGTCGTCCTGCCCTAAATTTCGCTAGGAGGCGCCGGGCGAATTTATGATCCGTGCTATATAATTAACCGACGAGCGGTTTGAAGGCGTTTTTATCGACAAATTAATGCGAGAAGGAGGCCAGGACGCAAAAATCCGAATATACCCGTCGTTTTTCAGTAAAGTAAATCTGGTTTGAATTCAGTTTCCTTCTTCTAGACTAGTTGTCTAACCAAGTCTAAATTGATTTGTTTTGGTTTTGTTTTACGGCATATCAATCTCAGTGGGTCATTTAATGCTGATAAAGTTTTGAAATAAATTAATTCTTAATGCATAATACAATTTTGTTTATCAACTCATGTATTTCTATTTAACTAATAGATGGGATCCTAACAGGTACTACCACTCCGGGTCAGAGTGGACCAGGGAGCATTGGTGATGAATGAGTGCTCCACATTCCCCAAACCTCCAAAACTGGAACCTCACCATTAGATAGAGTTTAACGTCATTCCCAGGACATGTAGACCCTCAGTCACCGCCTTCTAGCACCCATATGATAAAAAGGGGTTGGGGCTTGCCATAAGGGCAATAGGGTTGGGAAAATCATATAGATGCTAGGGCTCGACGTGACCAGCCGATTGATCGGAGAGGGCCTCTCCGACCACCCGTCTAGCCCAAGATAGGGCCAAAGTGGAGTATTGCAAGCCATGAACTGCTCTGCCACCTGGGTTCTATCTTTAAGCATTACGGGTCGCCACCCACGGCCAACAGGTGGCCCCATTGGGGGAGTCTTACCCCTCTGCACAGGTGCCAAGTCTAAAGAACCATTCTGTCCTACTATTTATAGATAGCTGGAGGAACAGATAGATTTACATCTTTCCAAAAAGCATTAGCACGAAATGAAACGCAAACGACCTCTTTAAGAATAACAGTAAAGAGTTAAAAATATAAATGTAGTATTATGCTTTTCTGTAGGGCCTTATTACGAAGTGGCTCTAAACAGACGGAACCGGAACGGTATATTGGTTTGATGAATTTTGTTTTCTTTACCCATAAACTTTAAGACAATTCGCGCCGTCGGCAAGATGCTAACCTGTTTGGTCAAATATAAAAAACTGATGAATAAAAATTATTCGTAAAATTTGTAAACAGCATATATATTATATATATATATATATATATATATATATATGTGTGTGTGTGTGTGTGTGTGTGTGTATGTGTGGAGAAAGGTAGAAAACACGGGGATGTTGTAGAAAATGGATGTTTATTGTAGGTGATACCTACAATAAACATCCATTTTCTACAATACCCCGTGTTTGTCTACCTTTCTCCACATACTGTCGGATTAATCTCCTCATATTTCTCCCATATATATATATATATATATATATATGTATATGAGTGTGTATGCGTGTGAGTGTGTAGGCGAATATAAAGGAAAGGCGAATAACGAACACAGACAATAGATTCAACTAATATTTCGTCTCTAGGACCAGGTTAGCTCAGTCGGTAGAGCGTTCGGCTAGAAACCACAAGGTTCCTAGTTCGATACCAGCCCTCGCCAACTCAGCGTATAGAGTAGTACAGGGATCTGTGCGGCAGAGTAAGGAACTGATGGTAGGTGTGGCGCTCCACCTCAGACGCAAAAAAACAATCTTCTTGGTCTAGCAGTAGTGAAAAGGGGATAGACTCCCTCGCTGATTGGCTGATACCGACTCTAGGCCACCCCGAAGACTTTACTTTTACTATTAGTTCTGAGATGTCTTCAGTCTCTGAACTAATAGAGACGAAATATTATATATCATTTCCTTTATATTCTTTACTTTTTGTCGGATTTTCTTAATCTGTTGTTTTCTTCACACACACTCACACACACACACACACACACACATATATATATATATATATATATATATTTCATATATGAAGAAATTTGAAAAACGAAGTGTTCCAAAAATAAGATGAATTTATTTATCGACGCTTAAACGTTTCGGTTTATTTAAACCTTCATCAGGATAGATTATGGGGTTTGATAGGAGTTAGAAAAATATTTATAAACTTTTTACAAATATTTTTCTAAGTCCTGTCATTTACAAAACATCCATCAATTTTTTCACCCCATAATCTATCCTGATGAAGGTTTAAAAAAACCGAAACGTTTAAGCGTCGATAAATAAATTCATCATATTTTTGGAACACTTCGTTTTTCAAATTTCTTAATATTGTTGGATTTATTTCCTTATTTACTCCCATATATATATATATATATATATATATATATATATATATATATATATATATATAATATACCAAGCTGTTGGGTAGATCCTTGCGGAGAGAAAAACCCAGCAGAGAGTTTGATTGTAAAAATATACTACCAAACATCAACCAGGAAGAAAAATTTTTTTGAAAAAAAGAAAAGACCAAGATACTCGTACCAACAAAAAATAATCTATTGGTATAGTATTTGGCCAAAAGAAAAAACAATTTATATGTATATATATCTATATAAGATATATATATATTCATATAACCGCTAGGAGAAGCTAATCTGTAAAAAGTGCTCGATACCTAAGTAGAGCCAAGTAATAAAGATAATCTACAGAGTCAGACGAACCTACTATTAGTTTCGCATATATATATATATATATATATATATATATATATATATATATATATATATATATATATTCAAGTAAAAACCTGTCGCAGTTTGAGAGCTCAATATATGCTCTTAATGTTAGAGTCTCAGAGCAAATATAAAGGTAAAGAAATAACAAAAGACTTAGAGATTTAGCATTATAGTCTATTTCAGGGAGCCTAGACAAGGTGTCTAACTCTCCCGACTCATCAGATGCGAATGATAAATTCTTTATTACTTTAAAGGCATTTGAAAACAGATTTTTATTTTTTTTATTTTTTAAAATTTTATAGTCCTGTGATATGAAATCCTATTTTCAAATGCCTTTAAAGTAATAAAGAATTCATCATTCGCATCTGATGAGTCAGGAGAGTTAGACACTTTGTCTAAGCTCCCTGAAATAGACTATAAAGCTAATATATATATATATATATATAATATATATATATATATATATAATAAATTTTTTGAAGGCGTAATAATGCACATTTATGTTTAAAAAACATATTTATTTCTTTTTTTCTCTTTTTTTTTTTTTCATATTAAGGGTCCAAATATTTTCAAGCGAAGCTCATCATCAGGAATGAATTATTTTTTTCATAATTTTCATCTGTATTTAATAAATTCAATCGTGTTGTTGTTCATTGAATGTTTGGTGGTAACTGTGAAAAAATTTCTTTTTTTTTTTTCCGGCGAAGATATAGTTACGCTCGGTAAATTCCGTAATAAATCGTTGCGGTGATCGTGTTCCGCGGGATTTTTTGAAAATTATTTCATATATAAATTCTTTTTTTTTTTTTTTATAATACTATAAAATAATGAAAGTCCTGCTCAGGGACACTGAATAAGATTTTTTTTTTGTCATTATTTCATAGTGAGTTCGAAGCATTAATTAAAATGTAATAATAAATTTTTTGAAGGCGTAATAATGCACATTTATGTTTAAGTGTGCATTATTACGCCTTCAAAAAATTTATTATTACATTTTAATTAATGCTTCGAACTCACTATGAAAATAATGACAAAAAAAAATCTTTATATATATATATTATATATATATATATAATGTGTGTGTATTTTTATCAATTCTTTTATTTTCAGAATTGTCAGCTGCTTCATGCCCTACGATTATCTCCCGTCCCGACAAGGCTAAATCGTGCCAGAAACTCAAAGACTGTCCGAAGGGTAATATGTTATTTTTCATGTATACATACTGATACAAATTGACGCGTTGCATTATATGGTGTTAGTATTTATTGTAGATATTTTCGAAACCGCTTTGCGACAAGTATTGGACATTCAGTGAGTATTGAACTCACTATTCGGTAGCAATGGATTACCGAGATTAGATTTTTAGCTATTAGACCACGATCATCATCATCATGTCTATGACAATCTCTCTCCATCCGTCCCTATCACTCATCATTCTCTGGAGGTCTTCTATGCAGCATCCTGTATCCGCACGGAGCTGACGTGCCCATGTGCTGGCTTCCACAGGAGGACGTCACTTATGAGTTCGTCCTTGCTTCTCCAGCGTGTCTTGTCCGTCTTACTTGGATGGTTCGGGTGATATGTGACAGGTGGCTGTACAGCTGTTTTCTCGTGGGGTGTTGTTTCCACGTCTTGTTCAGGATCACACGCAGTATTCTTGTGCAGCTCCCATAGTACGTATTTATTGTTGGGGATATTATGATCCTATAAATTTGCTATAAATTAAAAGTATTCATCCAAGCGTACATTTTATACATCATGGTTATTCTGAAAATAGTTGCTGTTGATTTTGTCGTTACAGCATTGGACCCACATAAGTTGGGTGCGTTAATAATACTAGCAAGAGAAAACACCGTCCGGGCTTCGTAAAAATTAATTTTTGAAAGACAAGTTAAAAATTCAATGTCAGAGGGTTTGTATCATAAGTAAACAAAATCCTCATATTTATTAAAGGAGTAAAAAAAAACAACAAAAAACCAACAATTTGAAATGAAAACTGAGCCCCGTTGCATGCATGTAATAATCAAACAATTATTTTGAATATTTTCCACATCAATTTTACACAAAATCGTAGGTATTTATTTATTTGTAAACTCTTTAGTTAACTTCTTGTTACTGTAAAAAAAAAAAAAGGGACGAGAGTAAAAAAACAATTTTTTAAATTGCTTAATCAAATTTTGGGTGTATATAGCATAAGAATATTGTGACATAAGCTGTGACATAGAGCTATGACGTAGTTTTTGTTACAGACAGAAATACAGACAATCTCACTTATTAATAGAGATGAGCAGTGTTGTGGCAAATCTAACTCAGCTAGAGTTTAAAAGAGACATCGTTAATAAATAAGATGCTAATTAAGATTGAATAATGACTGTTTCATAATCGTTGAGAATATAACTTAAATAACTAAGGAAATTGTGACATCAGTGGTGACGTAGTTTTAGTTACAGACAGACATTTACATGATATATAATCTCCATTATAATAAGATGACAAGCAATAGCAAAAACTATAACCAATTCATTTATTTATCTAAAATTGGCATTGTGTCACATTTTTCACTTGAAGGTGAGTTCGGTAATTACCTAAACTAGCAGTACTTTGTGAAACTAGATTTGGAGATGAAGAATCCCCGTGGTGTAGTGGCTAATGTGTTGGACTGCGACATCATAGTAAGCGACTTTGAACTCCAGTCGCGTTAATACGTTCATTTTCGGACTAATACTCTTGGAAAAGGTATGAACCTACCAGGGCTCGACATTAACGCCGTTCCGTCGTCGCGGGGACGATAAAAATTACATCCGGGACGATCAATACGTCACCCGGGACAGTTTGCCGAGGACGGTAAAAATTTTTCCTAAAAGTACTACATTCCAATATTGGCCGTCCAGTGATCGAATGCTGACCTCAAAAAACGGTCTAGTTCTAAACTTAAAATTACTAATGGCAACAACACTGAGGAAATAGACACAGTCACACAGTATATAATTTTATGATTGGAACATGTCCATATAAAGATGGAAATAGAATAAATTTAATTTATAAAATTTTTATTTTATTATTCTTGATTGTAAAAAAATGTTTCTGTCAACTGTTTCAGCTTTTCTTAATCTTTTATAATATGTTATTATGCTACTGATGACTGACAAGTATAGATGATGCTAATGAATTAAACAAAAATATTTTGATTTCGGGACAGTCCAAACCCCATTCGGGACGATTGATAATTTTTGTTCGGGACGGTCATGAAAAAAATTAGTGTCGGGGCCTGGAACCTACCCATCTCCGCAGCTATGGGTTAATTAATACCACTACTCTTTTGATACAAGGATGGCTTTGGTATTAGATAAAACCGAAAAAAAGTTCTTTTCTTTTATTTCCTTAACTAAAATGCAACAAAATGTGAATTTTGTAACTGTCGATTAAAAACTGCTTTGGTGCAGCAACTGATCTAGGAGAAGGAAAACCAGTAGTACTCGGTTTAAATGATTAAAAGAGTAACAAGGGGATAAGAAATTCACAAGCAGTCTCCAGACCCCGCATGCATATTCTAGTCAGGGGAAGGCGACGCCCTTGTTTGCCGCAAATTTTCCACAGACGCAGAGACAAGAACGCCAAAAGCCGTTGATTCCTGGCGATAATGGAGACGCCCTTTTGATTTTCCCCACAGACCCTTTAGCCAGGTTGTGGCCCTAATTAAGTTTAATACAAACACTATTAGAATCTTGCGAAAATATTTGTTTTGAGGCAATTCAAAATAGCGGCAAATCGAACAGAGTGCTCCAGACTTCAACAATTTTTTGTTGGCTGAGAAGTGCAAACCATGTGAAATTTATAAAAGAATGTATGATGTATATGGAGAAGCATGTTTTAGTCAAAAATATTTACAAATATGCTAAACATGAGTTTGCCACCACAGGCTTGAGTCGAGAAGATAATCCATGGGAGAGGGGACATATTGACTCTTCGGTAAATAAAAAGTTCCGCGGTCAGTTGTCAGTAAAGAAGGTCATGCTAACAGTTATCTGGAACGAGAAAGGACCAATCAATATAAATCTCCTAAAAAAAGGGTGCAATTGTAAACTGTGCTTCCTATTGCCAACACTTTAGGACAAATTCACCATATCTATTATCTATTAATAATGGAGATTCGCTTCCGGTTTTTGTCTGTAACAAATGCTTACGTCACTGCTTACGTCACACTGCCTAAAATCGTCATAAAAAGAATACACTCAAAATTTGAGCATGCAATGTTAGACAGTCCTTATTGGTTTTTTAAAACAAGTTTTAATAAATACATACCTGGTATTATCTATCTATATATAGTTTTTTTAAAAATATATATTTAAAGTTATCAGGACTAAGTTTCCATTTCAATTTTTTATTTCTTATTCCTTTAATAAATTTATTTTATTTTTTACTCCTTAATAAATTTGATGATTTACTTTACTTATGATACAAACTCTCTGATATTAAATTTTCAACTCCCATCCCCTCAGGCAATATTTATTTTACGTCGCCCAGAGGGCGTTTTTTATTTTGCTAGTCTATTGAATGCCGGTCGTAGAAATATTTACACACAATCCAAGCTGGAGATTGTGAAAACGCAGCAGTCTTTTTTTCTATTTTCTATTTTATTTATTTATTTATTCGTTTACTAGCAGCGGCTACCCGGCGTCGCCTGGGTAGAGGAGGATTTTTTAAAGTTAGTCCCGCAGATCCATTATTACTGAATCGCGAGTTGAATCCTCGTGGGATGCCCCATTTAAATCCCTATGTAAAAAAAAGAAGACCTTGCATTGATCCAGCTACTCTGAAAAGAAATGTTAATGTCTACTATCTAAAATATTAAATGAAAAAAAAAATATCCATGCTGTTATCATTTAAATTTTATTTTCTAATTATCTTCACGAATATAAATCAAATCTCTATTATTCTTGCTCAGAAACCAAGCCCTGGTGATATTTAATGTATATATATATTTACTTTGTCGTTGATTGTTTTATTTTCGAAGTTTCCTCCGGACATACATATACACACAACTGCCCTTTATATATATATATATATATATATATATATGTGTTGTGTGTGTGTGTGTGTGTGATATTTAATATATATATATATATATATATATATATATATATATATATATGCTTTGTCGTTAATTGTTTATTTTCGATGTTTCCTTCGGACATACATACATACATACAGCTGTCCTTTATATATGTATAGATTTTGCAATAAAGATCCCATCAATCTAATAGTAGCCATTTGTAATCTTAAAGAGACGTCGCTTCATTAAATTACTGAAATAATACGTCAAATTAACAACAATCAAGCATAAAACACAACATCTGGCAATGAGTGCAGCATAATGCTAATTAAAAACTAATTGATCACTTAGTAATTGACAGCACATCGATTAGACGAACCAACTAATTACATTATATATCGAATACGTTATAGTATATAATATCGAATACGTTATAATATATAATATCGAATACGTTATAATATATAATATCGAATACGTTATAATATAAGTTAATTAATTTAGAAAGGATTTTGAAGAAAGAGCGCCATACTTTGTTTGTTTTTTTTCTGAGACAGTATTGGTTGGTTGGTTGGTTTATTAATTTTAACGGCATATCAACCCGTCCAGGGTTATATCATGCCTAGCGGTTGGGGTGTAATACATATAGTGTATTCATATATATACTTTTAGTAATTGGTTTTAACAATGTGTTAGCATTATTGGGAATTATATTGTATGGCATTGATTTGTTTCATGTCTATATTCTATGGTATAATTTTATTTCCCTTAAAAAGGAGAAAATATCCCCAATGTTAACATTTTCAAATAGATCCTTCATATTGTTTGCTTTAAATGTTAAATGTTTTCTGATGTGAGCAAAAAATCTGCATTCCATCAATAAGTGTTTAACTGTTAGGGGTGTTTGACATGTTTCACATTGTGGTTGTTGTTCTTGTTTGGGTATATAAGAGGTATATAAGAGTGTGTTAGTTTTGTATGACCAATGCATAATCGGGACATAATGACTTGTTCCTTTCTAGACTTCCTTAAAGTTGGTCTGCAGTGAGACAGTATTGGGATTCTATTTAAAAATACACCAAATGTCACATTTCTTTTGGTGGTTTAGTTTCTTTGTTTAATGGCATATCAAACTTCGTGGGTTATTTCATGCCAAAGCCATCCTTGTAGAAGAACAGTAGTGGTACTGCTTAACTCATACTTAGGGGACAAAGGGGTTCATACATTTCCCAAGGGTATTAATCCGAAAGTGAAGGTAATAGCGCGACTGGAGTTCGAACTCGCTTGACATGTTGACATTGGTTGATTGACATATTTTGGTGAGTTTGGAAAATGTCTTCTCAGCAATTCAGAGACAGAGGGACATAAACGAAAGACTATTCTTACTTTGTTCACTGGAATCTAACCACATATCCTGAATATATATATATATATATATATATATATTATATATATATGTGTGTGTGTGGGGGGGGGTCTATGTTTTACATATACGAAGTATATACGGAGCTATAGTATAGATATAAATAAATGTATGAAAACTTTAATTGACCAGTTAAATTAAGCCTTACACACACACACACACACCACGCGCGCGCGCACACACAGACACACACAGACCACACACACACACACACACACACACATATATATATATATATATATATATTATATATATATATATATTCCAACAGACATACGTGGTATCAACTGATATTAATCGAAAACTCGATTAATTCAGCGGATGTAACCCTGACGATTCAGATGATGAAACTCGAGTAGGTTTACTTTATATCCATTTCTTAAATATATATATATATATGTGTGTGTGTGTGTGTGTGTGTGTGTGTGTGTGTTGTGTGGTGAAAGGCTTAATTTAACTGATCAATTAAAGTTTTCATACATTTATTTACACACACACACACACACACACACAAATATATATATATATATATATGTATGTGTGTGTGTGTGTGTGTGTGTGTGTGTGTGGCAGCAGACTCTCCGTAGAGGACTGTTCATGTCAGGAGTCACCCTGGCGCAACACCATCAAGCTTGAATGTCCAGAAGAAAGCAGCGGCCACAAAGCGCTGGCACATCAACATCTTCAGGGACAGCCTTCAAATGCGGTCGAGAATGTTTTTCAAACATCGAACTTCACAGTCACAGGAGGTGCTGTAACTTCAGGGGCACATAAAAACTTTATAATAATCTTCCGAGACTGAAATGCCAATCAAATATATATATATATAATATATATATATAATATATATATATATATATATATATATTATATATATATATATATATATAGGAAATGAAGTAATTGTTATACTCTCACAGTCTGCATCTTTTTTCTTTTCAGGACAATCCTGCTGCTCTTTCTTGATCACAAAATCTGTGTTAAAAGTAAGTTGGTTTGGAATTTATTGGTTATAAAATTTCAATTCAAATTAAAAATTTATTAATTTCAGGAAATCAGTGCTAATCAAACTCGCGTTAGTTTGTACATATACGAAGTGTATACGGAGTATAGTATAGATATGAATAAATACCCTGTTACTGGTACCATGTAACCTATTTGAGATCTGAACGATATTCAAAGACATAATGTTTTTCATTTCTATGTGATAATATGTAAGTATTAGGGTCTTTGAAAAGTAATTACTTTTTGCCAGAGAGGATATAAAATAAACAGTTAAATTTATTTACATATTATCATCAAAAATGTAATCACCTTCATTTTCAACGGCTACAGTTCAATGGGAAGGTAAATTTTTGAAACAATCTTATTAAATATGCATTTAAGCGCCTATTTCTAAAGTAGACTTTTCAAATAGTAAATAAAATGAAAGGATGTATTTTTGTTATTTATATTGTGTTAGTATAGCATTCAATTCTAAGGCTAACAACAACAAGAAAGGAATTAATACTTCCTTTAATTCAAACAATTTATTGGTCAGCACATGAAACAACAAATAACAATATAAAGTCCTTCCTGTATATAAAGCTGAGTTTAGGGGACTTACCGGCACGTTGGAGAAGATATCTGGTATCTTAGAGTGATTTCTTGGAGCCCTTCAAATCGCTGCCTCGTAGAACCGCTGGTGGAATCTATCTCCCCGGCTTTTGGATATTGCGCCTAAACGTCTGGGCTTACCATGTGATTGATATATCCAATCAGAGAGCCTCTCCCTCACTCACTCTATATACTGGAATCACCATTTTACTGCCCCAACATTTATTTTAAAAGAGGAATTTCTTTTAACAAAATTGAAATTTTGACACGTGCAAAAGTATGTGAATCCTTTTAGTTAGTACCTTGTGGAGTCTTTTTTTTTCCGTAATTATTTTAACCAAACCTCTTCTGTAACTACTGACCAGTCTCTCGAATGTGGCGTTGTGTGGTTTTCTCCCTACTACTTGCAAAACGCAACTATTTGAGATTGGAGAATCATCTGGCATGAAACGACAGCTTCATGTCTAATCTCAACATTTCTATTGGATTGAGATCCAGACTTTGATTTGGTCAATCCAAAATATGAATCCTCTACTTTTTAAGCGATTCCTTAATAGTTTTGCTGGTATGTTTAGGGTCATTTATCAATTAATTCAGAGACTTCTTAATTGATTACCTTTTCCCATACAAACCTTCTTTACGCTTTTTATCTATCGATTTACTAACAGTACACATGCAAAACACATTTACCTGCATGATATAATGATGTAACATATGCAGGATAAGGTATGCCTACCTGCACTAAGATCACACTCATACGGTGAATTCGCTACTGGCGATCGTGACAACAGCGGCCACTAAATAAGCGATACAAGGACTCGTTTGAGCCTTGAGGAACCAGGATGTCTTAGCATGTACCACTCTCAATGAAAAAGTCTGACTAAACCTTTAGCTAGCAGCCACTTGCTGACTGCTACCTGGCTGACCCACGAACATGCCTGGAGTCAACCTGGACCACCCTCTTAATCTTCGTTCACGAAGCCAAAACCATGAATGTAATATTTGTAACGATCAGGTGATTTGTCTTAATCTAAGGGAAAACTTGCATGAATATATTTATATATGTTAAAAGTAATAGTATATATATATAAATATTATATATATATAATTTATATATATTATATATATATATAATAGATAAGAATAGATAGATAGATGGTTGGTTTGGCTTTGTTTTACGGCATATCAACCTCGTGGGGTCATTTAATGCCAATAAAGTTTGAAATAAAATCATTCTTAATGGATAATACAATTTTTATGAAATACATTTTTTCTATTTAACCCATAGATGGGACCCTAACATGGTACTACCACTGCCGCGGTCAGAGTGGACCAGGGAGCCAATGGTGATGAATGGGGGCTGCCCCCTCCACATTTCCCCAAACCTCCAGAACTGGAACCTCCCATCAGATAGAGTTTAACGTCATTCTCAACATGTAGGCCCGCAGTCATCGCCTTCTAGCACCCATATGATAAAAAGGGTGGGGCTTGCCAATAAGGGGCAATAGGGTGGGAAATCATATAGATTGCTAGGGCCTCGACGTGAACAGCTGATTGATCAGAGGGGGCCAAAGTGGAGTTATGCATCGTCATGACAACTGCTTCATTCCACCTGGGCCTTCTATCTTTAAGCATCACGGTCGCCACTCCGGCCAACGGTGGCCCCATTGGAGGATCTTACCTCCTCTGCAGAGGTGAGTCGGTGTCATTCTACAGTCCCACCGACCAGGTAGATAGTATATCTATCTAACCTGTCGGCTGCGGGCGTTAGAATGCCACCGACTGCACCTCTGCCAGAGGGGTAAGACTCCCCCAATGGGGCCACCTGTTGGCCGTGGTGGCGACCCGTTGATGCTTAAGGATAGAGCCACCAGTGGATGAGCAGTTCATGACATGCAATACTCCACTTTGGCCCTACTGCTGAGGCTCGGACCTCATCATGCCTGGTCACGTCGAGCCCCAGCATCTATTATGATTTTCCCAACCCTATTGCCCTTATGGCAAGCCCCAACCCCTTTTTATCATATGGGTGCTAGAAGGCGATGACTGCGGGCCTACATGTCCTGGAATGACGTTAAACTCTATCTGATGGTGAAGGTTCCAGTTCTGGAGGTTTGGGGAATGCTGGAGCACCCCATTCATCACCATTGCTTCCCTGGTCCACTCTGACCCGGCAGTGTAGTACCTGTTAGGGTCCCATCTATGGGTTAAATAGAAAAATGTATTATAAAAAAAATTGTATTATCCATTAAGAATTGATTTATTTCAAAAACTTATTGGCATAAATGACCCACTGAGTTGATATGCCGTAAAACAAACCAAACCAAACCATCTATCTATCTATCTATCTATATATATATATATATATTATATATATATATATATATATTATATATATTATAATATACTTACTTTTAAAAATAATTATATATATTCATGCAAGTTTTCCCTTTAGATTAATGACAAAATACATAATGATCGTTACATTATTACATTCATGTTTGGCTTCGTGAACGAAGATTAAGAGGGTGGTCAGGTTGACTCCAGGCATGTTCGTGGGTCAGACAGGTACAGTCACAGTGGCTGCAGCTAAAGCGGTTTAGTCAGACTTTTGTCATTGAGAAGTAGGTAACATGCCAGACATTCATGGTTCTCAGCTTTTCAACGAGTCCTTGTATCGCTTATTTAGTGCCCCTGTGTCACGATCGCCAGTAGCGAATTCACCGTAGAGTTGTGATCTTAGGCAGGTGAGCATACACATCCTGCATATGTTACATATTTATATCATGCTCAGGTAAATGTGTGCATTGTACTGTTAGTAAATCGATAGAATAAAAACGTTAAGTAGGTTTTGAATAATGCGGAAAAGGTAATCCAATTAGAAGTCTCTGAATTAATTGATACGAAATATTTATTTAATCAATCGTTAATTGCATGTTAATTTTTATTCAACTCTCTCTGCAATAAAAATGGAAGACTCTGAAATCTAAGTTTTTTTAAATAACGGCCCCTCTTTTTTCTTGATACTTGAAGATGAACTTCCGGTTGGAGATCAGTAATTGACCGGACGCCATAAAAATGGGCGGACAGAGTTGTTAGAGAATTGATGCCAAGAAGCTGTTGCTGAGAAATAAACTTCATAGACGCGCATTCTGTTTGGTGGACGATTTTCTCCCCTTGACATTTCTTATATTTACTGGGCTGCCAACAATGAATCTCACCATATTAACAATTTTCCTTGTCTGGCACGCTAAGTAATAACATAATTCATTTTCGGGTATGTTGTGACTGGGTATGTGAACGGTTTCTGCATGTTAGTCACAGCATGTAGATTTCAATAGCCTATGCCATAGGTGTGCATATCATTTGTTTATCTATATGTATGCCATTCACCCAACACATCCACACGGGCAGGATGTGACACGAGGTCAATTGGGTATATTTGGATTTTGTCGTCTCTGCCACTAAATTACGCTAGGAGCGCCGGGCCGAATTTATGATCCGTGCTATATAATTAACCGACAGCGGTTTGAAGGCGTTTTATCGACAATTATGCCGAGAAGGAGGCAGGACGCCAAAATCCGAATCATACCGTCGTTTTTCAGTAAAGTAAATCTGGTTTGAATTCAGTTTCCTTCTTCTAGACTAGTTGTCTTAACCAAGTCTAAATTGTTTGGTTTGGTTTTTTTTACGGGCATATCAACCTCAGTGGGTCATTTAATGCGATAAAGTTTTGAAATAAATTACATTCTTAATGCATAATACAATTTTGTTTATCAACTCATGCTTTCTATTTAACAATAGATGGGACCCTAACAGGTACTACCACTCCGGGTCAGAGTGGACCAGGAGCATATCGGTGATGAAGGTGCTCCACAATCCCCTAACCTCCAAAACTGGGAACCTCACCATAGGATAGAGTTTAACATCATTCCAGGACATGTAGACCCTCAGTCACCGCCTTCTAGCACCCTTATGATAAAAAAGTGGGTGGGGCTTGCCATAAGGGCAATAGGGTTGGGAAAATCTATAGATGCTAGGGCTCGACGTGACCAGCCGATTGATCGGAGAGGGCTCTCCGACCAGCCCGTCTAGCCCAAGATAGGGCCAAAGCGGAAGTATTGCATGCTCATGAACTGCTCAGCCAACTTGGGTTATATCCTTAAGCATACGGGTCGCCACCCACGGCCAACAGGTGGCCCCATTTAGGTAGTCTTACCCCTCTGCGAGTCACGGGCATCGCCATGACAAGCGGCCAAGTCTAAAGAACCATTTTGTCCTACTATTTATAGAAGCTGGAGGAACAGATAGATTTATCCTTTCCAAAAAGCATTAGCACGAAATGAAACGCAAACGACCTCTTTAAGAATAACAGTAAAGAGTTAAAAATATAAATGTAGTATTATGCTTTTCTGTAGGGCCTTATTACGAAGTGGCTCTTAAACAGACGGAACCGGAAACGGTATATTGGCTTGTATGAATTTTGCTTTTCTTTAAGACAATCGCCGCCGTCGGCAAGATGCTAACCTGTTTGGTCAAATATAAAAAACTGATGAATAAAAATTATTCTAAAATTTGTAAACAGCATATAATATATATTATATATATATATATATATATATAATATATATATGTGTGCTGTGTGTGTGTGTGTAGAAAGGTAGACAAACACGCGATGTTGTAGAAAATGGATGTTTATTGAAGGTGATACTACAATAACAAAATAAACATCCATTTTCTACAATACCCCGTGTTTGCC
>CM042138.1:43898443-43903443 GCA_023376005.1 Doryteuthis pealeii
TTTGTCTACCTTTCTCCACATACTGTCGGATTAATCTCCTCATATTTCTCCCATATATATATATATATATATATATATAAATATATAATTTTGAGTGTGTGTGTGTGTGTGTGTGTGTGTGTGTGTGTGAGTGTGTATGCGAATATAAAGGAAAGGCGAATAACCAACACAAAAATAGATTCAACTAATATTTCGTCTCTAGGACCGGGTTAGCTCAGTCGGTAGATCGTTCGGCTAGAAACCACAAGGTTCCTAGTTCGATACCAGCCCTCGCCAACTCAGCGTATAGAGTAGCACAGGGATCTGTGCGGTAAAGTAAGGAGCTGATGGTAGGTGTGGCGCTCCACATCAGACGCAAAAAACAATCTCCTTGGTCAAGCGCTAGTGAAAAGGGGATAGACTCCCTCGCTGATTGGCTGATACCGAAGACTTTACTTTTGCTATTAGTTCTGAGATGTCTTTGAACTAATAGAGACGAAATATTATACATCATTTCTTTTATATTCTTTACTTTTTGTCGGATTTTCTTAATCTGTTGTTTTCTTCACACACACACACACACACACATATATATATATTATTATTTATATTTTTGCTTGAAGGCAATTATAAATGCATGTATCGCATAAAATTCGATAATTATAGAAAATAATCTTGACAAGTAAATCCCGCAAAGGATGGCTCGCCATGCAGAACACCGTACAGACTGTTTCGACTTTATTAAGTCTTTCAGCGATGTATACTAACGACTCCCCTCCGACAGGAATCGAAAACCGGGACTTCACAGGCATAGTCAGAGACCATATCCGTTCGGCCGCCGGTACATAGCGAACAATCCCTACGAAATTAACCTTGTCAATGATACTATTACACGCCCCTGCCATAGTAGGCAAGTGGACGTTTATTTAGTAAACAAACCCGGCCGTAAGCTCTTCGGCGAAGTGAATAAGATTTTTGGATGTTTGTTTGGGATTTACTTGTCAAGATTATTTTCTATAATTATCGAATTTTATGCGATACATGCATTTATAATTGCCTTCAAGCAAAAATATAAATAATAATTTATTCAAACATTGCTTCTATAAAAAAAAACATCCAAAAATCTTATATATATATATATATATATATATATATATATATATTTCCTATATGAAGAAATTTGAAAAACGAAGTGTTCCAAAAATAAGATGAATTCATTTATCGATGCTTAAACGTTTCGGTTTATTTAAACCTTCATCAGGATAGATTATGGGGTTTGATAGGAGTTAGAAAAATATTTATAAACTTTTTATAAATATTTTTCTAAGTCCTGTCATTTACAAAACATCCATCAATTTTTTCACCCCATAATCTATCCTGATGAAGGTTTAAATAAACCGAAACGTTTAAGCATCGATAAATAAATTCATCTTATTTTTGGAACACTTCGTTTTTCAAATTTCTTAATATTGTTGGATTTATTTCCTTATTTCCTCCTATATATATATATATATATATATATATATATATATATATATATATATAAGAACTATATGAGAACTTACTTGAATATATATATATATATATATATATATTCAAGTACGTTCTCACTTGGACGAATGGCAAAACACAATCATCGTTACTTGTCTTCAAATAGTCTCTATGTTGGACCAAGATTATCTTAATAAACATCTACTTATTTCCTAATAAATCAATCATAATATATGTATATATATACATATATACATATATATATATATATATATATATATATATATATATATATATATATATATATATAATCCAAAAGTCCACAGAAGAAATCTTCCTTACGACACAAGAGTTTTACTTAAAAAAACCTGTCGCAGTTTGAGAGCTCAATATGTGCTCTTAATGTTAGAATCACAGAGCAAATATAAAGGTAAAGAAATAACAAAAGACTTAGAGATTTAGCATTATAGTCTATTTCAGGGAGCTTAGACAAAGTGTCTAACTCTCCCGACTCATCAGATGCGAATGATGAATTCTTTATTACTTTAAAGGCATTTGAAAACACATTTTTATTTTTTTAAATTTTTTTTTATTTTTTTAAATTTTATAGTCCTGTGATATGAAATCCTGTTTTCAAATGCCTTTAAAGTAATAAAGAATTTATCATTCGCATCTGATGAGTCAGGAGAGTTAGACACTTTGTCTAAGCTCCCTGAAATAGACTATAAAGCTAATATATATATATATATATATATATATATATATATATAATAAATTTTTTGAAGGCGTAATAATGCACATTTATGTTTAAAAAACATATTTATTTCTTTTTTTCTCTTTTTTTTTCATATTAAGGGTCCAAATATTTTCAAGCGAAGCTCATCATCAGGAATGAATTATTTTTTTCATAATTTTCATCTGTATTTAATAAATTCAATCGTGTTGTTGTTCATTGAATGTTTGGTGGTAACTGTGAAAAAATTTCTTTTTTTTTTTTTTCCGGCGAAGATATAGTTACGCTCGGTAAATTCCGTAATAAATCGTTGCGGTGATCGTGTTCCGCGGGATTTTTGAAAATTATTTCATATATAAATTCTTTTTTCTTTTTTTTTATAATACTATAAAATAATGAAGTCCTGCTCAGGGACACTGGAATAAAGATTTTTTTTTGTCATTATTTTCATAGTGAGTTCGAAGCATTAATTAAAATGTAATAATAAATTTTTTGAAGGCGTAATAATGCACACTTAAACATAAATGTGCATTATTACGCCTTCAAAAAATTTATTATTACATTTTAATTAATGCTTCGAACTCACTATGAAAATAATGACAAAAAAAAATCTTTATATATATATATATATATATATATATATATATATAATGTGTGTGTATTTTTATCAATTCTTTTATTTTCAGAATTGTCAGCTGCTTCATGCCCTACGATTATCTCCCGTCCCGACAAGGCTAAATCGTGCCAGAAACTCAAAGACTGTCCGAAGGGTAATATGTTATTTTTTCATGTATACATACTGATACAAATTGACGCGTTGCATTATATGGTGTTAGTATTTATTGTAGATATTTTCGAAACCACTTTGCGACAAGTATTGGACATTCAGTGAGTATTGAACTCACTATTCGGTAGCAATGGATTACCGAGATTAGATTTTTAGCTATTAGATCACGATCATTATCATCATGTCGGGCTGTTATCCACGGATATCCATGACAATCTCTCTCCATCCGTCCCTATCACTCATCATTCTCGGGAGGTCCTCTATGCAGCATCCTGTATCCGTACGGAGCTGACGTGCCCATGTGCTGGCTTCCACAGGAAGACGTCACTTATGAGTTCGTCCTTGCTTCTCTAGCAGTGTCCTGCGTGTCTTGTCCGTCTTACTTGGATGGTTCGGGTGATATGTGGCAGGTAGCCGTACAGCTGTTTTCTCGTGGGGTGTTGTTTCCACGTCTTGTTCAGGATCACACGCAGTATTCTTGTGCAGTTCCCATAGTACGTATTTATTGTTGGGGATATTATGATCCTATAAATTTCCTATAAATTCAAAGTATTCATCCAAGCGTACATTTTATACATCATGGTTTATCTGAAAATGGTTGTTGTTGTTGTTGTTGTCGTTACAGCATTGGACCCACATATGTGGGATGCGTGGTAAATAACGCATTAATAATACTAGCAAGAGAAAACACCGTCCGGGCTTCGTAAAAATTAATTTTTGAAAGACAAGTTAAAAATTCAATGTCAGAGGGTTTGTATCATAAATAAACAAAATCCTCATATTTATTAAAGGAGTAAAAAAAAAAACAACAAAAAAACAACAATTTGAAATGAAAACTGAGCCCCGTCCTTCTCAAATAAAATGTTGCATGCATGTAATAATCAAACAATTATTTTGAATATTTTCCACATCAATTTTACACAAAATCGTAGGTATTTATTTATTTGTAAACTTTTTAGTTAACTTCTTGTTACTGTAAAAAAAAAAAGGGACGAGAGTAAAAAACAATTTTTTAAATTGCTTAATCAAATTTTGGGTGTATATAGCATAAGAATATTGTGACGTAAGCTGTGACATAGAGCTATGACGTAGTTTTTGTTACAGACAGAAATACAGACAATCTCCATTATTAATAGAGATGAGCAGTTTTGTGACAAATCTAACCCAGCTAGAGTTTAAAAGAGATATCATTAATAAATAAGATGCCAATTAAGATTGAATAATGACTGTTTCATAATCGTTGAGAATATAACTTAAATAACTAAGGAAATTTTGACATCAGTGGTGACGTAGTTTTAGTTACAGACAGACATTTACATGATATATAATCTCCATTATAATAAGATGACAAGCAACAGCAAAAACTATAGCCAATTCATTTGTTTATCTAAAATTGACATTGTGTCACATTTTTCTCCTGAAGGTGAGTTGGGTAATTACCTAAACTGGCAGTACTTTGTGAAACTAGATTTGGAGGTGAAGAATCCCCGTGGTGTAGTGGCTAATGTGTGGGACTGCGACATCATAGTAAGCGACTTTGAACTCCAGTCGCGTTAATACGTTCATTTTCGGACTAATACCCTTGGGAAAGGTATGAACCTACCAGGGCTCGACATTAACGCCGTTCCGTCGTCGCGGGGACGATAAAAATTACATCCGGGACGATCAATACGTCATCCGGGACAGTTTGCCGAGGACGGTAAAAATGTTTCCTAAAAGTACTACATTCCAATATTGGCCGTCCAGTGATCGAATGCTGACCTCAAAAAACGGTCTAGTTCTAAACTTAAAATTACTAATGGCAACAACACTGAGGAAATAGACACAGTCACACAGTATATAATTTTATGATTGGAACATGTCCATATAAAGATGGAAATAGAATAAATTTAATTTATAAAATTTTTATTTTATTATTCTTGATTATAAATAAATGTTTCTGTCAACTGTTTCAGCTTTTCTTAATCTTTTATAATATGTTATTATGCTACTGATGACTGACAAGTATAG
>CM042138.1:43908443-43938443 GCA_023376005.1 Doryteuthis pealeii
TGGATCTTGCGCCTAAACTCTGGGCTATCACGTGATTGGTATATCCAATCACAGAGAGCCTCTCCCTCACTCACTCTATATACAGGAATCACCATTTAACTACCCCAACATTTATTTTAAAAGAGGAATTTCTTTTAACAAAATTGAAATTTTGACATGTGCAAAAGTATGTGAATCCTTTTAGTTAGTATTGTTACATAATTATTGGAATCCTAATACTTATATAAGGTAGTGTAGAAACATAATGGCGATTAGTGCAGCTGATGGCCTTGAGAGTGAGTGACGGCGCTTGACCTCACTCTCACCTTGCCTTCCGGGGATAAATCGTGAGAAACGGAAGGCATGGAAGACCCTGTCTTCCGGTTTAAGTATAGTAAGTTTAAGTCAGTTAGAAGGTAGCAGCGAGCTCGAAGGGGTAAGTCGCGTTATACACGCGGTCCCTCATCTGCGCAGATTGTCTGGTTGGGGATTTGAAAATAAAGTAAGATCAAAGCAAATCGGAGTCTTGTGTTATTACCTCTAAAAACTAACAATGACACAGGGTTTCTGATAAGGAGAAATCCCTAACAGAAACCAGACCCGAAGTCCCCAAGAAAGTCCAGACCTTAGAAGATTCCAGACGCAAGATGATAGAAGAACCAAAGCCGGCCAGAAGAAAAGACGACTAGAAGTAAGAAGTAAGAAAGGATATACAACATATATCGATTTGGTACCGTGAAAACCTCAGTATGCAACAGTACCTTTTGGAACCTTCTTTTGCCGCAATTATTTTAACCAAACCTCTTCTGTAACTACTGACCAGTCTCTCGAATATGGCGTTGTAGGGTTTTTCCCTACAACTTGCAAAACCCAACTATTTGAGATTGGAGAATCATCTGGCATGAAACGACAGCTTCATGTCTAATCTCAACATTTCTATTGGATTGAGATCCAGACTTTGATTTGGTCAATCCAAAATATGAATCCTCTTCTTTTTAAGCGATTCCTTAATAGTTTTGCTGGTATGTTTAGGGTCATTGTCTTTTGTCACAGAAAACCATTTTCAGCCAAGCATCAACTACCTGTCTGATAGTAGGATATTCCGATCCGGAATTTATTGATAGGACTGAGAATACATATTTCCCGGGATAATGGAGTCGCCCAGGTCCAGGGACAGAAAAACAGCTGTTACATAATTATTAGATTCCTAATATTTATGTACCGTAGTATAGAAACCAAAATGGCTGTTATAAGTTCAGCCGGCGGCCTTGAAGGATTGAATGACAAGGCTTGACCTCAGTCCTGATCCTTCCGGTGGATACCGTGAGAATCGGTGGAGAAGACCCTCTTCCGGTTTAGATTAGAAAGAGATTTTTAGTTAGATCGGCCAAAGCCATGACGGTGGTAAGTCGTGTTATGCACACTGCCGACTCAATCTGCGCAGGTAGTCTGGTGGGGATTTCAGAATAAAATATGATCTAAGTTAAATCGAAGTCTTGTGTTATTATCTAAAAACTACCAATGACACAGGGCTTCTGATAAAGAGAAATCCCGATGGAAGACCAGACACGAAGTCCCCAAGACGAAGTCCAGACGCTAGAAGAGACGCTAGAAGAATAGAAGTAAGAAAGAAAGGAAAGAGAGTATACAACACATCCTCAGATTTAACATTTCCACCACCATGCTTCACAGTTAGAATGAAGTTCTTTACTTGGTTAGCAGTGTTGGCTTTTCTCCAACATGGCAGTTTTGATTGTGACCAGACATGGCTATCTTTGATTCATCTGTCCAGAGAATAGACTACCAGAAGGTCTCTGGTTTGTCCAAGTTTTCTCTGAACAAAATTTAAACGGGCAGCTTTGTTGGATTTATTTATATAAATATATATTTACCAACCCCTCCACACGAGCAGGATGTGACACAAGGTCAATTTCTTAAGCGGAGTTTAACAGGTTTGAATTCAGAGTTTTCCTTCTCATAGACTGGTTACCTAGCCATGGTCAAAGAACCCAGTCTGTTTTGCTATTTACCCATAGCTGGAGGGAGAGTATGATTCACACCTTTCCCAAGGGTATTAGCACTAAGTGAAATGCAATTACCACGTCCAGGATTTGAACTCGGGGCGACGAGTCCATTTCCCATGACTTTAGCCATTACACCACGCGCTTTCTAAATTTATTTATTTGATCTATTTGTATATAAGGCGTGCTCCAATTCTCACCTTGAATTCATAGACTAGGCGAGGTCACGTGGTCTATTCCTGAGCCAATCACTGGCCATACTGCGAGGATTATCAAAGGATTTCTGCTGGACAAGCGCTCTTGCTTGAAGGCCAAAGGATGGCCCATAAAAAAACTTAACAGCTTCCCACTGGATCAATTGAATTAGATAGTGAAATTTAATGCTTGTGCACCACCATATGTCGCTTAAAACCAGAAGATGACTTTGTTATAGATTATACGAATCCCATTGTTTGTTCCTGGAGTGGGTACATCTTATAAATACAAATATACTCACCCGGTGTATCAAATCCAAATGATTGAGTTCGGTCTCAGTTTCGCAGCAACAAATAAATGAATTAATACTTCGTTTAATTCTAACAATTTATTAACCAGCACATGAAACAATGAATAACAATATAAAGTCCTTCCTGTGTATAAAGTTGAGTTTAAGGAACTTACTGGCGTGCTGAAAAAGATATCTGGTATCTTAGGGTTGTCTCTCTCGGAGAGATTTTAATGTCGCTGCCTCGTAGAACTGCTGGTGGAATCTCTCTGTGAGGATTTTGTATTTTGCGCCAAGACTTCTGGGCTCATCGCGTGATTGGTATATCCAATCACAGAGAGCCTCTCCCTCACTCACTCTATACACAGGAATTACCAACAAAGGGTTCAGTTCGAAGTTCCATGAAGGTTCCCGATTACGACATAAAGGCCCTCGAGTTAGACAAGAAACACATGAAGAAGGCCGGAGGGTATATCGACCGAAACGTTGATATAACAAAAAAGATGAATGTAACAGTCCGAAAAAAATGTAAAGAAAGCAAAATAATAATTCACTCACTTACTAAACTTAATATTTCAGTCTGCGTATGTATAATTGTGAATATGATAAATTTGCTGATGTTTATTTATGGTTGGTTTGTAAGTAAGTAATTTCTGATTATTGTATTTTTGTCAAAATTGCAGGTTCTCACACGACTTGCCACTCGGAAGGAAAGATTTTGAAAAATGGGCAATCAGTCATTTTGAAAGACAACTGTACAATATGCCAATGCCAGGGTGCTGCTGGTACTGTTTGTAACTCTAAATACTGCAAGAGGTCTAAACCAAAATCTGGTGGGTTTCAATTTACCTTTCATTTATTGTAAAATATATAAATATAATTTCTCGTGAAATGTCATATAATGTTGAGAACGGACACACACACACATACATACACACACACACACAGAGAGAGAGAGAGAGAGAGAGAGAGAGAGAGAGAGAGAGAGAGAGAGAGAGAGAGAGAGAGAGATACACACACACACACACACACACACACACATTAAAATCCATTACCACCAGCCCTTGGTACACACACAATACAAAACAATATTGGTAATTTTCACTTTTAGTTGTCAAAATTCCTAGCATAAAATTGTGCGTGCGCATTATCTGAAATGAACTTAATTGTTATTAAGAAGACATTTTATGATATTTTTGTGTTAAAGCATGCAGTTGTATTGTTTTCGAAAAAGTTTCTAAGATTTGTGTATTTCGCACTGAGACTTTCAAAAGAGCTATCGGCTTGGTTAAAAGTGAAAGTCAAGGTAGGTTACTCTAATTGCCTTATTTGCTAGGAATTTTGACAACTAAAGGTGAAAATTACCACAATATTCTCAAGCTATTTGAGAATATCATTACTTAGGACTGAGCAGTTAACGAGATCTCATTTCAGAAAGATGAGATGACGTTCTGAATATTCTACTATTCTCCAACGCGCACAACCATCGAATAACCATAATTCGTACCTTTCTTTGTCTAAGCATTCCCTAGAAGTTTCCCTTCTTTCATAGAAATGAATTTTAACCTGCGTGATAGTAGATATTTTATTGACATTTTCACCTTTAGTATTTGGCTATCTACGCAAAGTTTTCTATGTGGACGTGCTAAAGAGGCTAATCCTTAACTTTTTCCTCGTAAATTCCTACTATAAAATAAACTGAACCCTCATTTTATGTCCGTGTTTTTGCAATAAATGTTTTATTTTTCTTGCACCCGTTATTTTACAACACTAAATATATTTTTATTATTTGTTAAAGAATAAAGAATAAAGAAAATATATTTAGTATTGTAAAATAACGGGTGCAAGAAAAATAAAACATTTATTGCAAAAGCACGGACATAAAATGAGGGTTCAGTTCATTTTATGGTAGGAATTTACGAGGAAAAAGTTAAGGATTACCCTAAAGATTAGCAATATATCGGATTTGAGGTTGATGAGCAACAGTAGGATGTCGCATGAGACCTTCACCAGAAAGTTTATTTTCTTTATGCTCATATCTTCAAAGGAAGATAGAGAATAAGCTTGGCTCATATAAGTGTCTATCGTCCAGAATCTATCTAGGTATTTTTCTCTTTGATAATAATAAATACTAGCAGGACCTGTGTATATACCACAGTATGATAATTTAATTATAACAACGTTTGATATGTTTACTTAAGAGCTATTGCGAAATAATTCAATATGTAAAAAGTATAATAATCTTGATTTAACTCTCTCGCACTCTTTTTCATCATCTTCTTTTCATCTTTTCACTATGTTCGATTGTATAACAGATTAGCGTTATCACTTCCACGGGCTTACCCCTTTCTATCTTTCCCCTACTCTCTTTTTTTCTTATTATATTTTTCTTTGTAGCATTTCCTTTTTCTTCCTTTATAATAAAAACGGAATGGCCCGTTATTTAGCTGAAGTGACGACATTCATAAGAAATAAGAATTTGGCGGATAAGCAACACCAGATAATCAGAGTTTACATTTTTGCATTTCCTTTTGAACAGTCTTATCTTTAACCAGAGGGTGTTGCAAGATGATACCTGTTGTACAATTAAGGAACACTAGTATTAATATTAAGTTGTGGCATATTATCGGTATCAGCCGTATTTAATTTGTTTCTATATAAAATCATTCATAGGATTGATTTTAATATGTTGAAGAATAAAACAATAATATTAGAGACCAATATCACCAAGTAATTATTTATTAAACCCGGTTTTGTTAAAACCAGTGTGCAAATTAACCACTTCATATATCAAGTAAATCTTTATTTCTTAGTGATATATAAGACACATTGATTGCATGATTTTACATGCACTAATACCATGCACAGTTTGAAACAACTCTCATTCAGATTTTAATAGAGACATTGTTAAGATTTATTCCATGTATTAATGATTTTGACAATAAATTAAATACTCATCGATAGACTTACGTAATTCTTAAGGGTATTGTGACGTAAGCAATGATGTAATTTTGGTTACAGACTGACAAACACCGAATATTCATCTTATAGAGATGTACTTGGATTGATTATGGTCAATTGTCTCTAAAGTAAAGTAAAGTAAAGTCGTCGGGGTGGCCTAAAGTCGGTATCAGCCTATCAGCGAGGGAGTCTATCCCCTTTTCACAAGCGCTAGAACAAGGAGATTGTTTTGGCATCTGAGGTGGAGCGCCACACATACCATCAGCTCCTTACTTTACCGCACAGATCCCTGTGCCACTCATACGCTGAGTTGACGAGGACCGGTATCGAACTAGGAACCTTGTGGTTTCTAGCCGAACGCTCTACTGACTGAGCTAACCCGGCTCTAGAGACGAAATATTAATTGAATCTATTGTCTGTGTTCGTTATTTGCCTTTCCTTTATATTCGTATACACACTCACACACACACACAGACACACACACACATTCATATATATATATATATATATATATATATATATATATAATAGATAAAGGATATTGGCTGATATATTGATTATTGACATCGTAATGTATATAAAAGAACATTTAGCATTAAATAACCCACAACGGTTGATACGCCAGTTGACGAGGGCCGGTATCGAACTAGGAACCTTGTGGTTTCTAGCCGAACGCTCTATCGACTGAGCTAATCCGGCCCTTTGGTGTGTCAGTTTTATCTTTGTTCTAAAAGTTGGTTAATTAGTTCGTGCCGATTTTGAGATCTTCCTATTATTTGTTCCCTTTAAAAACTTTATTATCTTTTCCCATTCCCATTCGTAGTCATTTTAGGGCGTAATCGCTTCCATTTTACTACTTCGTTTATTTACTTATTGCGTTTTATATTAGGTAATTGCCCTTTCATAAAACCATCGAGTGCAAATAAAAGCTGCTCCCAATCTACAAAGTGCCTATCCGGTAAGTAATCCACCTTTGTTCTTCTTTTGTTTTTTTAAATTAACATTAAAACTATTAAATGTACTTTCATAGTCATTTGTCAACTAAAATTATCGAGAGAGGGATTCACCGTGACGTAGTTACTAACGTATTTGACTGCGACATTGTATTAAGAGAGTTCGAACTTCAGTCGCACTATTTACGTTCAATTTCGTATTAATACCCATTGAACCGCCTCATCTCCCCAGCTATGGGTTAAATAGTACCCCTACTATTATTTTTTTTCTGTAAGGACGGCTTTGGCATTCAATAGCCCACGAAGGTTGATGTGCCATTAAACAAAGAAAACAAACTAAACTTATCGAACTTTTAAAATTTAGCCCAAATATCATTTAAAATTTTAAACGATAAATAATTTTGCACGACTCGCATCCCAATTTATTTCAAAACTAAAAATTCAGTTCAAATATCATTTAAAATTTTAAACGATAGATAATTTTGCACGACTCGCATCCCAATTTCTTTCAAAACTAAAAATAGAATAATTATGAAATTATATCATTTTTTTTCTCATTTTAAATTGTTCAATATGATAAATTTGATGAAACATCTTTATTTTTCTTTTTTTTTTTTTTTTTGTTCCACAGGATATAAATGCTGCGAATATAAAAATTTCCAAGGTAGTTACTGCACTTTAGGTAAGAAAGATTGTCTATAATGACAATTGATTTATATTCCAATTAATCTACTTCAATAAAGATTTTTAAATATCCTTCTTTACAAATATGAGTTAGAAAAATACCTTAGTATGAATTTCTTCTTGGGGCGCCTCTGGCACCTGGCAATAAACCCGGACCTGTCCCTTTTAGGCGACGGGGGAAGATGCTGCCCGGTGTGTGTGTGTGTGTGTGGGGGGGGGTCTGTTACCTCGCGATTTATTTAACCTCACTCACCTGATCAAAAGACGAAGGATTCCTGAACAAAGTAATTAAACGTCCTAATGTATGTTGTTATCAAAGTAATCTGACGAGAGATCAAATATTTATCAATTGATATTACTCTTCTAAGAGAATGTTTAATTAAAGAATTCCCCACCTAAGTCAGGAATTCGAAATTCTACGCTTACATTTTAATCTTTCTGAAAAGATATATAATCTACTTTCGGACCATATTACCTTTAGGCACCCCATTTTGATCTCGATTAAGAAAGGGCATGTTTTTCATTTACACCGTCAATATCCAGTTGATTGCTAGGGGTTAGGGTTAGGAGTTAGGATTAGGGGTTAGGGTTAGGGATTAGTTTTATAATTTAAAAAAAATCTAAAAGTTGTCTGTTAAAACAACCGGATATTGATTATTTAAGATGAATGTTTATAGGAAACAGCTGACAGGTCTCAGACCTAATATACTAGCAGAAAATATATTATATTATTATTTTCACTCCTTTTGAGTTTTTCACATCAGCGTTAGCTGATGGTATTTCACTGGAGTCTGAGTGGCAACAAGTCTCCTCTGGTCTCAAGGACTCTTCTGAGTATTCTAGCCGATTGCAGCAGTGCAGTAGTCTGGATGGTCCCAATTCTTCCTCTGATTTCTAGATCCTCCAGTCTTTTTTCCATGTTTATTGGGACTGTTCCAAGTGCACCAACTACAATTGGTATCACTTTCACTCTCATATTCCACAGCTTTTAAAATTCTCTGGTATGGTCTAGGTATTTATCTATCTTTTCATTTTCCTTCAGCTTCACCCTATGATCTGCTGGGACCGCAAAGTCCACCAGTTGACACGTTCTCTTTTTTTTTTTGTTAATCAACACTAGGTCTAGTCTCCTGGCTGAGATAGGGTGATCCGTCTTAGATTTCTCTTATTAACTGCTGATGATAATGATGATAATGATTTGCTTTACCCTGTGCCTTTCTCTGAACCTTATCTTGAATTCTATCCCAGTCTGCTAGAAGAGAACTTCTTTTTCTTAACTTCGACTGCAACTACAATGCTACCTTGACTTATGGGTGTCCCAGCTTACGAGTTTTCCGAGTTACGAGCTGTTACTCGGTCTATATCTTGCTTTGTGTTCTAAGCTCAAATTTGAGATAGGGGCGAGCTTCAGATACGCTTATGTTAACAAGTTCCCTAAACCCACTTGTTTCCAGATTTATGCCAAAGAAAAAATAATATTCATAAAAAATAAACATCACAACATTTTACAGCACATAATCCATGACATTTTAATTTATTATTTCTTTCATAAAATGCCCTGCTATTCTTCTTAACTAAAAAAAAAATGTAACAAAAATTTAGGGCGTTTTAGGGGTGGCTGAAGTGGAACGGATTAAGATATTTACCTCGCACCACACGTATGTGGGTCAGACACGAGGTCCTATTATTGTGGGACCACCCACGATCCGAAGCTCATAGCATGAAATGCACAAAAAATGCGTGGATCCCCTCGGCATTCCCCCTCAATCGGGGCCGCATCAGGCACTTGGCGATAAATCCAGTCTTGCTCCTTTAAATCAATGGAGCAGGTGTTGCTTGGGAGGGGAACGGATTAATGACATTTCAGTTTATTTTCGCGGGGAAGATTGATTTGATATACGAGGAATTAAACTCGTAAATCAAGGTACGATTGTATTTAAGTAAACTTACGCTTAATGACGTCATCACTACATCGTACGACCTTAATGAAAATCTAACTGACAAAAGTACAATGTAACTCGTTTATCAAAAGAATGTCAGTTGTCAAACGAAGCGACCGATGTTTTTTTTTAAACAGTAACATTTTCAAATAACATGTCATTCCTATCTGTAAACCTAAGTATTTTATTATAACAATGACGTTAACGCTGTAAACTATTATTTCGATCGCGCACGCGCGTGTGTGTGTTTGTGTGTGTTCGTGTGTGTGTTTGCGTATGTGTGCGTGTGCGTATGTGTGTGAAATATGCACTTCACTTCAAATGACATTTAGTGGCCCAAATAAGCAAAATAAGTTATTACTTATACAGGATGTTACATCATTTCGTAATCTAATAACTTGACCAATTCTCGCCCAGTTGTTCTCAGTGATCAATGATCTCTTAACTTTTAACTTTAGAAATTACTAAAAAATTCTCAATGTTTAATGCTTAAACACCTTTTCTTTTCCAGCAAATTGCATTTCTATACCGGAAAATAAAATAAAAGCAAGACATAGAATTTTGAGTTGTATGGGATGTGATTTAGTTCGTTCGTATTTGTATCCTATTCCCCAGTACATCTGGTTCATCCTTATTGTGGGTTGGTAAGCTGAAATAGAATTTAGAGAAAGAAGTGAAGGAACAGAGACGAGGATGACTTTAGAGTAAGACCTTTATCAAGCGGGTTCACACTATTTCTTTGAGGGGAAATATTTCCCGAGCAATTCAATAAGTGTTTCCTCTTCAAAGTCCTAGAGTAAAAAGGGCAGAGAGACCTTTTTGGTGCCAAGAATTCGGAGGGGGGGTTGCGCATGCTCAGAGGGCTCTTCGGGTCTGAAGCCTTCTGGGATATTGTTACTTTTTGTGTCTTTTATTTATTTATTTATTTTCATTTAATTTAATTTTGTTTTATCTATTTTTATTTGGTTTAATTTAATTCATTTTTATTAATCCCAACAGTTGTTTCTACACATGCCGTTAAAAGTTGAGATCATTGGAATGAAAATTGACAAGCCACTTAAATGATTTCCTGTGAATGATATCAACGCAGGTATTTAGTGAAAATAACGAACCCCAGTGAATCAACAGGACATTTCTTTATGCATTAAATGACACAGATAATTGAACCATACTCATAATAGATAAAGAACAGAAATTGTTTGATTATGGCTGATAAAACAGGGTGTGAATCAGTAATAGTTCGTAGTTACTTTAATTTGTTTGCACTGGTTCAAATAAGCAAAATTGATTATTACTTATACGAGGTGTTTTAGTAGGATGTACTTGTTGTGTAACGGTTATCGTCGTAGGAAATGGATAGGCTATGGTTAAATCAAAAGTATTTTCGTTTTTGTTTTTAATTAGCGTTATGGTTAAATTAAGTTTTTTTGTTTTTAATTAGATTTATGGTTAACTAAAGTATTTTCTATATTTTTTTAATTAGCTGTTTAGTTAAAGTATCCTAATTAGCTATTTGGCTAAATCAAATATATTTTTTTTAAATTAGCTTTATGGTTAAAGTAAGTATTTCTTAAAAATTACCTGTATAGGTAAAGTATTTTTTAATTTTTAATCAGCTGTTTGGTTAAATCAAAAGTGTTTTGTTTATTTTTTAAATTAGCTTTATGTTAAAATCAAAAGTATTTTCTATTTCTCTGAATTTTTGAGATGAGGCTTGATGATTAGTATTATCTACATTATTCGGACTATTGTCCTCATCTTTATTGTTATCTGTACAACGTTTCGGCCGATGTACCCTCTGGCCTTCTTCAGAAGGCCGGAGGTTACATCGGCCGAAACGTTGTACAGATAACAATGAAGATGAGGACCATAGTCCGAATAATGCAGATAATACTAAAACTATTTTCGTTTTTTTTAATTAGCTATTTAGGTAAAGTATTTTCATTTGCTTAATCAACTTTTTAATTAGTTTTGGTTAAATAAAACTTTAATTAAAATGATTAGCGGTTTGGGTAAATCCAAATACTCGATTTGTCTTTGCGATACCCGGCCTTCGGGCCCTGCATCCAGTGGCTTCGGCCATTGGACTGGTAAGATATTAATATCAATGTGATCCTAGGAGGTTAACCCCAAGGCAACAGCTGCCCTCTCGATTCAAATGGGGCAGGGCTGGGTTTGTTGCTCAGTTCCTGAGGCGCCTCAAAAGAGGAATTCCGAGGGGATTTATGCAATTTTTAAACACTAGCCACACATGAGCTTCGGTCTGTACGTGGTTCCCCACTATAATGATTTTTGTGTTCGACTGATATGGTAGGAAATTAATAAATACTTACAAATATCTCAAATTGTGAAATTGTGAATAGATTTAAATATTGCTTATTTATTTTCTGAAACAGCTGACCCAAGCAAATGCAAATTCAAAGGGAAGTCGGTATCTGTTGGCAAAACGGTGACTAAAGGTGACGATTGTACTGAATGCAAATGTTTTGGCCACGACAATTTTATTTGTACGGATGAGCCGTGTTTCTTGCGGAGCAGAAGTGAGTAAATTCATTACACCATTTATCATACCAAATAAAAAAATATTTATTTTTAGACACTATTTTTTAAATTACAGTTATTACCATTTATTCCATTTATTTTGGACACTTTTAAACATTACAGTTATTACCATTTATTTCAAATTTATTCCATTTATTTTTGGACACTATTTCTAAAATTAAATTTATTACCATTTATTTCACAATTTATTCCATTTATTTTTGGACACTATTTTTAAAATTAAATTTATTACCATTTATTTCACAATTTATTCCATTTATTTTTAGACACTATTTTTTAAATTACAGTTATTACCATTTATTTCACAATTTATTCCATTTATTTTTAGACACTATTTTTTAAATTACAGTTTTTACCATTTATTTCACAATTTATTCCATTTATTTTTAGACACTATTTTTTAAATTACAGTTTTTACCATTTATTTCACAATTTATTCCATTTATTTTTGGACACTATTTCTAAAATTAAATTTATTACCATTTATTTCACAATTTATTCCATTTATTTTTGGACACTATTTCTAAAATTAAATTTTTTACCATTTATTTCACAATTTATTTACTTTTTGGACACTATTTCTAATTACATTTATAACCATTCATTTCCCTATTTATTTTGGACACTATGTTTTTATTACATTTATTACCATTTATTAAAACATTTACCATCATCATCCGCAACTTTTTTCTATCTTCCTTTATTTCTGTAATCTAATATAACATCCCAATAACATTGTTGAGAAATTAATTTTCCATATAAGTAGTCGTTTGTCAATGATTATATTGGCTTCGTGGCCATGGTTATCATTTATCCAACCATTGGAATATCCAATGAGGAACAAAATATCAAACAATGGATATATGTATTTACCCAACCTCTCCGCACGAGTATGATACGATACAAGGTCAATTTGTAAATGAAGTTTAACAGGTTTAAATTCGAAGAAGTTTTCCTTCTCCCATGCCGGTGGCCTTACGAAGCTTAAAGAGTCCAGTCTGACCTACTATTTAACATGGGAAATGTAAATCATCGCCTAGGTTTGGTAAGATTGTTTAGTGTCATATCTATGATCTGTTTACTTGCTGCTAAGTAACAATATTTGATTAACAAGTGCTTTTGTAGCGTTATAAGCAAATGGTATTAGTGCACGAATAAGTCAGCTGTCAAATGACGAAATACTTTTCTTCCAGTGGGATAGCTATAACATGATATGTTTGATATAACACTCCGGGACTGCTCTGGCTGAGGTTACCATTTAAAGTGTCACCCACCCGATCGGAATTGGGGGTGTTCTGTGTATCCCAGTATATATATATATATATATATATATATATATATATATATATATGTGTGTGTGTGTGTGTGTGTGTGTGTGTGTGTGAATTCTGTTTTATCGAAGTTCAAAAGACACCGATGTTCTTTGCTGCCTTCTCCAGACTATGTAGTATTGACTCAGCCTGTGCCGGTGTATTTGAAAGAAGAGCTAGGTCTGTATCTGCATCTGTGATAGTCTGCATCTGTAAGGTTTTACATATCTATTTATTTGATGACAAAGGAACAGTCACAACCATTTTGGTTTCATGCGTCAGCAATCATCAAGTGACGTTGTTTCAAATGCAAGGAAAATCGAAAATTACAAAAATTACAAAAAGATCAATAGACAGAGGATGTGTCTGATTGGATGAAATGTTATGCGTATGTATGTGGTGTTGTTTTGAATGTGTATGTGTGTTTATGGACAGTGTAAAGGTTATGTATACGGAACAACAGTTCTCGCACATATTTACATTATTCTATGAATGTGTAACGTTTGATCAATGCGGACGTGTGAGCGTTTGTATTTTCTATTTTATATTGAGCACTCTTCCAATAATACTGCGTTTGGCACACCGTTCCAGTAAAAGCTGAAACAGTGACAATCCCCTCCCCCCCCACACTATATATATATATATATATATATATATATATATATATATATATAGGTAAAAGTATCCAATTCACTGGTATGTTGGAGAAAATTCTATTTGGGATCACCAATATATTCTGTGCATCGACAATGCAACAATGCATGCTCATGTCGATGCACACTTATAGATTTAACGATGAGCGCCTGCAATATTCGATTGCTAAATTGCTTTTACATTTTTCGCCTTAGAGGGATGCAATTATGGTGGAAAACTCCGAGATCCTGGATCACGTTTCCCTTCAACCGATCGATGCAACAAATGTTGGTGTTCATCTGGCAAAGTGAAATGCACTCGGAAAATCTGTATAAAGAATCCATTTGTAAGTAATTTAAATCAGCTCCTATAATTTCCTAATTTTCCTATCAGTTGAAAATTATTCACTAGCTTAAAGGCCTCTTGGTTTGGTTTGGTTTGGTTTTACGGCATATCAACATCGGTGGGTCATTTAAATGCCGATAAAGTTGTGAAATAAATTAATTCTTAATGCATAATACAATTTTGTTTATCAACTCATGTTTTTCTATTTAACCCATACATGGGACCCAACAGGTACTACCACTGGTTCAAATAAGCAAAATTGATTATTACTTATACGGGGTGTTTTAATAGGTTTGGTTTTGTTTTGTTTTACGGCATATCAACCTCAGTGGGTCATTTAATGCCGATAAAGTTTTGAAATAAATCAATTTTTTACCCTAACAGGTACTACCACTCCAGGTCAGAGTGGACCAGGGAGCAATGGTGATGAAGGGGTGCTCCACATTCCCCAAACCCCCAAAACTGGAACCTCACCATCAGATAGAGTTTAACGTCATTCCCAGGACACGTAGACCCTCAGTCACCGTCTTCTAGCACCCATATGATAAAAAGGGGTTGGAGCTTGCCCTAAGGGCAATAGGGTTGGGAAAATCATATAGGTGCTAGGGCTTGACGTAACCAGCCGATTGATCGGAGGTGGCGTCTCCGCCCGCCCGTCTAGTCCAAGATAGGCCAAAGTGGAGTATTGCAAGTCATGAACTGCTCATCCACCAGGGTTCTATCCTTAAGCATCACGGGTCGCCATCCACGATCAACAGGTGGTCCCATTCGGGGTGTCTTACCCTCTACATAGGTGCAGTCGGTGCATTCTAACCAGCCGACAGGGTGGAGGCCTCTAGGAGTACAGTTGAAAATACACTAAAAAGAGCAAAGAAAGACTGATTACAGGAGCCAGTGACAGCAATTGCAATATATGGACAAACAAAAACAACAAAAACTAGAAAAAATAAATGAGAAGAAAAAAAACTATATCGGTACTTCAAGCGACAAACTGGAGAGATTGTACACAAGAAGATGAATATGACCAAGAAAGGGAAACCTCAAATCGGAATCTCACATAATAGCAGCACAAAATAACACCATAAGAACCAATTATATCAAAGCAAAAATAGATAATACAACAGAATAGCAACTGTAGAATGTCTGGTGACGAAACGGTCAATCACATGATACGCGAATGCAGCAAACTGGTACAAAGAGAAACCCGACTGGGAGGGAGGTGATCCACTAAGATACAAACGGATCACCCAATCCTGACCAGAAGACCAGACCTAGTATTGATTAGCCAGAAGAGAAGATTTTGCTATTCCGGCACATCACAGGTTAAAAATGTAAGAAAATGTAAAAATAGACAAATACCCAGACCATGCCAGAGGAACTAAAAGCAGATGACCAAAACTGAACCTCTGTAGTTGATGGTAGTGGAATAGTGGTTACATTTGATTTTATTTACTACAAACCTTAAGTTGATAAAATTATTGAAGTATTTACACTAATTTTATACTAAAGCAAAAAACGTTTTTTTCTTTCATATTCTTATACATATATTTCTTTTTGTAGTTTGTTTTTTTTTGTTGTTTTTTTTTCAGGTTTTGTTTAAATATTTTGCTTTGTTTCTTTTTATTCCAAAACAGTTTGACAAAAGGAAGGTCTACAAAACGAAGTTCGACCAAAAGAACCCCTACGAGACGTGCAAATGTTTGAGTCTTCATAGAAAAAGTATATATATATATATATATATATATATATATATATATATATATGAAGTGGACAAACGATCTGTTTGAGATGGCAATAGCCGACAATTTTTGGGAGATTATGTGCTTAATTGAAGTCATACCTAATTTGATAAGTATGGTGGGTGTGTCGTGCTGTAAGTCAACCAAAAAAGCGCCATATATATATCAGTTTGAAATAAACGAGAAATTCTGGGAAAAGCCAGTTAGTGTAATGGTTAGAGTCCCCGCCTGTCAGCCTGGCAGGCAGGGTTCGAATCACGCACAAAGCACTGCCCTGTCTATAACTCTGCTGACGAGGCCTAATAGGCTGAAATGTACATACAGAGATTGACTTTTTCTCGATTTGATTACGCCTTACATTTAAACCGATATGCACGCCTAATTCATTTAATTATAACTAGTTAATTTCAAATTAGGTATGACTTCAATTAAGCACATAATATATATATATAATATATATATATATATATATATATATATGATGGAGAAATATATCAGAGAAAGATACCAATCAATCAGAAATAAATGAATAATGTACACTAGATAAAGAATATGAATAAAATGTATTCCAATAATCATCAATAATGTTTTGTTGTATGTTGCATTTTTTTAAAAGATAATTTAACTCTCCTAAAATTTGCCCATGGCGGCTTTTTGAGTGTACAAAAAACAGCCATCGCACGTCAAGTAGACATTTTTTGAGTAGTATGGCCGACAGAGACGGAATAGCCATGGAGATCCGTGCTGTTGGCACGACTTGATGATGATGATGATGATGATATGTGTTTATATGTTTTATCTGTTTTAGTCTATACCTATCTATCCATCTATCTATATATCTATCTATCGATCTGTCTGTCTATCTATCTATCTATCTATCTATATATCTAAATGTTATATTAAAGAATATAAGGGTGTATAATGTGATATGAATGTTTATCTGTTTTATCTGTTTTAATCTGTCCATACCTATCTCTCTCTCTCTCTCTCTATATATATATATAATATATAAGGGTGTATAAATGTGATATGAATGTTTATCTGTTTATCTGTTTTAGTCTGTCCATACCTATCTATCTATCTATCTATCTATATCTATATATATATATATATATATATATATATATATATATATATATATATAAATGTTATATTAAAGAATATAAGGGTGTATAAATGTGATATGAATGTTTATCTGTTTTAGTCTGTCCATACCTATCTATCCATCTATCTATATATCTATCTATCGATCCGTCTATCTATCTATCTATCTATCTAAATGTTATATTAAAGAATATAAGGGTGTATAAATGTGATATGAATGTTTATCTGTTTTATCTGTTTTAGTCTGTCCATACCTATCTATCCATCTATCTATCTATCTCTCTATCTATATATATATATATAAATATAAATATAAATATATATATATATATATATATATATATATATATATAAATCTTATATTAAAGAATATAAGGGTGTATAAATGTGATATGAATGTTTTATCTGTTTTATCTGTTTTAGTCTGTCCATACCTATCTATCCATCTATCTATATATCTATCTATCGATCTGTCTGTCTATCTATCTATCTATCTAAATGTTATATTAAAGAATATAAGGGTGTATAAATGTGATATGAATGTTTATCTGTTTTATCTGTTTTAGTCTGTCCATATCTATCTATCTATCTATCTATCTCTCTCTATATATATATATATATAAATATATATATATATATATATTATATATATAAATGTTATATTAAAGAATATAAGGGTGTATAAATGTGATATGAATGTTTATCTGTTTTAGTCTGTTTTAGTCTGTCCATACCTATCTATCCATCAATCTATCTATCTATCGATCGATCTGTCTGTCTATCTATCTATCTATCTATCTATCTAAATTATATTAAAGAATATAAGGGTGTATAAATGTGATATGAATGTTTATCTGTTTTATCTGTTTTTAGTCTGTCCATACCTATCTATCCATCAATCTATCTATCTATCGATCTGTCTGTCTATCTATCTATCTATCTAAATTTATATTAAAGAATATAAGGGTGTATAAATGTGATATGAATGTTTATCTGTTTTATCTGTTTTAGTCTGTCCATACCTATCTATCCATCAATCTATCTATCTATCGATCGATCGATCTGTCTGTCTATCTATCCATCTATCTATCTAAATGTTATATTAAAGAATATAAGGGTGTATAAATGTGATATGAATGTATGTAGTTGATGGAGAAATGCGAAGAAAGAATTTAAACGATAATAACAATTAATTTATTTTGCCACTCCTTAGCATAACTGCTATAAAAGGACTACTAGATATTACAGACACACCTTACTTATCCACTTAAAAAGAACAATAATTAATGACTATATATTCTATTTATCTTATCTATCAGAGAGATTAGACAAGATCAATAGTCACTGATTATTGTTCGTTTTAAGTTGATAAGTAAGGTGTGGCTGTAGTATAATTACTACTCTTAAAAATGTTTACTTGCAATGATTTTTCCTATCTCTAGCCATCTCAGTGCTATTGTATGGCTGCACCACTAGACTCTGACGAAACTTTTAGAGAAAAAAATATGGGAACTGTACAAAGATGCTATGTGCTGTTTGGAAAAATCCTGGAAGCAGCACCTCACAAAAGGGCAGCTGTACGATCACTTGCCTCCTATCACACAGACCATCCGGATAAGACGAATAAGACATGCTGGACACTGCTGGAGAAGAAAGGACGAACTCATAACTGACCTTCTCTTATGGGCACCTACACGTAGACACACATTATAGTCAATTCATACTGAAAGCACCGGTTCCCGCTCGATCACTGAATTTAAGTCGAGATGAGCCAGTTGAATACTTAACTGGGTAAATATTTAAGCATCAAAAATGACTTGATTTGGCATTAAATGACCCGAAAAGGGTTGATATGCCGTAAAACAAAACCAACCAACAACCAGCATGGACACACAAGTGTGTATCTTCCAGAAAAAAAAATACATCGATCAGCTCTGCACGGATACTGGATGTTGCGCAGAGAACCTTCCAGGAACAATGGTCGATAGGGATGGGTGGCGAAGAAGAGTCATGGAAATCCGTGCTGTCTGCACGACTAGATGATGATGATGATGATGATGATGACACAAACAATGGGTAAGTCACTCTTTCATGCTGTTATCTTTCGATACTCGACTTTGACATGGACCAATAAGACAACGATAAGAGTTACACAAGATATTTCAGGAAAAAGAGGGAAAATACAGGTCGCCTGTTGTTCATGATTAACCACAGTATATTTCAGTCGATCTAAATTGATTACATGGAAGATGGAAATGACAACGTTTTTTTTCCTATTACATAACGTCTATTTATTGAACTCACTTGGATCAAGTATGTATTTACCAACCACCCCACACGAGCAGGGTGCGACACAAGGTCAATTTCTTAAGCGGAGTTTAACAGGTTTGAATTGACAGTTTTTTTCTATGGACTAGTTGCCACACCAAGGTTAAAGAGACAAGTATGTCTTACTACTTATAAATAGCTGGAAGGAGAACAGTTTGATGCATACCGTTCCCTAAGGGTATTAGCACAATGTGAAATACAACAGTCTCGTTCAGGATTTAAACTCATGTCGCCGTCCAATTCCTACGACAATAACCATTACACCATGAGCATCTCCACGTCAAGTCAAGTAAGGACGAACAGACACAAATCGACTTATTACTCTGATTTGTAATGACAGAAAAAATATGACTGAAAATAATCTAACAGGATTTTGGATTAAAACCTAAAATAGAATATGTCATTTTTTTTTTCACTCGCGTGTAACAGTTTCTCGCAACCACCAGGAGAGTTCCCGTTATTGAACAAAAAATCGATACGAGGTAAAATGTAAGTACTATCATTCGATTCAATTAATCATCTCGCTTTTGAGTTGGGGGTTAGTAAAAATGTCGCCTTAAATCGTTACTAATGTAGAGATTTAGATCCTCACCGTGTAATTATTTACCCAACCCCTCCACACGAGCAGGATGCGACACAAGGTCAATTTTTTAAGCGGAGTTTAACAGGTTTGAATTCAGAGTTTTCCTTCTCCTAGACTGGTTGCCTAAGGTTAAAGAGTCCAATCTGCCCCACTATTTGCCCATAGCTGGAAGGAGAAGAGTTGGATTCATACCTTTCCCAAGGGTATTAGCGCTATGTGAAATGGAAACCGTGCATTAGAACCTTCCCGTGTATACCCCACTTGTGGAATACGAAGCTAAATTTAATCACTATCAATAATTCTGATTGTTTTTTTTATTCGTATCGTCTGTTTTCTATGAGAAATATTTCTGAAAATCTTTATAGAAGAAATTTGCTCATCTGTTTGTCAAATAAAAATTTCTTGGAGTTAACCTGAATGTGTATCTCTTAAATTAATTTTATGATTACCCTCAACATTTCAACCAGTCCATTATACAACACCTTTTTTTTAATACTAAAACGGTGGCTATAAATTGTATTCGCATTCTCTTTATAAATCCCTCCATCAAATACAGTCAAATACAATAAAAAATACGGTAAAAATAATAATAATGAAATTTATTGCGTACAGTGCTCAGGTGCACCACAACTTACCAAAGGCTCGTGTATAGTACATAGAATAATGTACCAATGTCAGGAACATGAATAGTGTACAGTAATAATATGCATGTATGTGTGCGTATGTGTATGGAGGGAGGATATCAGGTATAGTTGTGTTGAATTACAGGAAGCATAGAGGTTTTGAAAGATGCAGTGTTTCGGCAGCCTTCAACGGATGCAGACAGTTTAACTTCTTAACAAGCCCAAATACAAAAAATTGTGGATACACATGTTTTCGACATCTGTGTACAGGAAATATAGCAATGTTTCTCTCATATACTAAGGTTTGCAACGTAATTTTCATTAATTTACTTAACTAGCTTAAAAGCCGCCTTGGCTGCTGTGGAGGGCTATTAATTGAACCTTTGGCCCAACAATGACACTTTTCGCTGGGTTTTGCAATTAATTTCGATTATTCCCAAAATTATTTCCAAGTTATAAAGACTGTTATCATACGAAAAAAACAAAAACATTGTCACAAAAATCACGTAAAAATCGCTCAAAACAATCTATAAATAATGGAGATTCGCTGTAACAAAAATTACGTCACTGCTTACGTCACATTACTCAAAATCGTCATAACAGAATAAGTAACCTCAAAATTTGAACACGCATCATTAGACAGTCCTCATTGTTTTTTTAAAACAAGTTTTGATAAATACATGACTGGTATTATATATCTATATAGAGTTTGTTTTATTTTAATACATATTTAAAGTTTACATTTCAAATTGTTTTATTTTTTAATCCTTTAATGAATTTGATGATTTTACTTACATAGGGTACAAACTCGCTGACATTGAATTTTTAACTCGCACCTCTCAGGCAATATGTTTCAAAAATCTATTTTTACATCGCCCGGAGGGTGTTTTTTTATTTGTACTAGTTGCAGTAATTAAAAGACTGGATCCGGTTTCTCATAATAAATTTGGGGAAAATGTGGCATACACTGACAATCGCATTTATCATTAAAGACTTGATCTATTTTGGATTTATTTTAAGCTTTTTGTTAAAAAGAAAAAAAAAGAAAGAAAATAAACGCCTGTTCATTGCGTTCGTTGACTCTGTACAGGTTCCACTTAAGATAGGGAAAACACTTATGAAATAAAGTAGGCTGCTTCTCGGCTATTAATTTATCAGGTGGCGCTAAGCCGAATCTGTGTTTATCTGCAACTGTTCTTGAGTAAAATACTCAACACCTTAACAGATGTAAAATCAAGTCTCACTCACAAAAAGCTGTATATACTTATTAGTTAGATTTTAACTCTTTGCCTACTTTAAACCGCTCATAGCGGCTCTCCCACCACTGCCCAAGCAAAGTACAAAAACTGATGATTAGTTCATTATAAAACAGCAGAAGGACCCAGATTTCAATAATAGTAGGATTTCATTTGAATAGAATGAGTTCTGAGGTGAATAGATAGTGAACTTTAAAAAATTGGTACAGCCGTTTGGGGAAATTTGGTAGACAAAGAGTTAAAACAATTTTTTTAAAAGGCATTATCTTAAAACCTTTTCGAAGAGTACAGGACCTGAGCACGCTTTCGAAGGGACGGCCTCTCAACTGCAACTTGGTTATCGATCTAGGAGGAAACGCTGAATAATATAAAACCTACTACCTTCGTTCTTTTGTTTTGTTTTGTTTTGTTTTACGGCATATCAACCTCGGTGGGTCATTTAATGCCGACAAAGTTGTGAAATAAATTCATTCTTAATGCATAATACAATTTTGTTTATAAACTCATGTTTCTTCTATTTAACCCATACATGGGACCCTAACAGGTACTACCACTCCGGGTCAGAGTGGACCAGGGAGCAATGGTGATGAAGGGGTGCTCCACATTCCCCAAACCTCCAAAACTGGAACCTCACCATCAGATAGAGTTTAACGTCATTCCCAGGACATGTAGGCCCTCAGTCGTGGTGACTTAGAATGCACCCATATGATAAAAAGGGGTTGGGGCTTGCCATAAGGGCAATAGGATTGGGAAAATCATATAGGTGCTAGGGCTTGACGTAAACAGCCAATTGATCGGAGGGGGCCTCTCCGACCGCCTGTCTAGCCTAAGATAAGGCCAAAGTGGAGTATTGCATGTCATGAACTGCTAATCCACCCAGGCTCTATCCTTAAGCATCACGGTCGCCACCCACGGCCAACAGGTGGCCCCATTGGAGGAGTCTTACCCCTCTGCAGAGGTGCAGTCGGTGAGAAGATGTTGAGAAGTTGTCCCACATTTTGTTACCAAGCGCTTTCAACTACATCCATGGTCATCTTCACGGGTATTATTTGTTCTAGTTGCAATCTGCTTTTTGTTTTTGTTTGATGGTTAATGTGTTAGTTTTTAAAGGTGTTTAATATATTGGTGCCGGTGTTAAATTCTACATTATTTATGTTGGGGTTTATTTCATCTTTGATGCAAATTACTTCGAGGATTTGTAGGCGTTTATTTTATTGTTATTTCTTTTTGTAGAGGATTTTATCATATATATATATATATATATATATATATATATATATATATATATATATATATATATATTTCTGTGTGTGTGTGTGTGTGTGTGTGTGAAATTAGAATATATAAGATATTTATGCAAGCCCCAGGGCTCTCATACATCTTCAACAAATATGGTAATCCTCATAAATCTTTGTTCTTGAAACCAACCTATGATGATGATAAGGAGAGACAAAACAGATTTTAAAAACATATGGAAAAGTTATCCATCCAACTACTCTCCCTCCAGCTATGGGTAAATAATACTGGCAAAACTGGTAAATTTAAACTGGGTTAGACAATCAGTCTAGGGGAAGGAAAACTCTGAATTCAAACCTATTAAACTCTCCTTAAGAAATTGACCTGGTGTTACATCATACGCGTGCGGAGGGGTATATATATATATATATATATATATATATATATATATATATATATAATGGAGAAGTAATATGAAAAGTATTAGTATATATATATTTACCAACACCTCCGCACGAGCAGGATGTGACACAAAGTCAATTTCTTAAGCGGAGTTAACAGGTTTGAATTCAGAGTTTTCCTTCTCCTAGACCGGTTGCCTAACCAAGGTTAAAGAGCCCAGTCTGTCCTACTATTTACCCATAGCTGGAGGGAGAGTAGGATTCATACCTTTCCCAAGGGTATTAGCGCTAAGTGAAATGCAATTACCACATCCAGGATTTGAACTCGGAGCGACGTATTAGTATATAAAGATGCTTAAAGCTAAAATAGCAGAGCAGGTTTAAAATCATAAATAAAATATTAAGGTACTAATTTTCCGTAACTACAGTTTTATACGTATTATGCAACGCTCAGACGGTTAAATATGGAAAAGGATTTTCAGTATTTAACCGTCTGTTGACTGCATAATACGCATGAAGCTACAGTTACGGAAAATTAGTACTATAATATTTCATCTATGATTATATATATATATATATATATATATATATATATATATATATGGGTCTTAATGGAATCCCCGGTAGTGGTCGTTATGTGTTCTAAACAATATAAAGACAAAATGCTTGATATTCTCAATGAAATAATCTCTCCACAAACCATTAAAAACAGCACAATCATTTTCAACAAAACATATAAAAAAACTAATTGGCAACACAGATAATACTTTGCTCTCTTTGATCGATTACCACCCTATCGCCCCTACCATTTACGGTCTCCCCAAAAACATATATATATATATATATATATATATATATATATATATATATATATATATATATAGAGAGAGAGAGAGAGAGAGAGAGAGAGAGAGAGTATCGCACATAAATAAGTAAAACCATACCATTTTTTTTTAAATAAAAAAGTACATTTTCTTTTAAACCAAAAATAGCACGATTTTATTATTTCTAGTATACATTAATTAAATATCTTTATAATTGAATATCTTTTTTATCAAATTATACAGCTGTTATATAGTCTAACTCAGTAATAAACGATACAAATATATAACAGTTTAAAATAAGTGCACCTCATATATATTTTTATGTCATTTTACTTATATCGGACCGGTTTAGCTCAGTCGGTATAGCGTTCGGCTAGGAATCACAAGTTTCCTGGTTCGATACCGGCCCTCGCCAACTCAGCGTATGAGTAGCACAGGGATCTGTGCGGTAAAGTAAGGAGCTGATGGTAGGTGTGGCGCTCCGCCTCAGAAGCTAAAAAAATAATCTCCTTGGTCTAGCGCTAGTGAAAAGGGGATAGACTCCTTCGCTGTCTGGCTGATACCGACATTAGGCCGCCCCGACGACTACTACTTATATCGAAAAAATGTGCTGAAATTTCATTTTTGGCTACAAAGTTTCAATAATGTTTGGAAAGTATCTCCGTGACGTAGTACCTAACGTGCTGGACTGCGACATCTTATTAAGCGAGTTCGAACTCCAGTCAATCTATTAATTTCCCTTCTCGACTAATACCTATGGGAAAGGTATGAACCGCTCATCACCACCATTGTTTTACTACAAGTTTGTCTTTGGCATTAGATAACCCACAAAGGTTGATAAAACATTAACAAAGAAACTTAACCATACGAAACTAATAATTTTGAATTTGATTATGAAGAATAAATCATATCTAATAAAATCCAATATGATTGTGTAATGTTTCACTAAAATGATAAAATCCTTTATATGTACTAGTAGATATATACCACTCCGGGTGCAAGCATTTAAGTTTTAATGTAATAAAATATTATGTTAAATTAGAAAGGCTAACGAAACTAAACAAGAATGCAGATAAAAAGAATTGAAATAGAGGGGGTATAAATAGAACAACTTACTCTTCCATCACTCCTGTCTTTCATTGCTAAATTTTCCCAATTTAATTATTTGGTTAAAATAGGAAGTAAAGAATAAAATGACAGTTATTTTTTTCTAATGGATTTCTTTTAAGATTTATCCCCGAGATTTTTGCTCCAATTCATTAAGATAAAACCAAACAATTAGATATCATTAATAAAAAATATTTATTAAAAACAATTTTTTAATATCAATATGCAAATTAGCCTTCCTGTTCAGTCTGTAATATGCTATTTTGTTGTATGTATAAATACAATTGCATGTTGTTAGTATGTGGATATGGTCAACAGTATTCATAATGTAAAACACTTTTATTAAAAATTGAGATTTAAGTAAAAATGAAATTATGAAGATTGAAATAACTAAGGTAAATTGTGACTCGGGTACTGATATAGTTTCGGTTACAGAGAGACATACGCACAATCTCCATTATAATAAATTATATATATATATATATATATATATATTAATATATATATATATATTATAATAATCTCTTCTCTTAATAATCATCCTATTTGGAGAAGTGGTTTTATAAAAAAAACTACCTCGACTTGGATTTGAACTTGGTTTGAAAATTCCATGTTTTAACTATTAGAGATATATACAGTTTATTTGTAGCTATTTTCAAATGTTTATCTTTTTAGTTTATGGGTCATTGACGTGATTTTAAAAAGACGTTACATTATTTTATATTTACTAAGAATAAGAGGAAATATATCCTTACTCTATAACAAGTCAAAACAAAATACTCACAGCATTGTTTATATTACTTGACGCAAATATATACAAGCCTATCACTTGCATATTCGTAACATATAATTAAATACAAATCTCTGGTTCTAAAACCTTCCCAGAAACTCTCAAGAAAAGGAGCGATTTTTTTAATATAAACAGATTATTGTAAAAAGGGCAGAATTTGACTTAAATATATAGTTTGTACTTAACTTCTTTATTTTCTTTTTTTTCTTCTTTCTATTTTTTTTTTTTTTACTTACTTACGTCATAGTGAACCCAGAGATCCGGATTTATTTTGAATAACGCCCCTTTCCTGAATATTCGAATAGTACTTCCGGTTGTTTGTTGGTCATTGGCTGGCCACCATATATAAACCCGGGAAATGTTGTTATAATAATCGATGCTAAGAAACTGTTGCCGAGAAAGAAACTCAACAGACGACATTCTCTTTTGACATTTTCTTTATCAACCCGTGTCTCAACATGGCTCTCATCGTGCTGACAACTTTGATATGTCTGGCAAGTAAGTAAAAACACAATTCTATTTTCTATTAACGACCTTCATTTTAAAGTATGTTAATGTTACTCGATTAGTGTTACATTACTTATCACAGGTAAATTGAACTGTGTCCATGAAGAGAAATTACCAGTCTAAACACGCTTAAGTAAATATTTGTATTCGCAATCGTAATGTATGGGTGAGAGGGTATATACGTGAATGTGTTCATTTCCGTTAGACAAGGCCTATAGTTTTTGAACAGATACGACATGTGCCAATGTGTGTGTAGCCGTATGTGTATATCACAGCTCCCTAATAATCAATATGAAGAATCTCATAACATGCATGTAAATATAACTTTCAGGTGTGCAAGTGTAAATGTACCTGAATCTGAATACATATCCTAATATGCGATGTGCAAATATGCATGTTGCATAAATTTAACAGTTGATATATATATATATATATATATATATATATATATATATATATATATATATATATATATATATATATATAAGGATATGAAAACACACAATGCTGTTTAAAATGAAAATATTTTATATCATATTCATAGCTAACATTGAACAATATTTCGATTTAGAAAAATCAGCATCAGAGCTTGTTTTTAAACCGGACTCATCGAAAGAGAAGCTGAATATATATATATATATATATATATATATATATATATATATATATATATATAGAGAGAAGAGAGAGAGAGAGAGAGAGAGAGAGAGAGAGAGATTGATAGATAAATAGATAGATAAAAATATAGAAATAGATAGACAGATAGATACATACATACATACATACATACATAAGAATATATATATATATATATATATATATATATATATATATATATATACATACATACATACATACATAAGAATATACTAGGATGGATGGATAGTTAGATTAAAATAGACTGGGATTGATAGATAGATAGATAGATAGATAGATAGATTTGGTACGTTGTTTTGTTTTACGGCTTATCAACCCTTTTCCCGTTCATTTGATGCCAAATCAAGTCATTTTGATAAACAAAGGACTCGGGTTGCTTGCAGTAATGTAGATAAACAGGTAAGAATAGTCTTGGATAGATAGATAGATAGATAGATAGATAAGTTTACTCCTGCACAGTGCTAGAAGGGAGACAATTAGGATTTAAAAAGGTTTGTTCTTTTTGATGCAAGGAAAATTTTGATATGAAGATTGCATTATGTTAACTCAACATTTAAAATCCTGATTTCTACCAAGAAACAAACAACGGGCCATGTTAAATATACGTTGCTATGTTATTCATTATATATATATATATATATATATATATATATATATATATATATATATTGATGAATAATAATTATCTATCTACCTACCTATCTATCTATCTTACTGTAAGCAACCTGGGTCCTTTCTTTGTGAAAATGACTTGATTTGGCATTAAATGACCTGAAAGATGGATGATATGTCGTAAAACAAAACAACCAACAAAATCTATCCGTCTATCTATCTATTAGTCTATTACTATCTATTTATCTATATATCTATATCTATCTATCTATATATCTATCCCAGTCTATTATACATACATACATACATATATATATATATATATATATATATATATATATATATATATACATATATATATATATATATATATATATATATATATATATATATATATATATATATATATATATATATATATATATATATATATATATATATATATATATATATATATATATATATATATATATATATATATATATATATATATATATATATATATATATATAATAACGATTAAGAAAGAAATCGACACAATAAAGCAACAAAATAAAACCTCCTAAAATTCGTTTAAACACTTTGGATGGAATAAAGGGATCGGATGCCGGCAAGCAGAGCAGTAGAAAAAGTAAAATAATTATTTACCTCTCATTTCATTGCCCAACTGTTACTGGCAGTTTCACGCATTTTTATTTGTTTTTGTTTGTAAACAAAAACGCAATGGTCACACGAGAGTTTCTTCGAAAAAAACAAAAAAACAATCAACATGGACGACATGACAAATCATTAGATATAAAAAAAATTCAAGCGTAACACTAAAAACAAAATCTGTATAGCAATTGAATTCTCAATAATTATTTTTTCGTAAAAAGTTCCTGTGTGTCGTTTGTGTTTTTGTTTTTATTAAAACAATGACAAGTATCAAACAAACGAAAAACAGCAGCAACAACAATAACAACAAAATGCATGCACCTGCCAGTAACGGCTAAGCAAGCGAATGTGAAGTAAATAAACGTTTTTGTTATATATATATATATATATATATATATATATATATATATATATATATATATACCTTGATAATGTCACTTGAAATATTGGAATAAATCGAACCAGGGACAGAACAACGGCTGGATATTGAAACTCTGTTTTTTTCTTCTGTTTTTGTTTTTGTTCGCTTGTTCATTTCCCATGTTTCATATATAATATATATATATATATGTATATATATATATATATATATATATATATATATATATATATATATAAGGAGCTAACTGAGTCTGACATTACCTACCAAGGTTTCACCTGAACGGTTTCACCTGAACAGATCCTGATGAACCATTCAGGAGAAACATAGGTAGGTTATGTCAGACTCATTTTGATCTACTTAGCATATTGACCTCTTTCCATATATACAACTTAGAACACACCTTTGGTGTTTTTTTCTTTTGCCCACTATATTACAATACAGATGATATATATATATATATATATAATATATATATATATATATATATTGGTGTGAGAGAGTTAGGATACAGACTCAACGGATCTTGGTGACTGTCAGTTTCTCGCCTATGTGATCATCAGATTCTGTCTACGGAATCCTAACGTATATCTATATCTGCTTTATAGCCGGTGTTGACCAAATTCATAAATATTCATTAAATATATATATATATATATATATATATATATATATATATATAATATATATATATATATATATAGATAAAAGGATATGAAAACTCACAATGCTGTTAAAATGAAAATATTTTATATCATATTCATAGCTAATATTGAACAATATTTCGATTTATAAAAATCATCATCAGAACTTGTTTTTAAACCGGACTCATCGAGAGAGAAGCTGAAAATAATTTGAATTCAAAACGAAAACATTGATGTTCCAAAAAGCGTGCAAGTCATGCGATCGTTTCTTCATTAGCACATCCGCTACGCGTTTCTCGGTCAACGACATAATGTATATCTTAGTGTAACAGTTTTTGAAAGAAGAAGACATATTTTGTTCAATATTATTTGTTCAATATTGGCTATGAATATGATATAAAATATTTTCATTTTAACAGCATTATGTGTTTTCATATTCTTTTATCTATACTTATACCGTCGGATTCATTTCCTCACTCTTAGCTTATATATATATATATATATATATATATATATATAATATACCAAACTTGTTGGTAAATCCTCGCGGTGAGAAAAAACCCAGCAAATAGTTTGAGTGTAAAAATATACTACCAAACATCAACCGGGAAGAAAAAAAATTTTGTAAAAAAGAAAAGACCAAGATAATCGTACCAACAAAAAAATAATCTATTAGTACAATAT
>CM042138.1:43940943-43945943 GCA_023376005.1 Doryteuthis pealeii
TTAAATTTCGTGGGTTATATTAATTTGTTTTGTTTTGTTTGTTTACGGCATATCAACCTCAGTGGGTCATTTAATGCCGATAAAGTTTTGAAATGAATCAATTCTTTTATAAATACATTTTTCTATTTAACCCATAGATGGGACCCTAACAGGTATTACCACTCCGGGTCAGAGTGGACCAGGGAGCAATGGTGATGAAGGGGTGCTCCACATTCCCCAAACCTCCAAAACTGGAACCTCACCATCAGATAGAGTTTAACGTCATTCCCAGGACATGTAGACCCGCAGCCACCGCCTTCTAGCACCCATATGATAAAAAGGGGTTTGGGCTTGCCATAAGGGCAATAGGGTTGAGAAAATCATATAGGCGCTAGGGCTTGACGTGACCAACCGATTGATCGGAGGGAGCCTCTCCGACCGCCCATCTAGCCTAAGATAGGACCAAAGTGGAGTATTGCATCTCATCAACCTGGGCTCTATCCTTAAGCATCACGGGTCGCCACTCACGGCCAACAGGTGGCCCCATTGGGGGAGTCTTACCCCTCTGCAGAGGTGCAGTCGGTGCATTCTAACACCCCAGCCGACAGGGCGGGTGGGTTATATTAAATAACCCACGAAAGTTGATATGCCATTAAAACCAAGAAACCGACTTTCTACTGACAAGTGACTGTTATGCCTAGCTTAACAGCTTAGTTGCAATTTTTTATATGAAGTACTGATTGATGAATTGAAACATAATCTACAAGATATGACTTTCAATATGTAACTAGCGTGTCTTGATCTGAATTTAGAATAATATATTGACTATAAATGTATTGCGTTATTAATTTCTCTGAACGTGTGTAATTTATATGGACGAGCCCATCTGTGTAACAGAAAATTCTTTTGAGGGACTGTAGAAGTCGAATCCATTTTCATTACAACAATAAACGTTACGCAATGTGTGCGTCGATACACTGAAACAAACACTATATATATATATATATATATATATATATATATATATATATATATATATATATTATATATATATATATATACTAAATCTGAGTGAATAAATGATTGTTTGCTAAAGACTTTTTTCCTATTTAGTTTAATGATACAAAATTCATATAAAAATATTCCTTAGTTTTAGGATTAAGTTTGAAAAAAATCACACTTTATCTAGTATATATATATATATATATATATATATCAGCGTATGAGTAGTACAGTAAGGAGCTGATAGTAGGTGTGGCGCTCCACCTCGGCCCCCAAACAATCTCCTTGGTCTAGCGCTATTGAAAAGGGGATAGACCCCCTCGCTGACTGGCTGATACCGACTTTAGGCCGCCCCGACGACTTACTTATATATAAATAGATAGATAGATAGATAGATAGATAGAGAGAGAGAGAGGGGGAGAGAGAGAGAGAGAGAGAGAGGGAGAGAGAGAGAATATGTGCGTGCGTTCGTGTGTGGTGTGTGTGTGTGTGTGTCATTGTTTCTTGGAACTGACAGAATTCCAATGCTATTTCCCGAACTGATGAAGTAGGCATGAAAAAGTTATTCCCCAAACTGCTTGCTATCTTCTGCCTTTTATAGTCACCCACTCTCTCTTTTAAAAGCACAGCTTGCCAGTGACGAGATGTTTTCTCAAGATATCTGATGGTGAGGTCGAAAGCAGGAAGAAGTAAATTCATCCTTTCTAAAAATGTTTAATAATTTGAATACATTCACAATTTCTTAGACTCCATATGCCGACTCATCTATATATTAATACTCATGTTCAGAAATCTTCCGACCGTTATCATCTTGCAACACCCTCTGGTTAAAAATGAGACCGTCCGAATCGTCGAAGATGAAATGCAAAAATGTAAATCCTGATTATCTGGTGTCACTTAACTGCCGAATTCTTATTTCTTATGAGTGTTGTCGTAGGGCATGCGATATGGATAAAATATAATATGAAAGAAAGAAAGAATGTAGGGGATAGATAGATAGATAGATAGATCGATAGAGAGACACACACAGAGAGAGAGAGAGAGAGAGAGAGAGAGAGAGAGAGAGAGAGAGAGAGTCAAGTGCTTCATCAAACAAATGGTCACCTGACATGCCATATATGGCAATGGCGTGACGTTCACTATTAGACTGAGGCTTCACTCTTTCGAGAGCGTGTACAATGGCGGAATCCGCCCTCTACAAAGACCAATATTGTGATGAGAAACCATGCTTGGCATTTACATAAACAGATTTACTAACTCATTTGGTCTCCCTGAAGGTAAAGAAAGTATTTACGAAGCTTGACAAATGCAAATCAGTGTGATTATAGCTGTTACTCCTTTTCTATCTGCTCGTATCGAAGGGCAGTCGCTCTGCCTCTAAGTGTCCCACAACGGTGTTACGAAAAACAAGCCCCTTCTTTTTGGAACCCCGGCGCGCCAAGCAACTTCCTTAATCCTTAAAATTCCCTAATTAAAAAAAAAGGATATTCTTTATTATTGTTATCGTATAGCTAGAGTAAAGTTAGTTTTCTGATGTTGCTTTACATAAACATTATAACTCATATGGTCTCCCTGAGTGATGTGTGTGCGTGTGTGTAAGTGCGTAGAAGCGATAACGTTAATCTGTTTCATAATGAAAAGATGAAAAGAATAAAAAAAAAGACAACAAGAATAAGATTATTATACTTTTATAGAGTTAGAGTGTTAAATCAAGATTATTATACTTTTTATATATTGAACAATTTAGCAATAGCTCTTCAGTAAACATATCAAACGTTGTAATACTTAGATTATCATGCTGAATGAAAAGAGAAAAGAAGGAAGTAAGAAAAAAAAAGGAGTGAGAGTGTTAAATCAAGATTATTATACTTTTTACACACTGAAGTATATTGCAATAGCTCTTCAGTAAACATATTAAACGTTGTAATAATTAATTTATCATATTGTGGTATATCCGCAAGTCCTGATAGTTATACACATTAGCGCATGCGCACCCCCAAGAAACAAACACCCCCCCAAGAAACAAACACGCACACTTTATGAACTAACTGACACAAAGCATATATATATATATATATATATATATATATATATATATATATATAATTTACGAATCCCTCCGCACAATCATGATGTGACGCAAGGTAAATTTCTTAAGCAGGAAACATGATTGACATACAGGGAGAAGTGCGCATAGTCGGAAACAAGATATGTCTATGTCACACTTGTCAAGTCATTCCAGTTTTACAGGTAGCCCTTGCGAACCCCATCACGGAGGCGCCACATAGTTGATGTAGTCTTCACACACCAACTTGAAAGAACTTGAAACGACTCGTTTGACCAGGCAACCAGGCGCCAGTCTTCCATTACACAAAGACGCCATTTTCTGGCCCAGGGAAGGCGCATTTACTAATCCCGTGGCGTTAATAATGATCCCCTTGTTACAATTGATAATTACGAAACCCCAGGGAATTCAGATGAGATCTGATTTGATGAGACGTTCCCTAGTTTTTTTCTAGTTACTATCTTTATCGCCAGCGGTCACCTTAAATCACCTGTGGACGCTCGAAGTTTTCATGTCAATCCGGAATTCACATATAATGGGCGTGTAAAATACCAACCCGTCTTTCGAGGCGGGGTTCCGGTGTGCTTCGGCCACTGGACCGGTGTTTTAAATTAATAGCGTTGATCCCAGGGGGCTATCTCCCCATGCAATACCTTCCCCCTCGATTTAAAGGGGTTTATTGCCCAGCGCCTGAGGCGCCCCCTTGAGGGGAATGCTGGCGGGATCGACGCATTTTTTGTGCCTACCACCCATGAGCTTGGGCTTGTGGGTGGGTCGTTATTAAAATGTCCTTGTGTCACGCCCTCATAAGTGGGATGAGAGGCAAATACATATACCCGGGCGGGTAACTGAGGCAAAATAGATCACCTGACCCTAGGAGGGGGCGTCAATACCCCCAGGTAGCTCATGTCTCCATTGCCCCAAAGGGGTAAGAATCGGGTTTATTGGTCGCATTTTTTTGCGCTGATCATCGCATTCGATTTGTGCGTGGTTCCCCACATAAAAAAGAATTTGTTATTCTAGCCTGGTACACACACACACACATATATATATATATATTAATAAGTCATCCACAGACATGTGTTTCGGCGTTTCACGCCTCTTCAGCGTGGCTAAACACAACAACTATCAATGGCTAGGAGCGAACTCCGACTGACTATTTGACAGTCTGATTTCTTAACCTCTCGACCACTTTGACAGATGCTGTAACGGGACTGGTGTTTAAACATAGGTTTGTTTATATATTTTACGATCACACAAAGATCTAGTCTGCGAGCAAACGATCATTGCTTATATTCTTGGTAGTGAAAGTTAATTTAAATCACCCTTTAGAGAGCTCTACCAAATTTTATGGGAGTATATATATATATATATATATATATATATATATACGAATCCCTCCGCACAATCATGATGTGACGCAAGGTAAATTTCTTAAGCAGAATTTAATAGGTTTGAATTCAGAGTTTTCCTTCTCCTAGCCTGGTTGGCTAACCAAGGTTAAATGGCCCAGTCTGTCGTACTATTTACCCATAGCTAGACGGAGAATAGTCGGATTGATACCTTTCTCGAGGGTATAAGCGCAATGTGAAATGCAAACAGCCTCGTTCAGGATTTGAACTCGGGTCGACGAGTCCATTTTCAACGACGATAACCATTACGCCACGCGCCTGCAGCCTGGCATATCCTTGGCACTTTGGAGATGTGGCCCGCATCAATCATTTTACATTTATTCTTTAGGAAATATTGAATCTTGATCCACGGAAGAGAGTTGATGTCGTGTGTCCACCAGAGGAATATATTTAGATGTAATCACCAAATGGATTCGAGAATTCATAAAACATAGTCTTGTAAAACATCGCCGAGGCGCATCAAAGGAGAACAATTGGTGATGTTACACCAGTATCCTTACAGATTTCGGGTTTCGCAACATTATATCTGTTCCACCGGTAGA